>JARBJD010000117.1:0-207228 GCA_033064195.1 Blattamonas nauphoetae | reverse complement strand
CCTAACCTTAACTCCTAACCCTAACCTCTAACTCCTAACTCCTAACTCCTAACTCTAACCCTAACTCCTAACCTTTAACTCTCTAACTTAACCCTAACCCTAACTTTAACTCCTAACTCCTAACTCCTAACCCTAACTCCTAACCCTAACCTCTAACTCCTAACCCTAACTCCTAACTCCTAACTCCTAACTCCTAATCTAACTTCCCTAACTCCTAACCCTAACCTTCTAACCTTACTCCTAACCCTAACTCCTAACCTCTAACCCTAACTCCCTAACCTCCTAACTCCTAACTCCTAACCCTAACTCCTAACCCTAACCCTAACTCCTTTAACCCCTAACCCTAACCTCTAACTCCTAACCCTAACTTCTAACCCTAACCCTAACCCTAACCCTAACCCTAACCCTAACCCTAACCCTAACCCTAACTAACTTAACCCTAACTTAACTCCTAACCCTAACTCCTAACTCCTAACTCCTAACCCTAACCCTAACCTCTAACCCTAACCCTAACCCTAACCTTAACCCTAACCTCCTAACCCTAACTCCTAACCTCCTAACCTTCCTAACCTAACCCTAACCCCTAACCTTCCTAACCCTAACCCTAACCCTAACCCTAACCCTAACCCTAACCCTAACCCTAACCCTAACCCTAACCCTAACCCTAACCCTAACCCTAACCCTAACCCTAACCCTAACCCTAACCCTAACCCTAACCCTAACCCTAACCCTAACCCTAACCCTAACCCTAACCCTAACCCTAACCCTAACCCTAACCCTAACCCTAACCCTAACCCTAACCCTAACCCTAACCCTAACCTAACCCTAACCCTAACCCCAACCCTAACCCTAACCCTAACCCTAACCCTAACCCCTAACCCTAACCCTAACCCTAACCCTAACCCTAACTCCTAACTTAACCCCTAACCCTTCTCTACCTCCTAACCCTAACTCCTAACCCTAACCCTAACCCTAACCCTAACCCTAACCCTAACCCTAACCCTAACCCTAACCCTAACCCTAACCCTAACCCTAACCCTAACCCTAACCCTAACCCTAACCCTAACCCTAACCCTAACCCTAACCCTAACCCTAACCCTAACCCTAACCCTAACCCTAACCCTAACCCTAACCTCTAACCCTAACTCCTAACCCTAACCCTAACCTCCTAACCCTAACTCCTAACCCTAACCCTAACCCTAACCCCTAACCCTAACCCTAACCCTAACCCTAACCCTAACTCCTAACCCTAACCTAACTCCTAACCCCTAACCCTAACCCTAACCCTAACCCTAACCCTAACCCTAACCCTAACCCTAACCCTAACTCCTAACCCTAACCCTAACCCTAACCCTAACCCTAACCCTAACCCTAACCCTAACCCTAACCCTAACCCTAACCCTAACCCTAACCCTAACCCTAACCCTAACCCTAACCCTAACCCTAACCCTAACCCTAACTCCTAACTCCTAACCTCTAACCCTAACCCTAACCCTAACCCTAACCCTAACCCTAACCCTAACCCTAACCCTAACCCTAACCCCTCCTAACCCTAACCCTAACCCTAAACTCCTAACCCTAACTCCTAACCCTAACTCCTCTCTAACCCTAACCCTAACCCTAACTCCTAACCCTAACCCTAACCCTAACCCTAACCTCTAACCCTAACTCCTAACCCTAACCCTAACCCTAAACTCCTAACCCTAACCCTAACCCTAACCCTAACCCTAACCCTAACCCTAACCCTAACCCTAACCCTAAAACCCTAACCCTAACCCTAACCCTAACCCTAACCCTAACCCTAACCCTAACCCTAACCCTAACCCTAACCCTAACCCTAACCCTAACCCTAACCCTTCTCGTTTGAAAGTTCAATGTTGTTGTCACTGTTTTCTCTCCATTGAGGCACTTCACATAGTCATCACTCGTGATATTTGTTTTCTTCAGTGACACTCCTTTGATTTTGCATTTCTCATCGAGAGAGTAGCACTTGGGTGCAAGACAGATCATCTGCTCACCTTCCTTTTCAATTGCTAATCCCAACAACTTCTTCTCATCATCAACTCCTTTTTCAGGATTGGGAAACCATTCATATTTGTGGGTATCATAGAATTCCTTGTCAGCAATCACGTGATCAAATTGTTGATGAATTCCAGCATTCGGATCTCCACTTATTGCCCAGTATGCAGAGTCAGTGTCTCCTTCACAGAAATGAATCTTGTTCATGTCTAGGCACTTGTACATGAAATTGTAGACGAAATTCAGATACCAGAACTTGGCATTGTCGAGTGTGAATACTGCTTCTTGCAGACATGTTTTGCATGATGCTTTCTCTCTGTCTTCGATCACAATGTAGTTGTCCTCATTGATCTCTCGAGTCGCTACAAATCCTTTCATCATTTGTTTCAAGTAAGTTCTCTTCTCATTGCAGATTGAGATTGAGTTGTATTTTTCAGTGTTCATTCCATCGTATCCGTAACTTCCATTCAAGTTGGTCTTACAGAATTGTTCCTTTCCCTTGTTTCCAACCTTCATTGCTTCTATTCTATCGTTCATAAATGATGTCACGAACGGTTCAAATCCAGCGTGTCTCGAAAACACCATCACACTCTTAACGTCGTCCACAATGAAGTGACAGTAGTCGATGAGGAACCACAGATAGTATGTCGAAAAGAACATATACTGATCGTGTGTGCTCAAGAGTTGGGTCAGCTTTCTTTGTTTGTCATCAGTCTTCAATCCATGTTTCTTCATCAACGAATACGTCTTCTCTCCAATGTTCTCTTCTGTCGTATTGACAGTGATGTTTCTGAAGATTGGTGGGAAGTTAATGAAATCATTTATGGATTTCTCGTCGATGTGTCCTTTCAGTTCAGCAACAAACAGTGTCTTCTGGTTCTTGTCCTCTATGATCTCCCGACATTCTTTGTCTCCTGTGGCTGTGTACAAACATCTTCCTGGCATGTACATTCTGTGTTTCGTGTATGGATTGTTCTTGTTCTTGATTGATGAGAAAGCACTTGGGTAGAGAGAGTTGAAATCAACACCACAAACGTGAGTCATGATGTGTTCAGTATCTTTAGAAATGACTTTGTTGTCTTCGTACGTGAAGTGATTGATTGGTGTCACGTTTTTGATATTCTGTCGATGTTGAACATTCGATAATCCACCAGTCACTGCTGCTCTCAGTTTGTGATATGTTTGCTCGTGTGTCAGAGTCATTGGGAGTGATTTCCAGATGCAGTACTTCTTCAATTGAATTCTCAATCTTGTGAGATGTTCATCATGGTCTGACTTGTAGGTATTGCAGTAGTCACAACAGATCTTCACGTTCTCTTTTGAATGTCCTTTCGAATTGTCGATTCTATCCAACGTTGGTCGGACTGCTTGTGTGAAGTGGCACTTGCAGATATAGCACACTTTCTTGCATTGTTGAACAAACCAATCAAAGTCTGCTTCAGTGACGTTGTTGGTAGTATTGCGATGAGCTTTCTGGTCTTGGTACCTGTATCCTTCCACTTTGTATTTCCAGTATTGTTTGGTTATCTTGATTGGTCCAGATTCGTCACATTCGTTGTAGTCAGCATCAATATCAAAGTCTTTGTAGGCACATGCATACTTGATTGCAGAAGCATTTGCTGACAGTGAGAGATTGTGCAACATGTCCACTTTGTATTGGAAGTTCAAATCGATCAGATTGTCAAGTGGTGCAATCATGCATTCGACGTCTCAGATGTTGTAGAACTTGAGGTACTCCCAACGGTTCTTGAATCCTCGCTTGTTCCAATCATCAAGGTACATTTGGTAATCGGTATCAGACATTTCACTGTTGTTCAGACTGGAATAGAATTCATACTTGGAGAATGGTTCTTGTTTGCTCAACACTGCATCATAGTCTGATGAGTCGAATGATTCGTAAGCAAAGAATGATTTCTGAAGCGTTGTATTTCCTCCAAAAGCCTTCACTGCATTGTCCAAAGTCATTGGTCCAGTGTATGACATCATGTCAATGAATCGAAGCACTTGCTGTGTTCTCTCGTGTCTGATCAATACTTGTTTGTACTAGGTTGTTGATCCAAGAAAGCTCACCACTTTCCAATCCTTGTCAACGAGATCACGGAAGATGAGATTGATGTCGAATCTGGAACTGTTGAATCCAATGACACTGACTTCATTCTGTGAAGGAATCTCTGGGTCTTCATATTGATTGTTCTCTCTTACTGTTTCTGCAAACTTGAAGAGTTCTCTGATCCACTGCTTCACAAAGTCCTTTCCATCTCGAAGATCAAAGTAGATTGACTTCACTCCTGATTTTATTTTGATTGCGGATGCAACAGAGAGAGGTTTCAAGTGTGAAATCAATTGAGTATTGTCATCAGAGAAGAGATTGTCAAGAATGAGATCTTCCATTGTTTCGAAATCGTAAGTGATGTAGTACTGTGTTGGTTTGAATACGTCCTGTCTTTTGTGTGCCATCAGAAATTCATTTGTTCTGTTGTTAAGAATATGTGGAACATACGGCCTTGGCGTTTTATCAAGTGAGATTTTCTTCACATGTTTTCCATCAAGTTCCTTACATTCGGCAAGATGCTTCTCGTAGTATCTCTTGAAGTTTGTATCCTTCACTTGGAATCCTCTCGATTGACAGAATGGACAGAGTTTGTATCCAGTGAGTTTCTCAGGATCAACAATGAACATCGCATGAACGAGAGTTGCGGTGAGCGGAATCATCAGAAGTGGAAGAACTCTTGCATCATCATTCTCGTTGATGTACGATTGACTGAGGAAGTACCGCTTCTTGTCTTCGTCGTATTCATAAATGTGAACAGTGATGTTGAATACTTGCATTGCTCTCTCTAAATCACATGCAATATCAAATCCAGGATATTGTTGAAGATGTGGAGTCAATTGTCGAGACTTCAGATGTGTGAGATTCATCCATTGTGCGAACAATCTGTAGGCTTCACTATTCCTCATATTGATTGAGATTTTCTCGCCTTTGACATCTTGAAGTGTAAGGAACGATCGTGCTTGAAAGAAGCAGATGTTGTACTCGGAATCAATGTATCGAACATTTCTCGTTTTGATGTGTTCAGTTAGAATGGTGTTGGCTTTTCCTGCAACTGGAAATCTGTAAACAGCAACAAGAATGGAGTGGAATGCAATAAACATCGTCTTTGTGTCCATCAGTGTTCTCTCCTGTGATTCTTTGATCAGATTGATCGCATATTTTGAATACTCATCGATGTCTGCTTCACTTCGTATCACCGTTGGGAAACTCTTCGATGTGTTCTCCAATTCTGGTCTGAAGTCATTGTACAGTGTCTCATCTTTGTCTTTTCTTTCAACGATCTTTCCAAAGTCGATACTGATCTTGAATGGACGATCCTTCTCTTTTTCATACACTGCATTGATGAAGGTTGTGATTTCCTCAACATTCTTCAGATGGTTGTGAAAGTACAGCTGATACGGTTTTCCATTGTCACTCACTTTCTCGATCTCATTCTTCTTGAACTTCTTTCGTGCATTTGTCAGACACTCATTGAATCCAAGTTTGTCTCTTGGTTCAGCGAGTAAGATACATTCATTGAATCCATCAAATTGCTTCACTTTTCTTGTTTCCATTTGTTCATTTTTCTTTTGAATGATCAACAGATTCTTCATCCAATGATCCATCAACTTCTCCTATATTGATTTGAGCTTCCGTGTGATCTTGAACACTTGCTTTTTCAATTCAGTTTCGTTCACTCTTGGATTTGCTTTCATGTCAATTATGATTACGTTTTTATCCTCTTCATTCATCATTGCGTTGTTGTTCTGTTCATTCTGTCTCTGAATCAATGTTCTTTGTTCGATTTGTCGTTGATGTCTCACTTCGTTCAGGAATTTTGGAATTAAATTGATATTAAGATATGCTGTTGGATTAGGATTTCGATATCTAACATCTGGGTGTTGAAGCATTGCCAGGAGAAATGAATAGTGATGTTGCTTGTATGGACTGTCAGGTTTGTATGTTCGACCATCTGTAAATGCGAATTGAGTGTTTGGAAAGAGTTCTCTAACCTCTCTGATTTGTTCCTTCACTTTCCAGAGTTGTGTCATTTACTACAAATTAAAAAAATAAAAAATAAAAAAAGTTGAGTGATTATTTTGACTTTCTCAAATGTGGCTTCTTCTTTGCTTTCAGCCATGAATCTAGTCGCACTTTGAAAACTTCAGATCCACCAATTTCTCGATACGTGAATGGAGTCAGGACTTGCTTGTACTCACCTACAAGCTCACAGTTGTACTTCCTCAGTTCATTCTCCACAAATGATTGAGTGTAGTGTCGACGTTGTGACATGTGTGGTCTGTTACCTTGATTCCACAACTTTGGCTTAATCCTCCACTCTACACCTTCATGGACATAGATGACTGGTTCTGTGCTCCGGACATACTCAGAAACAAGTTCACAGTTCTCTTTTTTCATTGATTCAATCAACTTTTCTCTCGGGTTCATTTTATACAAAATAAAAAAGTCAAAACAATTTTAGAAACAATGAAATTATGTTTAATCAGTTTTTTTTAATTTTTACGAACATATTCTACAACCGACAATGTCAAGAACAGCCTATTTCATATTTCAAGGATGTTTGACAAAATATGGGGAATGATCCGAATTCGACAATCCTTCTTTCGTTCTGTTTTTATGCGTTTTGGGGCCACCTGCTGGTCAGTATCATCACTGTATGCTTCATTTTTTCAATTTCATCTCTTTTTTCCAACTTTTTTGACATGATCCTGATCACGCTCCATCTCTGTGATTGTTTGTCTTCTTCGTCATTTTATTACTGTTCTCTTCTTTACTCTTTTGTTTTCAACTATTTTCATATGTTTTCTCTCTTATTCTTCTTCAGGTGTCACCGTAGTGAACATTTCATCACTTCTCCAATTTTTACATTGTATGTTGCTTATTATCGTTCACAACATCCTTCTTTATTCTCTTCTTCTCTTTGTTTCACTTCCTCTTGTCACCATTTTTTCATATTCACCTCTTTTCCCCTCTTTTTAGGTTCGATCTCAGTCATCTTTCCAACTTGGAACTTTCCAGTAATATTGAGTATGTCACTCTCATTCTCTTCTTTCTTTCTTCTGTTTTCTTCCATTTTCATATGTTTTGTTCCTTCTTTTCTTCAGGTATTCTCAGATTGAACAGATCATCGATTGCATCGTTTTTTACCTTGTATGTTTCCGATTCTCGCTTTAAACACCTTTCTTTCTTCTCTTCTTTTCTTTCTTCAACTTGTTTTGATTCTCGTTTTCTCACTTTCACCTCTTTTTACAACTTTTCAGACATGATCTAGATCGTCGCTGTATCTCAGTTTTTTTTCGCATTCTTCATCATTTCATTACCCTTCTCTTCTTTCTTCATTATTGTGAATCTCATTTTCATCTGTTTTGTTCCCTCTTTTTCAACAGGTATCCTTGAATTGGAGGATCATCGACGGTTTCGTTTTTACATTGTATGTTGTTTCCTATCTCTTGAAACTTATTTCTTTCTTCTCTTCTTTCCTATCTTTTACTTGTTTTCATACTCGTCTTTCTTACTCATCTCTTTTTTCTCACTTTTTAGACTCGATCTCTACAGTCGCTGTATCTCTGCACTTGTATGTGTTTTTGATCATTTCACCTCGTTCATCTTCTTTGTTCACTCTTCTTTTAGCTGTTTTTATTGGTTTTGTCACTTCATTTTCATTACTTGTCATTTCATTTTTGTGGTCACTTCTCCGTACTCATTTTTGCATTGTTTTTATGTTTCCTCACTTCATTTATGTTTGTTTTGCTCAAACTTTTTCTCAAATACATTACACTAATTTTTGTTTCATCACATACCTCACTTGTGACGAGGATCCGACGGATCGTGGTCGGCTTCTGATCTTCGTCTTCGAACCTCTCATTGAACATTTCACTCGATTTTTTCATTCTTTCTTGTTTTTTAATGTGATAAAAAGGTGAACACAGACTCTGTTTACATTATTCACGTCAAATTTCACGTCGTTATCACGATCTCCACTTCACTGTTCACTATTGTACTTGCTCACTTCATTTTACCATGTTTCACCTTCTTTTACCCTTCTTTTTCGAAATCTTTCATGAAAACTTGAACATTGTGATGTGTCAAAGAGGACCAACGGTCCGAAAAAAGCGTCATGAAATCGGTGAAATGAGAAGGAACGATGGATGAACGAAAGTGAAAACGGGAAGAGTGAAATGAAAGAAGAAAGACGTTGAAGTGATTGGAACGTAAACAAACAGTGAAATGTTAAGAACGAAAAAAGACAAAAAAGTGAAATTTTGAAAGAACTAATGAACCAAAAATTCTGAAAATTCAGCCACAGCCTTCTCGAATGGTGAGAACGGAAGGGCGATAGGTGTTAATTCGAGAAAAAGTGATGTGAGGAAAAGTAGTGCGAAAATGTGACGTGAAAAAGGTGAGTGCAAAAGACTATATAAGAACACAAGCCGTGCGGGGACGACTTATGTTCGTTAAAATGCTTGAAATATGAAGTGATCGAAGCGAAAACAGCGAAAACCAAAAATTCATGAAAAAAAGTGTGAAAGTGATGAACATGAAAGTGAACGTTCGGAGATGCGCCAAAGGGCGTCTCCGAGCGTTTTGAAGTGCAAGATCGTCATTAGACGACGAAAGCTGACCTGAAAATGATAACAGAGAAAGCGAATACCGTTTTTCTAAAATTCGGAAAAATTCGAAAAAATCATGGTGGGTCGGATCAAACTTTTTTTTCGAAAGTGTTTTTTCGCGAAAATTTCCCCATTCAAAATGATGAACTAATTATGTGGAGTCATAAAAAATGTGTTTTAGAGATATAGCGGATCATAGTAGCAAAATATGAGCATCGACTTTTTCGACTTATTTTGGACCACAGAACGGTACGTAGCTCCACGAATTCCCAACCGATTTTCATCGGGATTGTTTTGATCGACGACCGACGTTGTCCCCGAGATTTTAGAATTTTTTCAGAATCTTTCGAAGTGGTTCAACTGTTGGTTTCAATGGATTTGTGTGAAAAATGGAAAAAACTTGAAAAATCGATGTTGACCTGAACATATTTTGACATCATTGTTGACAAAAATCAATTCAAACAACGTTCGGAATCATTCAAATCGTTTCTGTGCATTTGAAGGTCAGGTGGACCTCTCAAAGAATTGCTGATGGTTCGATTGGGGCTTCTGGGAATGTCAAAATACTTTGAAAGAAAAACAGAATGATCACACCGATTGTTGTGTCAATCGGCATGATGATTTTGCACAGTAGTATCGTCTATACCAACGTGGTTCCCAATTCGTTCTATACACTACTCGACAGTTCTCAATTCATCTGTGGATAAAGCCTCTTCAATCTGCTACGGATATGAAATGACAGAAGCAACAAAACAATCTCTGATAAACACATATTCAAAGACTTTGCATGTGCTCAAAGCTGAAAGAATTGACACACAATCATTCCAATCAAAAGCGAATGCCATGGGAGTGAGGTCAAACATCAGTATCAAACTCAACAATCTCATGAATCTAATGTGCTTATTCCCCGATAGACCAAATGAATGTACTGTCTTCAGAAATCCTCACTACATTGGTCAATTCGAAATGCTTGGTTCTAACTTTCCCAATTTCCCAATGTCAACAATCTAACCAGAGTTCTATCAAATGATGATGGTGAATGGTGATTTCATTGGCTGTTCGGCAACACAAGAGTTTGAAAATTCCATCTGTGAACCTCGTACTTTTAAATACATGTACCAAGAAGTTGATCGAGTAGGCTTGAGAAGAAGAGCAGCAACAGATGCAACTTCATTCACATTCATGGTTCCAACAGATCGAAGTGAAATCGCTGGTGGTGAAGAAGTGATTTCAACAGCAGAATCAATCAACATTGTCTTCAGAGGAACCCCAATCAGTCAGGAATTTGATGCATATTTCTTATCAACTCCAGAAGGACCTCCTCCACCAATTCTAGCACTACATCAAGCTACATACTGGTTGTTCTGGATTGAAAATGGACAACCACGAGTGCGATATGTCATTGATCGTCGACTCCAAGAAGTGAATGAAGAAGTGAAGAGAGGTTATTAAATTGTGGATTTTATTTTTGTAGAAAACCAAGATGGTCAAACGATACTTCGCAATTCAGAATTCTCACACTTCTCAACTCCCTCCTGATTTTACCAATTCGCGAAATCAAAAATATGTTCACTTCCTTGACTGCAAACTTATTCATGTGAAGGAAGAAATAAATGGTTCAGCAACCGTCATTTCAAAAGATATTCCTCAGCACATCACAATCCATGGTGATTGGATCCAGACAGATGCACACAATGATTCATATGTTGCTTTCTGCAACGAACAGATTGCGAAGCGAAAGAAGTGGGAATTAACTACTCGACAGTCAATTGTGAAGATCTGGTTCAAAGACAGTTCTGGTGATTCAATTGAGATGGAAACAACGGAGACAATCAATGGAAAAATAATAAAAGAGTATCATGAATTTCTGGTTGATCTCATGTTGGAATACTAATCAGTGTATTATCGTGCCTTTGCAAGTCATCGAAACCACCTAGGGTAAGTATTTTTGTAGTAGTTCATTTATGACTGTCTGTTGTTGTCCCACGATAGAGGATAATTCCTGAATGGCTTTGATACAGAAGCAAGAGAGTTCTGCATACTCAACTTGAAGACAATCTGGATTGGAATCATTCACAACCTCTGGGAATATTTCTTTGATCTGTTGTGCAATCACACCAATGTGTTTCTTCTCACTTTCCTTCTTCAAGCATTCACATTTCTCTTTGCAATTCTTCAAGTGTTCTTCATCTGTCTCATTTTCAATCTGCTTTGTTACTTTGTTGATCTTCGAGTCGAATGTGTTGAATTGGTAGCGAACAATTTCCACTTTATTCAGTTGCTCAAGAACATCGGGATATGGTTCAATATTTCTTTTCACTCTTCTGTCTGACAGTTGAGAAAAACTTCCTGTTGTGGATATTGAAAACACTCCTGAACCTGTGTCCTCATCGTAGTAATACAAAGCTGGTGAGTCACAGGGAGACCACATGATAATGCCATCACCATTGAACTGAATTCCAGAAGTTTCTGCAATCGATTGTGAGATTGATATGCCAGACTTAAATGTTGAAGCCGGATATGTTCCAGGATACTTCGGAAGTGATCCTTCTGATATGTTCCACTTCGCTCCATTCACATTGATCAATCCTCCAATTTGGGTACCTCAATTCTCAGGGGATAATCTCGATCACAGGGGAAAATCTCGGTCACAGGGGAGAATCTCGGTCACAGGGGAGAATCTCAGTTCTAGGGGAGAATCTCAGTTGCAGGGGAGAATCTCAGTTATAGGGGAAAATCTCAATCACAGGGGAAAATCTCGGACCACAGGGGAAGAATGTCAATGTCATTAGGGATGAAGAAAATTGTAGTTTTGATCATGAGTAGTTCAGTGGTTAGCAGTGCAGACTCACATTCTTCCAACCCGGGTTCGATTCCCGCCGATGTTGACTTTTTTTTTTAAGCTTCCTCCAGTATGACATCTCTGAAGCATTTTCTCTTGTTCACATTTCATTTTCTTCTCATTTAACACCAGAATCAGGAAAGTGTGGAGATCCACCCACAATTCGTCTTTCATCCGATATCAACTTTTTCTATAGAACACTTTCTCTCTTCACCACAGACTTGATATTCTTGAAATGAAACAGAATCAGGGGATTCGTGCCGTTTTCAGTTCTCTTCCATCCAACAAATGAGATCTGCCTCCTCATCGAAAAACTACCGACAAGATCGAAGATACAGAAGCAGAAAGTGGACGAAAACGAAGAGGACGAAGACATGGCGATCATTTTGGAGATGAAGATGCTGGTAGGTGGATAGAAGCCGACAGAGGACGATCTTCTTCTTTCACTGCACTTGGCTTCCTTCTCTCCTACATTTCCAGATCAGCTTTCGTGTCTTGTGTACTCCGGCGCTCTTGTGCTGTTCGTAATCCAAACCAAAGACCTTCCGTTCTCCTTCACCGGCACACATGGTGCCCGCCGATACCACCATTCTGGTGTCCAGCTGCCGAAGGACTGGATTGAGGACGCGGAAATGAGAAGTGCGATTTCCCGCATTCTCAAAGTGGGTTGTGAGGAGCGGATGCGTCTGTGCAAATTGGGTAAGTTATCTGCCGGCGGTAGGAGTGGCCAAGAAGAAAGGATGGAATCCGTCTGCAACGAGACATCAAAGATCAGCCATGACTTCGCTTAAGATTGAACATGTCTGTTCGAATCACCAATTCTTTCATCTTCTACAGATTGAAGATCAATTGGGAGAAGATAGGGAAGAACCGCTTCATACTCCTCAGACATGCCCTGACCAAGCGACTTATGCTGACAGAAAGTCCCCACGCAACCGACGACTTATTCAATCGCATTAATTTGTTTGAAATTGACAAAATGTGGTTCATCCTCGCACTTCTCGTTGAGACGTTCTCGTTTGACACCGTTGACTGTACCAGATGGAACATTGAACGCACTGTCGCAAAAACACTGAAACTAGTCGTCTCGACGGATACTCCCGCCACGTTGAAGCATTCTACTGATTCTGGTCGAGGAAACCAACTCCGAATCTCAACCAACCATCTCATCGATTTCATTCTAACAGAACTAGGACAAGCTTGCACTGTGCAGGTCGACTGATATGTCTTGAGCTTGATCGACCCTCTTAGGTCACATCTACTGCTATTCGTCGCTTTGTCGGACAAAACCGTCCAAAACAAGGCTGCCATCCGCTCACTCTCCTCGTGATTGCACTCACTGCTGCTCCACCGTCACACCATCTCCGCATTTTGACGATCAACGTCGAATTCTTCTCAAATTGTGAGAAAACGGTTGAGTTCAATGCCCCATTCGTGAAGCGACTTCTCAGTGCCCTCCCGTCTGATGCACCCTCTGATTGTCTGCTGATCATCACACTGCCAAAGTTTCTGACCAGCCTAGCATCATTCTCTTCCCTTTGGAGCTCACTCTCTGCTTGTTTGTCCGACTCCACGTCACCGTCCAGAAACGCCCTGTCTCTTCTGACCACCATCGAAGCAGGTAAACCGGAGAAACACGTGTTAAATGTGCAATCTAAGGACGGGCCCACAATCACCCGCTCCTTCTGCAGAACCTGCACGAGCACGCACATTCCTTCCACTTCTCCGTGTTTGGCCGTCATGCGGAAAGCTCAACCGGAGACTGATTTGAGGAAAGCAAGGCGCAGCAGATTGCGGAGAGGCTGCTGGAGATCGAGCAGCGGCATCCTCTCCACCCGCTCGCACAAGGCACTCACGCGACCACACAGTCAGATGGGACGACACTGGCACCTCATGTCGGCAGAAATGGAAAAGCCGATGCGTCCACTGGAGTAGAAACGAATGTGGTGCAGGTTTTGGATGTGTTGCATGTGCAGCGAATCGTCGTTCTGTATCCACTGATCTTCGTGCAACTGAAGGAAAGAGGTACCTCACTCTTCAGAAACGAGAAACAAGCTAATCAAACCATGGAGATGCTGCTCCCTTCTCTCGTGAGTGTCTGCTCGGTGCTGGCCCCACTCCTCAAAACAGTCGACTGTTTCCCCCTCGTCCGTCTCGTCTTGTCCTTCTGTGGATGTAAGAAATGTGTCAGGATTAGTCCTGACTCATTGGAAGATATATCACAAGCTCAGGCATTGCCGAAACGTACAGGGTGGCCCAGAAGTAGTCTAACCGTATGGGTCGATCACTTTTCTTCGATCATGTGCAATTGACGTCAATGGACTTTCTCTTCTTTCCTATGCTTCTAAATTTCCCTTCTTTTCATTTCACAAGTGCTTCCTCGACTGTAGTCTCAATGGATCTCATGAAACAGAACTGACTCCGTTTTTTGAACACTCCTTTCTTGAGCTGACAAGGATTGTTGATCAACGAAACAGTGGTGAAATGAAAAGAAGTTAAATTTAGAAGCATTGTAATGAGGAGAAAGACGATTGGTGTCAACGGAATTTGTTCGACGAGAAGTGATCGACCCATAGGGTTAGACTACTTCTGGGCCACCCTGTATATGTATCTGTGTTTTCCGTTTCTTTTCTCAACCTGTGAAAACATCATCATCACATCCTTTTTCAATGATATTTCTGACGGGCGTGAGCAATGTGGGGATGACGTGATGTCTGAATGTATCATCACGAGAGAAAAGAAATAGATCCACCCAATCATTCAAATTTGACATAGATCACAATGGCAATGATGATCGCTCGTCTCGCTATCTCACAAGTTTTCGAAAGAAAGGATACCTTTATATCGATTTAGAGGTCGGTTACCACCAGGAATTGTACCACGCTCCATTCGTCGCGGTCTAAGTATTCTTCTGACTTCCCTATTGTATCATTCAAAAGATGGCAGAAAAGAAAGATGATACGAACAAGACGATCAAAATAGATGCTCCAGCGCAAAACGTGATGAAACGAGTTTCTTTCCTCCACTTCCCGTCATCATTCATCGTTCACGACACTCCGAACGGCTCGGCGTTTTGGAATGGCGCAGGAATTAGGTCTTCCAGGTGATACATCTGTAGAGCTACTCTCTATTTCTGTATGAGAATACGATACAGTGCAAGCACGTTATCTGTGGACATTCACTTGACAGGAACGGTTCAGACACAAATCATGGACTATATTAGGAAAAACTCAGCTCAGATCGGAGTATCAGTGGTGATGGCAGTGTTCAGCTTCGTTACAAACGACATGGTTCAAGAATACTTCTTCGGAATCAAAACACTGCGTCCGTTCGAACCTGATTTCATGATAAAGAAAATGAAAGATCTGACTGAATCTACGTTGAGAGTACAGGAAGAAGCGCTGAGACAATAGCAGGCTCAGACCCAGCCTCCTCCTTCGGCGCCACGGAATTCGTAGAAAACACTCAACCGCTCCCGAACAATCGCTAATCAGAACTGATTTTGATGTATTTTTTCTGATTGCTTCATGGCTTGTACGGTTTGTGGTTTTGTCCGGAAAGACCATACTTGCTGTGGATCAGATCGATCTCGTACGTCGGTACAAGCGGGTACTGCTGGAAATCAGCAGGCTGTTGAGCAGACCAGACAGGGACATAGTGATGGGGAGCCTGTTGATAGCTGGCTGGGAGCTGCGCATGGCACGGTTCGTGGGAGAGCGAGGAGGTGGCGGATTTATGGTTCCTCGGCATGGATTTAGTTGATGAGGTAAAGTTTAGATTGTGAGGTAGTACCAAAGTTTAGTATGTGAGGCGGTGGTTTTCTGTCGAACCATTGGAGGGCTCCCAACATTTTGGATAGATTTGTACAAGACGAGAGAAATGGAGATGGTGTCGAAGGGATTGAATCGAATGATTTGCATGAAACCTTTAAAATCATCCAATCAATGTGATCAGAAATAATCTCCCTTTTTTCGCTTTATGGATGTGGATTTTTAGAAATTACGCAATTATCACAGAATAATGCTCATAACAGACAATAATCGAAATATAGTGAACCTGAAGATACGATGAATGGATAGTTTTCGAGGATTTTGATTTTGATCGTGACTTTTTCGTCCGACATATTCTCTCGAGACTGTTCAAATTCTCACATTTTTCTGAAAAAGAAGCTAGGAGATTGTTTTGCTTCTGTTTTGTCTGTTCGAACCCTCAGATGACCAACTATTGGCATCTTCTCTCTACCTCACAATCTAAATCCCAACCTCATCAACTAAACTGTACCTCACCAGGTGAACTTTACCTCACCAACTAAATTCATGCCGGTTCCTCCGAGCTTCAATGTGTGGTTATTTGGCGGCTCTCTTCCCCCACCCGCGTACACACCCAGCACAACATCCACAGCAGCACAAGCAGAGTGCAACCACCACCGCGGCCAGCAAGACACAGCCTCTTCAATCGAACAGAAAATCGCCATTCGGGTCAGCGCACCGCCTTTGTTCGACCATTCAGAGCCGACGTGGAACTGAAGAATAAAATCCCCATCCCCGCTTGTCGAGCTTGTGCACTTCACGAAGTCCGATTTCGAGACAGAATCTGCTGGTGTGTCGTCGTAAGAGAACAGCTCCTCCCATCTCCGCCGGCATAAACAAACCCTCCGCACTCCCCAGTCGACGTCTCTTCACTCGAAACGTCGCAGAAGTCCAGCTGGCTGTCTCCAGACACATAAATCAACCCTCCGCTTCCCTTCGGCGCCGAGGAGCCTTCGCAGTTCGTGAAGCTCACATTTAGCGAGACTTGCTCGTGCGGAAGGAACAGAAACCACCGTTCGGCCACAATTCAGATGCTGTCGTGTTCTTTGTTCGGCACGTCGCGACCAACACTTCGCCCTTCTCAGCGAAGGCCACGTTCTTTCATACAGCGACAGCTTCGAGGCCTGCATCCCAAACACGCGATTTGCGTGAAGGTGGTGTTGAAGACATACACATTCACAATTTCGGGCCAGCCAGAAGCGGGTTCTGCGCGAGGAGGTTTATCCGATCAAACGACGAATGCAGCACAACAATCGAAAGGCTCGGGTCGTCGTCCAGGCGAACACATTGGATCAGCGAGGACGTGATGTTCATGTCGGCGAATGTCATGTTCGATACAATCAGGTGGCTCCCTGATCCTTGCAATATCGGAAATGCCACCTTACCAACATAATATCTGCAAGCTGTCACGTTCAAAGTCGAGTTCTCTTTCGCTGTTGCTAACTCGGAATTCTGAGACGGGTAAAAGTGAATCGAAATCAATGTCAGCGATGAGCCTTTTGGATTAATTGCACTCACATCAAAATCTTGGAGATCGAGAGACACATTGTCCACACGGCCGATGCTGTCCGAATGGATGATGGCAAACACAACGAGAAGAAAAGTGCGAAGATTGCGGTGAGTTCGGAGGATGAGAGGGCGGAGGAAGGGGTGAGAAATGATGAAGAAAGAACTGTTAATATGGCTTCCATCTCATTTTGGTTCATTTTCAGCAATTCTTTATACGTTGGTCATGGATCAATTCAACCACAATTTAAAAGCCGTGAATAGGGCTCGTTCAACTATCACCTCTGTCACTCTGTATAGCACCTTCATCTTCAATCTTTGTGTCCGAACTCACAACCCCCACGAAGTTCACTCTGTTCGGCTGATCGATGACTATGTATAAAACGGACACCACTGCTTTGATACGGAGCTGTTGGGTAATGACGTATACAGTGTTTTGAAACAAGGCTGTTTCAAGTGATTCTCCCTTCAGCTGATATAATATGTGTGTCGTTTCGTTTTTGATCAAAGTCTTGATATCTCTGATGATATTCCTCTGACTAACAATTCGGTTGTTGCAGATTGCTTCACAGCTGTTGGAGGCCACGTGCTTTTCGTGAGAACTGAAAGTCATCCATTGTGATCTGAAGCTGAAGAATATTCGAATTCACGCATGTCTGCCGAAAGTCTAAGTGATTGACGATGGGAGTGCGGTGTTCGGTAATTTGAGCCAGATCGACGTGTGAAGTGTCAAGTGTATCTCGGCGGACTTGATTCTAGGGCGGCCGCTGTTCCCAGACCAGCCAGAATACGACCAACTGTGTCGAAGGGCCAATGCAGCGAGGACGTACTGCGTGAACGACAATCCATCCCCAATCGTTCACCCATCACCTCTCAAAACGCTTCTCCTAATGTCTCGTCGCCCTATTCTGTTTCCACAGTGAGCGCTGATTACTTTCAAAAATGACCCTCAATTGTCGATGCAACTTCCAAATGCGTCTCGCAAGGATATTCTCAATTCAAACCCGCAAAACGACGTTGATCATTGGCTCAGCCACGTCACAACTTCCTGGTCTTCAGGATCATCCTCCGCTGGCGTTTTCGAAGTCTCAGGGCACGACCGTCAGCTCGTCGTTGATTGAGTCTCCCCTTCAGGAGCCGCTGAAGACGGAGGAGAACAGCCGGCCGAAAGTGCACAAGCTGAATCAGTCGCTATGTCAGAACTCCTCGCTATCTTTTGCAACACGTCATTCTGGATTCTCATCACCTCACACAAAGTCGTAGCACACACAAAGGAAATCAGGCTTGGTTGAGCAATCAACGCTCCCTTCGTTTTAGTTGTCTGCCAGAGGAGCGAGGAATCAGATCAAATCCTTCGTCCCCCTCACTCAACACGTCCACCTCTTCCCTTCGCTGGATTAAACACAATCCAAGGTCGTTGTATACCTTCAGCCGACGCACATCAAGACCACCATGATCATTTCAGACCGGATCCACTCCATCGAACTCCCGCTCGAGAACTTCAAGTGGACTGTCGAATAGGCCACTACTAACTGAAGAACAATGATTGAATGATCCAGTTAAATCGTTTTGGTTGTATTTATTGTCATCGGCTCCGAGATTTCTCAATTTTTGTTTTCATTCTCTTCCTCTTATGGTCTTGCTGTCTCATACTTTTCGGTTCTTGTTTTACATGCCACACAACGAATTAATTGGGTATCCAACTTTTAAAGACAAGAAAGTGGGTAGAAACACGATATTTCGAGTTAGTCAGACGAAGAAGGAGAAATATCGAATCAAGAAAGATAACGAAATGTGAACAATCACTCAAGCACTTGCGCAAGCTGTTTCAATGCTGTTCAATCGATCAAAGGCCTTTTGTGTTGGTGTTTCCTTTCATTTTTCGGTCTGTCAGATTATCGACTAGATCTCCGTATTATCACTCCGAATAATTTCATAGCTGCGCGAAAGCTCGAAGAATTATGTCTAGTTCCAATAGTTCATCGGTGTCTCACCCTCTATCGAGAATAGTGGGAGATTTGTTGTGTTTGATTGTGAATTCTTGCATCAGTACAGGAGAAGATGAATGTGGTGGTGGGTGTACTTCAGTGATCAGCGCTGGATACTGTGACAGTTCAGTCGATTCGAAACTTCTGAGTTGCATCTGGCGTCCTTTGAAGTGTGATCGATCTTCGTTTGATAATCGGTGATATGGACGGATCAACTGTATTGTATATAAGTTGGAGCAATCAAAGAAGTCAAAAGACACAGTTGATGAGTCGTCGAGATGGTTGTTAATTGAGAATCAAGCGAGTCAGTTTGTTGGGTGATGTGGTGTTTGATCAACTGGGAGTGCTCTTTCAACGTTTGCTGTGTTATTTCTTCCTGCTCGTCCACTCGATTATCAAGTTCGTCGAATCTGATCCCGTCAGAGTCTACTGTTGTCGCCAGCGATCGAAAGGAGAGACGAGGCCGATTGGACATCATCCTTCCCAACTTGCGTCACAATCTCGTCAAGGTGGTTGATTAGGAAGGACGTGTGGTTCAGTCTTTCTTCAAGATCCAATACATGGTCTTTAGGGTTTGATAGATCGTGCGCAAAAGTATCAGTTGAGTTGGATTGAGATTGTGGCTATTCTTGGAATAGGATAGGATCTGAGATGTGTGTCGAAAGGCGACGAGGTGTTTCATTCATATCTTTCCTCTGCTCTGGTTGAGAGGTTCTGCGCGTCTGTGGTGTTGGACCATTTGATGTCGGGCGAGAGATTGGTGTGAGGGCCATCAATTGGTGAGTTGTCTTCTTGTCCAAACTGTCGATTTTCGAAAAGAGATCTTGAAGATCGGTGAGGGGTTGTTGCGTTTCGATTTCATTCCGAGAGAGTTGAAGCTTGAATTGATGAGTGGTCAGATCGGATCGATGCTTTTCTGTTCGCCGCAGAGAATTGTCTTCTGCAGTCTGTCCACTTTCACACAGGCCTTCAAACAGTCTCTCAAATGATCTTTCGTGAGTCTCCTTTGAATATCCAAGCGTTTCGAGCTGTGTGATAAAATCTGGTTGATCACTTGGAGCTATGGCTAAATCTTATATTGTTTTGTTCGGAATTGTTCTGGACGTCGACAGCTGTGAGTTTTGTTGTTGGTTGATGAACGGTTGTATCTGTTGATTCATACGATCGTCAACTCATATGTGTAATTCTCAATGAAATAATCCAAGCGTCACAAAATCGCACAGACGCAGAAACTCTCCTAAAAAATCATCTTTTTTCGTCTATCATACCGAAATACGTCATTACTGAACTTTTTTTCATTTTCAAAAAACATTAAAGTTGTCTCGATCAACCCAAACATCTCACGTTTTTTCCATTTTTCTCTTTAATGGACGGTTTATTTCCATTGTCTCACATGGAGACCTGTTTTTTTGTTGTTTTCCATCCTTTCCCTGTCTTAGAACTTGTTTTGCAATAAAAAGTATGCAAAAATGTGTTGATCTTAAAAAGGCCATTTCATGCGCGATCAGGCTTGAAATCTATGAATTCATCTTTCTCATGTGTACTCAACAACTAAATCTTAATTCTGTAAAATTTGATTTTTTTCCACGCTCATATATAATTTGCATCATTTCATTGAGAATTACTCATATGTTCATCACTCCAATCACCTCTTACATTCGAGCAACCAACGATTGCAACTCGGTACTCAATTGTAGAAATTGAGTGCTGATGTTATCAGTGTTGGTTGTTAGATGCGTAGACGTCTTATTGAGCGACTGAATTTTCGAATATGTCTGTTGTCCGTATTCTGTCAACCTGTTGTTCAACGATAAAAATGGAAGGACAATAGTTCATTGCCAAACTTCGTCGATTTTGTGTCTTTCACTGCTGACTTCCTTCTCTGAGTCTCCCGGTTGTTTCATCTCCTGACAATTCCAATTCTTGTTTTGGAGGCGAGAGAAGTTCTGGTTTACTGTTTCAGGGTTGATTCTGGATCATGCGAGATAGTATTGGAAAGGAAAGAGTGTGATACACAAGTGGTTGGACTGGCGTTCGACTCTTCTTTGAGGATCGTCCGTCGAACATCTGATGGAGGAACAAAAAGAAGAGAAGAGACAAATGAGTAAAAATGACTGATAGATTGGAATACACCAAATCAAGATATGATAACTTGAAAAGATGTAAAAGCCTTGCTCTTCGCCTCCAAACCGCCTTGGAGGCTTGAGAGCATCGACAGTATGTTTTGAAAAATGGTTCTGATGAACAGAGACGGGACAGGAAGATTGGTTCAACGAGTTGAGGATGAAGTTTGACATAAAAGCTGTGAAGGTGTTCTGAAAACGAAATGAAGAAAGAATGATTACCCCGACTCAATCTGTGTCGTCTGAAAGAGTCATAGTTGTGATGGATTGTGAGACTTTCCCTTTCCAGCTTTTTTTCGTCTCGTTTGTGAAACTGCCTTGTTTAGTCGTTCTGCTTTCCTGATAACCAGTTCCGCTCGCGGTTCCACACAATGGAGTGAAGCAGCCGCGCCAACGTGTCGATTGTGGGATGGCTGAACGGGAGGAAGCTTGGCGTGGCGGATGAGTTGGAAACGGTCACCCACGCTGTATGAGCGAATCCAGGCGGCTTGATTAAAAGGATCGGCGGGTTCTTCCACTCCATAGAGCCTCCAAGGTGGGGGAATGAGGTGGAGCGGATATGGGACGCGCTCGTTGTAGAATCGATTGAGAATATGACAGCAAGGGATGAGCATTGTTGTGGTCGTCCGATTGGTACACGGTTGAGCAGCCCTGGCTGGTGTCATTCCACGATGTATTTCCAAAATCCCAGCAAAGGATACCTTCCCCCATAGATGCTTGAAACAAGGGACAACCTTGAGCAAGTTAATTCTCGTAGTCAACTGCAATTGTACCAACCTGTTCAGTTCATCTTTCTGATTTGCGTCGAATAGGAGAATAGATTTGATCGTTTGGATTAAACGGATGTTTCGCGATGGGAGAATACGCTTGAGGGAGGCATGCATTCCTTCCACCGGTGAGGTGGTGGTTATTCCCAAATGTGGGAACTGGTCTATAAAGCAAGGAAAAAAGAATTCAGCCAATGGAAACCATTGGCGATTCAGGTATGTCACGAGGTCGGCCCAATGTTCATCATTTTCGAGGAGACAACTGATAAAAAACTGCTTTGCATTTTCGAACTGTTCTGAAGAATTTGTGTTGAGTAGTTCATTCCATTTTTCGTTAAAAAAATGAATCAAATCATCCTTATTTTCCATATCTTGCACATGGGTCAGGAGACGAGCTTCGATGTTGCGTTTGATGTGCCAACTACAGAGAATATGTTTAATGTGGGGGAGAACATTTCTTATAGCAGTAATTTCAGCCTGAGCCGAGTCGGTCACCATGACTCTTGTGTTGCATAGTCCGTTAGTGTGGGCAAGGAGTTGCCTGAGAAGCCATTCATAATCCGGAACTGATTCATGTTGGAGAAACCCATAGCAAAGTGTAAAGAATTTTCCGGTAGAGTGTTTTCCTATAATTTGGACGAGATGATAGTTAAACTTGTTGGTTGAATACGTTGCATCCATAATGAGGACAGTAGGAAATTGTCTGTACAACTGTAAAGAAGCATCGGAATACATGAGGAATGACGAAACAGTTCCATCTTCATCCAATCGGCTGTCGAGCTTGAACCCTTTCTTTGTTCCGTAGTCATAAACATTTTCGAAAGTGTCATCTCCATCTTGGGCCAGTCTGTGGGCCGACCTTAAATAATAAATATCTTCAATTTGGGCTTTTGATCCATGTTCTTCCTTGAGTCTCTGTAATACTTTCCCAGATGCCACACCAGCGTCGAAAAGTTTGATAGCTTCTTCTTCGTCTTGTTTTCGCATTCGTACTCGTGGCTCAGCAAGTATTTCAGTTCTTGAGTGACTGTGATCGATCTGATTCCAACGTAAAGTCCATTTTTCTGACTTTTTTGAATTACTACAATTTAGCGCACAATTGCATTCCAGATCATGAGTTGAGGTGATTTCTCGTTGTCCGGTGGTTAACGATGGAGGTGTCGGATGGAAAACACACACATACTTTGCATCCTTCAGACTATGATACGTCTGTCTCACAAACTTCATTCCACAATGATGAGATTTGTCTGTAATGAAAGAATCTAGTTCCGTAAAAGAGTTAAAATATTGATCATGTTTGAAATCTTGCATTGACAGCTTTTGTTCCTCATGAGATGGAGGAGAGAACATGTGAAACGGACGAGAGACGAATTGTGGGCAGATCTCGACAAATGTCAGATTCTACTTCAAAATAGAAAGAGAATGATCTGTGATATCGGGAAAATGGCATATATTAAAAAAACAGTTGCGACATCGTAGTCAAAAAAAAAGTCGATAAAGAGAATCGAACCCAGGTTGGGACAGAAGCAGTCTTCCACTCTAACCACTGAACTACTCATGATCAAAAGTACAATTTTCTTCATCCCTGTTGACATTGACATTCTTCCCCTGTGGTCCGAGATTTTCCCCTGTGATTGAGATTCTCCCCTGCAACTGAGATTCTCCCCTGTGACCGAGATTCTCCCCTGTGACCGAGATTCTCCCCTGTGACCGAGATTCTCCCCTGAAAATTGAGTCACCCCTCCAATTTCTGGTGTTGTAAGACCGGCTGAACAACTGATCGATCCATTTGTGTTCACTACTTTCTGAATAGACGATATTGCGGTCTTATGTGCTTCGGTTGTTTTCGTAAGTGTGTCAACCACTTTCTGATTCGTTTCTACTTCTGTCTGTAGTGAGTCAATCACTGACGAATTCCCATTGGCTGTCGACAGTGTGTGATCAATCATTTTCTCAATCATTTGTGAATTGTATTTTTGTCGACTCATTTTTATTTGTTCTTTCATTGAAATTAAAAAATGACACGTCTTCATGAACATACGTCACCGGTGTTGACCCGTGAATGTAATCAGAAACGAGTTCACAATTCTCCTTTTTCATCGACTCGATCAACGCTTGCTTTGCATTCGTTCGACGTCTTTGGCTCCACTTGGAAGTGTTCGAACCCTCGGTGAGAGTCTTGCCTTGACAAGACTGTTGCATTCATTTAGTACAAAATAAAAAAATGAAAAAAATAAAAAAATGCCCATAACTTTTGAACTACCGATCCGATTTCAATAAAACTTGCACCAATGAATTCGCCGTGTCGGATATGACCATGGATGAAAATATTTTCAAGATCTAAAAATATGTCCATATGTCTGTCTGTCCACGTTTTTGGTAAATGAATTATTAGACCCCTATATCGGGGCCCACGGGGCCCACCTGGAATTTCGAGGAATTTGTGCGAATAATCCATGTCTAGTGACTTTTTCTATATGCAAAATCGAGTCCTCGATCGATTGCGAGTGGTTTCGAGTCTGGATCTCCGTTGGTTGTCAAGATATGGCCGTTTTTCAAAAATTATGATCCAATTTTTCGATTTTTGACTACAGAACGGTACAGATCTCGACGAATACTCTCACTGAGAGTTCGAAGCCTCTGGCGAGACTTCACCGATTTTGATCCGGTTTCTATTGATCGATGACTCTCACCGTCATTCAAACATATATTTTTTCAACATTTTTGTCAAAATTTCATTCAAATTTTCACTCCATACACACGAAGAAAAACACTGTTTTTGATGAAGTCACTGAGAAAAAATGACGAAAGATGGCGCTTTTCACCACTTTTTCAATGTGGTTCCCAATTCGTTCTATACACTACTGAGATCGATCTCAAAGAACTCAATATTTTCGAACTCAATATATAACGCGCCTATGATTCTTCCTTTTCTTCTCACATCATGTTTAGTATCCCCACATTGTCACATAATTTTTCAGGAAAATTCATAATATCATATATGTGTCGAAAAACAACGTCAATTTCTCACCACATTTTTCTCCGTTGTTGCAAACATGAACACGAAAACAGTGCACTTCGAAGTGAAAATTCATCATTTAAGTTAAAAATGAGATAAAATTCAGAGCAATTTCGATCCCTCAGCCAGAGAATGTTGATCCAGCCCATTGGAGTCAGACTTCACATTGTCAGTTTCGTTCTTCCACTCATGGTTTTACTCGAGTCCTTTTCTTCATCATCTTTTTACATTGTTTCACTTCAGAGAATCATTCCTTTATGCTGATTTTGTGAAATGTTCAGAAAAATGTTTGAAAAAAAGGGCTAGATCCACTCCAAATCGAACTCAAGCCCTCTTTCTCATCTTGAGGTCTGTCGAACTCAATTTGTACCTGATTGAACTCAAGCTTCTAAGGTCTGAGAATGGCCGTCGAAAATTAACAGAGCTCTAGAGGTTGGTTTTTTTATTTTCGTTTTCCTGTCCTGTATTTCTGGCGCTAGTCCCTTCAGGAGAATATCTGATAGAAGTTCCTTATTCATCCACCCTTTGGTTGAGGTGTGGAAAGAAAATCGTGAAGGGAAATGCCTCGACAGAGATTCCTGATTTATTTTTGCGGGGATGATTAGATGAGATGTCAACGCCTCGCCATCGGCTGCGATCGTGAAAAGCATCGTATGACTGAAGATCATCGAAGGAGGGGTAGAATAGACAACAGAACTGTGAAAGGTTGTGATCTTCTTTTCATATATGAATTGAGTAGATACAAGTGAGGTCTCATCGAAGTTGTATATGAGTTCGGGAGGATAGTCGTACTTGTCAAACAACGATTTCAAATTGTCGAAGAACGGTTGTGTGTGAACTTTTGTCATGGCATTTTGTCTCCTCTGCTCCATGCAAATGGGTTTCAGGGCTTTGAAGAGTGGATGCTTCTTTATCCAATCCCTGACCCAACTGCGACACGGTTCGTGTATTTCGACGGAAACGTATCTTGTTCTTGACATTCAAATCGAACAGGCCTGAATGACAATAATTTTGTAAGATGAGGGGAATACCATGACTCCAACATCCTTGTAGGTTGGATGCAGACCATTGGAAATCAATTCCAGAATGTCTCTCTGCAGTTGCTTAGATTCACCTTCATTAAGATACAACCGTGTTCCAGTTCTCTCTATTTCTTCACCTTGAAGAAATGCAGTTAAATGTCGAAGTCTTGTTGGTCGGTGGAGCCCTTCCAGAAAAGGAAGTTTAAATTGTGACATCCTCACCACTACCCCATCCAGGAGGATAACATGTGGTGAGCGCGGATGAATGTCTTTTTGATCTGTGCTGATGAACTCATGCAGCTCTGAGAGTGTCAATGGCTGTCCATCCTGCATTTTCGATTGAAAATGACCCATTGATTTCGTCTCATTCACATAAATGACGTAGAACAGACAATAGACACGATATGAAATGGAGACAATGTGACTGAACGTGGAGTGGTTCTCGTACGGCCTGATGAACATGTACGGCCTGATTCGAGGACTATCAAACTTCTTGTTGGGAGGTCGCTGACTTCAATTCAGTGTTAGTCGCTGCATTTCGTTCCACCTTCTCGTCAGTTGTCTCTTCTTCACAATCATCATATCTGAACACTTTTCGCCTTATTTCTTCCACTCCGCTTCTGCCCCTCCACATTCCATCTCACACTGGAGAATTGTTGTGGCGAAGCAGAAGCCTTCTCACTGTCTGGAGTGATTTTCTGAGATTTCTGTTTCATTTTGCACGTCATTCATTCCCATCTTCCTTCTGTTGGCCTCTTTTCAGGACGCGAGATGTTTCTGCTATTTCAAGCGGAAAATTGCATATAATGGATCAGATCAAATCGAAAGAATTCATAACAGGGTTGTCGGAATGACTTAGTAGGAAGGAATTTGACTTACTTTTCGCTTTTTTCTCGTGACTTAAGACTAAGTCAATTTTCTTCGAAAGTAAGTAATTTCACTTTTTTCCCACTTATAGTGGTCTTGATCAAAGTGTTACCAATAACCGTTCATCGACTGAATCTCAAATCGTGCACAAAAGTATTGCTCTCCGATTAGAATTAAATGTCTTATGAGTAAACATCTTTAAGGTCCAAGAGAGGTTATTTGTGCGAGTAAGAAAAAGTATGTGTGGGTCAGATCTTGATTGAATGAAAAGAATCTTTCATTGTACGTTCAATCACAGAATCCTCTACATTCAATTTGCTGTTTCTGGCAGAGCGGGAGGACAGACTTGACAAAAATGCAATCTCTAGACACAAACATGAAACTCTTCCATTCTTCCTGGTTAGACTCGAAGACTGTTCCACCGACTTGCTTTTGTCACAGTAGTGAGTTCAGCAACTATTATTCAAAGATTTCGATCGATGATCACCTTGAACGACATCACTTCCAGAATCACTTCGAAACAGACCAGACCACGACTGACAAGTGGATTTTCTTCGAGTATCGTCATTCTGGTCGGGGGATGCGGAGTTTTCATCGACAGAGATTGCATAATTTCGTTTCTTCTCGCCCGTTATTTCCTGTTTTCTGTTTGTTTTATGTTCGACAGATTATTTCTTTCCCTTCTTCCCTTTCTTCAGTTTCACTTCAACCCTGCTCTTTACTTTATCTGCTTCCTCTTCCCCATCGCCCAGGAGCACAATCCAACATGAGAAGTGTCGGTTTTCTTCACGATCGTCTCATTTCATCGAAAAAAGCACAATATTTTGCTCAAAAATGATCTTGCAAATGTAACAACTTAGTAATAAGTCGTTTCTCCCTACTTCTTACTACTAAGTCATTTTTCCTCGACTTAAGTCAACTCAGAGGGCCCGACAACCCTGATTCATAAAATCACGAACAAACCAATCATTTGTTTTGATTTCGAGAAATGACGATTCTCACACTCTTGTTTGTTTTGTTGCCACAATTTGTTGTCGAAGCAAGCCAAGACCAGACACATAAGAGTCTATCATTGTTCCTCAACAAAGAAGCAAGCAAATTGAACCTAAATGGAAAAGAAACACTCTCCCTATTATTGGACGGACACTACGTTGGAAGCAAGATAGACCTTTTTGATGAATCAACTGAACTCTCTGGGCGACCATCAACATCATCTCGAACAACGATTGAGATTGGAGGAGACAAGATATCATCTGTCGGATCGGAGAATGATGAGGATATGAGGAATACAAATGTCGGGACAAGTGAGAATTGCTTGTTCTCATTGTGGAACTCGTCATTGTCGATGAAATCAATCAAGTTCTCGCTCGACAATTCAGATGAATCAAGACATTCCAAGGTGCACAGTGAAGCAGCAAGACTAGCAGTTGTCTCAACCAGCATGCTAACAATCACTGATAGTGCTCTTGCAGTGTCACCAAGTTCAAGCCCAATTCTGATTTCATCGACAAACTCTCACTCGTCGATGATGCCATCATCAGTTGTGATTTCGAAGAGCTTGATGTGGAATGATGTTGGGTCGATGCGTGGTGTTGTTGAAACATCGTCATTTCCATCCTTTGGAGGGTCAGTTTGGGTGTCGATTGTTGGATGTTCGTTTGACTCTCTTCGGATTCTTGGAAACGACGGGATTGGCCTCTCACTGACACGAACATCTCTTCAGAATGTAGAATCGGTTGGAAGAATGTCGTCATCGCTGATTGGATGCTCGTTTGTGAACATGAGTTCGATTGGGTGTTCGCACGAGCCACATCTTCCGCATTTGGATCAGAAGATGTTGGGATGTGTTGTATCGCTGACAAGCTCGCATTTGTCGGGATCGACGATTCGTGACGTGAACACTGGAGGGTCTGTTTTGTGTTCGAATTCTTCCTTCTCCTCCCTCCTCCCCTCCCCCAACACCGACTCAACCACGAACGAAGAGCCTTCCATCATCCTCCCCGATGGATCTGAAGAGATTTTCGAAAATGGGAACAAGTATCGCTTCGGTTGGAGCTTAAACACATCCGTCATTTTCACGAACTGCCACTTCACCAGATCCAACTGTGCATCGAATGTTCACCCTCTCACCTTCGACAACTTCGAGGGCTCCATCACTCTCCTCTCCTGCTCGTTCGACAAAGCAACTTAGACAAATGACCGGGCTGGAGCTGTGTACGTCTATACATCGTCCAATCTGCCCTCGTACAAAATGAACATCACGTTATGCAACTTCACCGACTGCTCGGCTAAAACATTCGGAAGATCGAGGACCTGTGTATCTATTTCCATCCTCGGCATGGGTTCGGAACGTATGCCGGAGTTCGGAACGTATGCCTTTTTAATTTTCCAAACTACCTCTCAGAGTCCAAAATGCTAAAATATCATGAACAGGTGAACAGGGCAAATATACATCATACAATGAAATTTCAGTGATCTTTGATTCAAACTCGGGGACAAAAGCACAACCAATCTCAATCCCTGTTTGTGTGTTTTTTTGATCTATGATTCACAATGAGCATCCAACATCTAGTGATCACTTATTATCGATACGTAAACGAAGAATCTCGATGCGATGAAATTACATTGTGATGAGGAAGACAAAAATGTGACAGATTTGGGAAAAGTGAAGATCTGACTTTTTTTTCTCATTTCAGGCACTATACATCAATAATTGCTGAAACAACAATAATATTGTTTTTTGAGAATGATACAATATGTTAAAAGAGGGATGTACAACTTACTCGAACAAGAATCCCATTCCTTTTTTCATCTCTTGGATTTGGCATCGTTACTGAATGAATCTAGAATTTACATCTAGTATTCCGCTCATTGATCTCTTTTTAATGATATTTTCAAGTTTAGAGAAAGATTGATGACTACAAACAAAAAATAGAGGATCTGTCAAAGTTGATGGGACAGACCAGAGTAGAGACGGGTTGAACAGAGAACACTTTGACTCCAACTATTTTATCCCGATGTGTTCGTTTAGTCCACTTTCACTTCATATTCGTTCATTTCTCTCCCTTTTTTTGAAAAAAGCGAGTTGAATTGGACGGAACGATGTAAAAAAGTGAAAAAAGTTGACTTCATGGGCTTCACAAGACTTGACCAGTCTTTCCAAACATCCGGCATACATACCGAACCG
This sequence comes from Blattamonas nauphoetae, assembly GCA_033064195.1. Lineage (NCBI taxonomy): Eukaryota > Preaxostyla > Oxymonadida > Blattamonas > Blattamonas nauphoetae. Next base: position 177,416 of record JARBJD010000117.1, on the reverse strand, counting down.
CGGCATACATGCCGAACTTTCGGCATACGTGCCGAACTCCGGCATACATACCGAACCCATGCCCCATCCTCTCCTAGTCAACCTGATTTTGAGATTTATGGTCGATCTGTCCCTTAGAAGAAAAGGGGAGTGACACTGACCGAGCCAAAAGGCTCGGTCAGGCCAGTATAAGCAATTCATATACTGGACTGACCGGGGTGACCGGTCACTTTTTCCCAAAAAGTACTGACGGTCAGTGACCGGGTGTTTTTAAAATATGGGTCAGATCTCAGAGGTGGCAAAAAGAAATTCAAAGGAAATACTTCATCCTCTTTAAAGAAACGATAGTTAATCGAGTTCTTAGGACAAATCTGCACTATTTCGGCTAATAGAGATCAAAGATCAAAGCAGAAGGAGAAAGTTTTATAGTGAATGGGCTGATCAAAACTGTTTTTAATCATTTCTCTATTAATCCTTAATTTAATGAATGTATTTTGACAATAACGACATCTTCCAAACATTAAATGAATTTGAGATATGTTTAGAGAAATGAGGGAACAAACAGTGAATCTGGACTGATCTCCCTTCACCTCCTCATTTTTGTTCTAAGTAAGAGTGAATCCAAAAAGAGAGAGGTAAAAACGGGGTCAGGACATGCGATCAGCGCATATCATCATCAGATTGTCCGATCTGGATGGGCGGTTGATCCATCTCACTTCACATCTCGAATCTTGCATACTATGTCTTAAAAATAGATAAAAACAAAAAGGAGAGAGGTAACAAGAGAGAGAAACATACCGTGTGAACAGTTCAGCCCTTCACTGTCCGATCAGGACAGACGGTGGGATCATTCTCATTTCACAAAGTATCTATCGTGAATGAAGTCCTGAATCATTGATAAAACGAAAAAGAGAGAGGTTAAACGAGAGGGAGACAAACTGTGACAACACTTCGCATCAGATTTCTTGATCAATCCGGACGGTTTGATCATAGTCATGTCACATTCGATCTATCTAAAATTGAGTCAAAAAAATGAGAAAAAGTCAAAAAAGAGAAATGCAAAATAAGAGAGAAGTATGCCATAAACGCCCTTGATCGTTCCATTGTCCAATCAGGACAGGTGGTTCGATCCTTCTCCTTTCTCCATTCTATTTATCATCGTTTTTATTCTAAAGAAGAGAAACAACAAAGAGAGAAAGGATAAAATAGAGTATGGCACACATCGACGGCAGATCACAGCTCATTGCCCCAACAGAGCTGGTGGTTTGATCCTTCTCATTTCACCATTGTATCATCTTTAGATTGTTTTCTAAATAAGAGTTTCAACAAAGAGAGAAAGGATAAAAGAGAGGAAGACACACGGTGACGGCATATCAGAAGCACAGTGTCCCAACAGAGCTGGTGGTTAGATCCTTCTCGTTTCTCCATTCTATTTATCATCGTTTCTATTCTAAAGAAGAGAAACAACAAAAAGAGAGTGATTAAAAGAGAGGACTATACACGATGACAGCGTTTCAGCATGATATTGCCCCAGCAGAGCTGGTGGTTTGATCCTTCTCATTTTATCATACTATCGTCCTTAAATTGCTTTCTAAATAAGAGTAACAACAAAGAGAGAGAGGTTAAAGAGAGCAAGACATACGATGACAGCGTTTCACCAACTCATTGACCCAAGAAGAGAGGCTGTTTGATATTTCTGATTTCATCATTCTATCATTCTAAAATTGAGTTCGAAATAAGATAAACAACAAAAAGAGATAGGTTAAAGAGAGGAAGACACACAACGATGGCATTTCAGCATCTCATCACCTGATCTGACCCTTAGAAGAAAAGAGCACTTACACTGACCGAGCCTTTGGGCTCGGTCAGTCCAGTATAGCAATTCAAAATAAAAGTGTTTCTTGGGAAAGTTCCTTGTATCCTTGGTACACTTATTCTATTGCTCAGATCAAACGATGGGTGAAAATAGTTCACTTTTCCAAATTAAGGGCGACGCCTAATTGATCCTCTGCGATGGCTTCAAAACTCGCCGATGTTACACCTACTGGATGTTTGTCCTTTCTGTGAAGATTTCACATTTTTTATTATTTTGTTCTCATTCTTCTTTATGTATTAGACATCGAAGCGAAAAGTATCAGTGAAGGAGCCTTTGGGCAAGTTCTGAAAGTGAGACATGAACGAAGTGGAGTGGAATATGCGGTGAAGGTACTGCCGATGCTAAAAGAAGGCGACAAGGAACGAGTGAGTCGTGAAGTTGAGATGTTGACTCGTTTTATTCATCCCCGAATTGTTCGTCTTCATGAATCGATTGACATGGGAGGACACCAGGCGATTGTGATGGAACTTGGACATCGAAGTCTGAAGGATCTGATCATGGAATGTGAGAAACGAAAGGAATTGATTCCTCTTCCTGTTTGTCTCTTCTGCTTCGATCATTTTTTCGATATTTGTATGAAATGTGCTTATTCTTGTTGTTTTATTGTTATGGATGTGTTTTCAGTTGACAGTGATGATTCTGACCGACATTTGTGAGGGACTTTTGTGGATGCACACCCACTCGTCGGGCTCGACGGCTCATGGAGATCTGAAACCGGAAAATGTTCTGCTTCGCTCAAACTATCGGGCATTTCTGTGTTTGTTTGATTTTAATTTTTGATGCGTCGTTTTTCTTGGTTCAGGTGATCTTGGTGGTTCTGCTCCTCTCACCCAACAAACATCGACGATTGGAGAACTGGGGACCTTCGAATACAACTCACCTGAGCGAATGCTGGACAGCAAGGGAACTGCAACACCGGCGAGTGATGTTTGGTCGCTTGGTGTTCTGGCATATCGGATGGTGACTGGGAAATCACTGTTCGACGGATTGCATATTTTCCAGATGAGTGTGGAACTTCACACATTCGACGAAACCAGAGTCCCAACCACAATTCCTTCGTCAGTGAGGGAAGTTCTTCTGAAGATGCTGGAACCAGTTCGATTTCCTCTTTTTTCATCAAAAAATCTTTCATTTATTACTCTTTTGAACTGATTCTCTCAGAACGTGGCGCTTCGAGCAACCACAACAGCTCTCTTCGAAGGAGGTCTTTTGGAGCGAATGCTTGGTTCGTCAACGGATCTGTCTCGAATGAAATCGATTCAGCTTGCGACACTCGTGAACGAGATCAAGGAATTATCGAATGATGCTCAAGTTCAAGAGAGAACGATGGAATTGTCGATTGAAAAGGCGAAGCTGGTGGAAGAGACGAAAGAACTAAAACGGCGACTTCGATCGCTTCAGATGTCACTTCAATGGACAAATGAACGAAATGTTGAATTGGAGAAGGAAGAGGAACTCGAACAACTTCAACTCCTCCTCACCACTCCCACCTCACCACTCTCAATCAACCCTGAAGCCAATATAATCTATGAGACACATCAATTTCCTGATATAAAGTTGTACACAGGACTGTCCGATGCATATGATATTTCCAAACGCACAATCACTCGCACAAATCACTACTACTCACGTGGAAAATGGTACCCACTACTTTTCGAAAATCCAATCTCGGAAGGAGTGGTGTCTGTTACCATCACAATTCTCGCCATGCCAAAAGAACACGGTCTGTGTCTTTTTTTGGGAAGTGTTCAGAATCAGAAGAGGGATTGTTGTTCGGCCTCGCCGATTCTTTCATGCCAGAGATCGATGACAACGATCGACTTGGCGGCAGTATTCCAGGTCTGTGATTCTCCTTCGATACTCGTATCGTCTCGTCTCATCAGGATCATTCGCTGTCTCCAACCGGGGAACACTCCACTGTGCCCTTCCCTCCATCAAACATAATCAGAATAGTTGTGCCATTTCATCTAAGATGAGGAAAGGAGACCGAGTGGTTTTGGAGGTGGACATGGACGCGAGGCCTCGCACAGCTGTGTTCATCATCAACGGAAATGTGTCTCTCACGTTTGTGTCTGGTCTCCCTCCCTCGATCCAAATTGGAGTGTGTCGTTCATCATCCTCACTTTTGCTTCTTTTGAGTTCTCCATGCGGATGGAAGGAGTTTCAATTCGATTTGATGGAACGTCTCATCTGAGGCAAGCTACACCGCTGCGAAGAGTGAATGAGATCAAATGGAATCCCGAAGACTTGAGCGACAGTGAGGACATGTACATGAATGGAATGCGATCGAGCGTTGTGACAGTCCAAAGACAAATGCCTTCGCTCCTCTTCACCTATCGTTCGCACTTCAAAGTGGAAGACAACAGAATAGCTTTTTCTGGTGTTACCCAAAAACGAAAGAAAGATGGCGAAATTGTCATCACACCGAGCTCTTTATTCCACCCAGAACCCATCACTGAAGGAATTGTGGCGATCTCGTTCACTTATCTTGATGCCGCTAGTTTGACTTCGAATATCAGCTTGATCGATGTGTCGGCACCGATTCACAAAACAGGGCAGAAACTTGAACGTGTTAAAAGTGTGTCTCCCTTCGTTCTCGTGATCATTTCAACTCTCTCTATTGTCATCCAATTCCCAGACTCGATCGCTCTGAATCCGACTGGTTCTCTGCATATCATGACTTCCGATAGGAAGAAGGAGATCGATCTTTCTTCAGATTTTGAAAGCTGTCGTCGAGTCGTTGTCGAAATCAACATGGACTCGACACCCCGCACTGTCCAGTTCTTTGTCGACGGACAGTCGGCCAATGTAGTCATTGTTGATCTTCCGCAGTTTATTCAAGTTCGGGTGTGTTGCCATCACCATCATTCATTCGTCTTCACTTTTAACTCACTGATCTGTCTCAGTTATCTGCACAGAATCCAGGAATACATGTTCGATTTGACAGAATCACCAACCTCAACCGAGGTAGCCCCATCACGGATCAGATGAAAGTGTTTGAATGGCCAAGTGCTGAACCGCTCCAAGCGATCAGAGCGGAGAACGATGGAGACTCCAATCAGCCATCACAGGACGTCAACAAAACGAATCGGAAGGTCGTTGATGATGGAGGAGAAGATGTGGATGAGGAGAGGAATGACTCAGAAAGTTACCATGAAAACGAGGATGAGAGGGCTGATGTCGAAAAGAAGAAAAGGCAGTTCCCAACGATGAAGCTTCCCGAATTGCTTTTCACACACAAATCGCACTTCATAGTCCGAAAGAACGTCCTGACTCGGACAGAGAAAGGGGCAAACGAGAACGGAAGAACCAGACCGAGTACGGTTCTGCTTTCCAAGCCAGTCACGAAAGGCGTTGTTTCTGTCACTTTCGTTGTGCTGACTCTCGCAGAATCAGTTGGTTTGTCTCGTCTCTCTCATCATTGCCTGTAGATCAAAAGGGGTTCATCAATTTCGGACTTCTCGATTCTTCTGTTGCAGTTCCTCGGCTTGGCCAAGTATTAGGGAGGACAGTGAAACGTTTGCAGTTCAGTTCGATCATCTCCGTCAATTCTCACTCTTCATCCTCAGATTCTGTTGGTCTCTCGACCGATGGGCATCTTCATGTTTCCAATCAGATCAAACTGGATGAAGGTCAAGATAGTCGTCTCTCGAAGAACGCTCGCGTTGTGATGGAAATGAACATGGACTCGAATCCACGTACTGTCCAATTCTTCGTCAACGGAAAGAGACAACAATCATATGTGAGTGAGATTCCTGGGTCAGTGAGGATTGGTGTTTGTGATCTCTTTGTTTCGTTTCTCACTTGTTCAGTTCTCTGCTGATGTGATGGGAACCTCACTCCAAATTGCCAGCATCGTCCACTCCACCCAACCGACTCCTCTCACAGACAAGATGACAGAGATCAAATGGACAGACACTGTTGAGTTGTTCACCGAAAGAAAAGATTCCAAACACAAGCCGATTCGGAGAGAACCACAAGGATCGATGCCCGCTCTCGTCTCACGAAATCCTGAACACTTCAAGATTGAGGGAAATGTGATTATTCGCACGGCGTTCGACTCCACTGAACTCAACTTCCCATTCGCCACAGTGATGTTGGATGGAGTGGATGAAAACACGATCAAATCTGTTGCCATCACCATCCTCGCTCTTCCTCAAACCAAACGTATGCTCCTTGCTTCGTGATTCCCTTCAGATTCACGAGGGGTGGTCATGTTTGGCTGCCTTAACGAACAACAACATGATCCCAAAAGCCCAAAAGGACTCGGATTTGGGAAGAAAGGTCTGGAGTTGCTTCTCTCGGCGATCTCTCAAAATCTCTTCCTGTTTCCAATTGTCCACTCTCTTCAGGTTCTTGTGCTCTTTGTTCACTTGATGGAGTTGTGTATGGCACGGATCAAGTACAACAATTCCAGACATACCACCCTCCACTTAAAGTTGGTGGCCGTGTGGTGGTGGACATACACAACCGATCTCATCAAATAGGATATCGGTTCAATGTTAATGGAAAGCCCCTGAAATCCGATCTGTTTACTAGTTTAATAAAGCCCCGTCTCGGAGTCTGATCATTCTAATTGTTTCATCATCATTTTTGATGTCTTTTCATTCAGATCTCTCTTGCTGGACCAGGAACTGCGATCCGAATCGATGCCGTCACAGAACTCGACGAACCACCTGAGGATGAAAACGGATTTTGTTCTTTCTGCTCTTTGTGTGAACTCTTCTAGACAGCTCTGCTATTTCAAGACTTTATCATCTGGGGATCTGAGCGCCAGTGCCGAAATAAACACTCCAGTTTTCTCTCTTTATTGTCATTATTTCTGGGAAGAAAGAGAGGATACGGATAGCGGCTGATTTTCATTCGCATTTCAAGAAATCGACTTGTTCAACACACGGTTGGCGGAATAGCGAGGATTGTACATTTTCTTCTGTTCATCACTCTCCAAAAGGCGTTCTTGTCGTTCTCCCAAGTTGACTTCGTGTTTGACGAACTGACAGCGTCACCCTTTCTTGAGGTTTGGCTGACATTATTTCTGACTTTCCGAATTAAGGTTCGATCATCCACCCATTATGTGTATTTGAACACGCAAACATTTGCATCTAGAATTGTATCTCAGAATTTCGCAAACTAGATAATAGGGGTGGGTAGCGGTCGGTCCTTCATGCCTAATTTAGGTGCCAGTTACACTGTCAACTCTAATAGACTGACTTATCTCAAGGTATATCTAAAACTGGATGAAGATGAGGATCAAACCATAATTTAATCTTCATGCTGAGAATTCCAATTGTGTTGACAATAGCCCAATCATGGGTTTATCCTGAATCTCCTTCAATTGATCACTCTCCCTATGATGTCTCACAAGATTTCGCTGCTTTCCTGGATCATTACTCGAACAAACAAAACCATCAATCATGGTCTGGAACCGCTCCAGTCGTTGTCCAAATTGGTGTCTATCATGCACATAACATCCTCATCCACTCTCGAAATGTGGATATATCAGGATTTTCATCAACGATCTCTCACCGATATAGTCTCATCAATCTGTCAGCGAGACAATTGGTTTTTGGTTCTTTTGGTTTTTTCAAAGGGTCGGATCAGAGCTGTTTTCATGAAATGTGTCAATACGATTCAATAAAGACATCGAGGCTCAATAAATCGGAATAAAAACACAATTGATGTGTTGTTTCAATGGAATAGCTCACTGGAAAAGGCTCAACCAACGGTCAACCAAACGGTGGTTCTTCAATTCATGCCTTTTCGTGGAAGGAGGTTCGTTTCAATTTGTGATTATGTGTTATTGAGTGTTCATTTTTGTCAAAGCAACGATAAAAGAGGAAAAGGATCACATTGGGTTGAAATGATACAGATCCGACCCTTTGAAAAAAGTGAGAGAACCAACAACCAATTGGCTCGCTGACAGATCTCTCCAAAGAAAACAATTCGCAACATCCGGACAACGATGACGATCGCTCAAGAAATGGACTTTCTGTGATGTTTGATGTGTGGAACAGCACATTCCGACTTGATAATCTTCAATTATTTGCGAACACCCCCGACACTGCCGTGAGTTTGATCCGCTCGTCGACCTTTGTGGTTTCTCGTTGCGAGATCACATTGAGCGTATCCACGTCTCCATTTGTGATTGGGGATTCGGGGATGGACTCATCGGTGTCTGTTTCAATTATCTCGTGCATCCATCGCTCATCGTCAGAATCGTCGTCTCTGCTGCCTCTGGTGAGCGCACCACGATCGTCGTCGTGTTCATCGCAGATGGAATCGAATGAAGAAGGACATGCGGACACTTCTGGAGTTGGATCACTTTCGATAGTGGGAAGTGGTTTGAAGTTGAACTCGATTGATTTGATGATTGGAACAGGCCCGCTTTTCGATTTCGGGAAATGTTTTGGGAATGGTCTGACTGGAGTTATTGGATGCTCTGTGTCTCTTTCGTCGTCTTGCCTGACAAACACGACGAGCACTCTCCTTCCTTCGAACATCTCTAGTTCGTGCTCGTCTCTGACGCAGCGATTGATTGGGGTGTCAGCGTCGGAATCGACGGTTAAGTATAGGCGCAGATCCGATTTTGGCTACGAGCAGATCCACTTTTTTGGATACGCGCAGATCCAAATGGATACGCGCAGATCCAAAAGGATCGTTGATTGTTTCGTGTAAACCCTTCCCAATTCATGTTATTCTACTCTGACAGCTCACAATTCATTTTGACTCTCATTATTTTGTCACAAATCTGAATCTGTCACGTCGTCATTCGAGAATGTTGATCATCCCATTCCCCGATTTCAGACTATAGTTAAGACGGCAAATACTTCTTCGATTTTGGGTATTTTTGTCTACATATCTCACACACTGACTATACTTATCTCCTATCTAACGCATGGGTCACACTTCAGGCTGTTCTTCGTATTCATGATTGGCATCCTTATCCTCTTCAACGTCATCTGTCTCAGACTATCTCCGCAATGATCAACACCCTTCTCTTCCTTTCCTCTGCTCGCGCATCACAAACACATTTCTATCCATCCAAATCGTCATTAACTCTTCATGATGGAGACTGACTGTTTTTCATGCGATCGCTGACGTCTTCTCTGGAGTATTCCTGCTCGTCGCATTCATTCTCACAAATAACTTCGTTCCAATCACTCAGACACCTGACTAGTTCATCATCTCCCGCGCTACCTCCTCGATCCTCGTCACGATCCTACTCAGCTTAACTTGGGTGGTCTTAGTCTGACATCAACAACATATCATCCAAATGACCAGCACTTTCGTGCAACCCAGGAAGATTCCCGGATACATCGTGATCGTGCTCGTTACATGTGTGTTCGTTAGGAATCTGCTCTCCCGCTGGTGGACGGTCGTTATTGACATGAAAATGAAGCAGACGCTGCGGAACTTGGTTAACAACCATTATCATCAACCTTTCTCCTCAACACATTGTTGTGTTGTTTTTTCGTTCTCTCTTCATTGTGATGCCTTTCGGACCTGGGAACGACCGGAAAATGCAAATCATTCGTCATCAGTGCGCAGTCAATCTTACTCGATGTTATTTCAATCTGTGAATACATCTAATGGCCCTACCCACGCGATCAGGACTCATGAACTCACGCCTGAAACTCACCTCATCACTCAGCCACATTTCTCCTTTCCAAATCTCCCAATCGACAATTTCGCCCGCCTTTCCCCTATTTTCGAACGTTATCGTGTCATAGATGTACAGATATTGTCAATTTTTGCATCACCACTTTTGAAGGCACCGACCCTCTGCAACCCTTGTCCATTGTTATCATAGTCGGACTATTGAACGTAACCATGAATTCAACCAGAATTCTCTTTATATCCACCACAAATTCATCTATAACTGCCACACGAGGACGCCCACACTTGTGGGAACCACTCTGCTCACTTCATCGGCTATTTTAACTCAATTTGTTCTTCCTAAATCAGGTTAAGGGAAACGAAATCAATGGTGAAGTTTTCGGAGACCAAAATATGATACATTCTCAAAATGAACTACAAAAATGTTAGATCTGCGTGTATCCCAATGGATCTGCGCGTATCCGATTTTTTAGATCTGCGCGTAGCGAAAATCGGATCTGCGCCTATACTTAACCGGAATCGACGAATCATCTTTGCGGGACAAGCGGAATGCCGTTGGACTGGTCAGGATCGTCTCTGCTGTCGAACTGTTCGTTCTCCTCCTGTGTCACCAATGATCGTCCTGCCAGAATCACAGAACCCATCCTTGATGAAAGCAAGCCCGTCGAATCTTACAACCAAAAATCAGACCGCGTGTCTCTTGCTTACAAAGCCGGAACCCCAACGAACCTTCAAGTGTTGGTGTCTTCATGCACATTTTTGGATATTCGTGGTTACAGCAATTTTGGTGGATCAGCCATCTGTATTGACAATCATCGAGCAGATGTTGTTGTGATGGAAAGTTCTTTCAAACGATGCCCTTCCGCGTCGAGTGGTTCGAATGCAGGAGCGGTTTTCGTTGGACAGAACCCAAATTCCGTCACTGACAGCAAGTTCTATCTCACTCTCTTCAAATGCCGATTCTCAAACAACACTGCGAAGAATGGAGGGCATGTCTATGTTCAGTATTATCATCCTCTCACCGTCGCACAATGTACGTTCGATGATTCTCGATCAATGACAAGCACTCCTCTCGTTCAATATGCTTCAATTTACCTCAATTCGAAGTTCCTGACTCTCCAGGTCGTGTTGAAAGCATTGACGAACCAGTTTTAAATGCTATGATTGCAACAGTTACCGTTGTCGTGAAAGGAGTGAAATTCCCATCGTCGATCACAAACGTCTCCGTCGAGCACCAGACTTCTCTGGTCAGCTCGAAGTCAGTATTTTGGAACTCCAAATCCCAGCTGACTGTCTCGTTCGGTGCAGGCCAGTTTCAATCAACCTCAACACTTGCCTTCGGAGAACAATATGAAATCACCTCGGTCTCAGCAGGATCGACAGTGTACGTGACTCCTTCGCTCGTCTTCTCCATCGCCTCTCTCATCCGAACAGCCTCAGCATCGCTGAACCTCTCCGACTTTGATGAAGTGTTTATCAGCCTCACTGCATTTGGATTCCCCTCGTCGACTCCGATTATGCTGACCATCGTCGAGGTTGATGGAGACGACACTCACACCGGCTCGCCATTCACTCTCACAGAAACACCATCGGACACAGAAGATACCACTCTCATTCTTACAACTCGAGTTGATACAAATAAACTACAACACACAAAACGATACGAAATCACACAATGCGATGTCACAAATCGAAAGACTGTCAGGGATGGACGCGTCTTCTTTCGTGTTCCAGCTCGTCCAATACTCACAGGAGTTGCTTTCTCGTTCGCCACAATGTCAAACACCACATTCAATCTCATTCTGGAAGGGACAGATCTTCCTGTTGGCGAGACATTCGTGGCCTCGCTTGATGGCTTCGACGATACAATCGAAGTGACATTCACAACCACAAGTGGAGGCTCGTCGGCTGAACTGGCACTCGGATGGTCAGACACGTTCCAATTCGACACTGCGTATCCTCTCCGCTCGGTGATCCACAAAGGCGAGTCAAGCTTTTCGTTCCCCTTCACTGGTCTGACACTCCAAACAAAACCTCGTCCGAATCCTTTGATTGTGTTTGCGACAGATTCAGCGAATTCCGATCCGAAGTTCTGTGGAGTTGTGGACCGTCCGTGCTCGTCTGTGGATGTTGCTTGGCTGATTGTGGATGCATTCTCAGCACAGCGAGTCTCACTCGTTTTGATCAAGAAAGCCCTTCTCGCCTCTCAAATGGTCATCGAATCTGGACAAGAAGTCATCGTCCAACAGGATCTTCTTCCTCCCACTCTCGTGATCCCCTCCACAGCCTCTCTCGGAGACTCGGCTGGTCTGGTCTCTATCCTGGGCACACTCCTGTTGGAAAAAGTGAACATCGATGTGCAAATCGCAGCTCTATCGTTTGTGTTGTTTGATGTGAAGAGTGGTAAGCTGGTGATGGATTCTGTCCACATTTCAGGAGTGACATCGTCGTCTGATGTGGTGGATGGGATTGAAGGGTTGTGTTCGTGGGAGACTGGACTGATCAAACTGCACGAGAGCAACTGTACACTGACATCGTGTGTGCTGTCGTCGATTGGGATGGGAGAGATTTGGATGGAGTCGAGCAATCTGTCGCTGATCTCGACGCAGATTCTGAGCAATGGAGCTCGATTCTCTTTGTTCCCGTCAGCTCAACAAGATGTGATGTGCAAATCTGGAAACATCACAATTCTTCCGTCATCGTCAGACACATCGGAAGATCGTTGGATCTCATCAACATCAGACTGTTCGGTTGTTCTGAATGGAAGCGAACTGAAATCGCCACATTTTGTTCCTTCACTTGACGTGAAGAATAGCAAAAGCACACTCTCGAAGAAGAAAGACTCGTTCTCAGTTTCGATTGTTGGATCGAAGTTGATTCCGTGTGATCTGAAACTGGAAGTGTCTGAATCGTCATCATCTTCTCAATCATTGAAATCGAATGCAGAGCCAGTTGTGATTGATCTCTCGTTCTCGTCAGTTGAATCGTGGAACGAAACTGACATCACTCTATCGATCGCATCATCGTCTCTGTCGAATTTATCGTGGGAGATGGAATGGACAGCTCGAATTGTGTTTGGGAATGGCGAGCACACCGCCTCGTTCACCTTCCTCGAATCACTCAAGAATCGGAAAGCAGAAGCCCTCAAAGAATCTCTCCCCTGGTTGATTCCTGTGATTGTCTGTTCTGTGTTGCTTCTTCTGGCCATCCTCATCGTCGTCATCATTCTCGTCTGGCGCCGAAAGAAACAAACCGCTTCCTCAAATACTAAACAGACAATTGTCGAACAAGAACTGGTCGCGGAGGATGTGATGAAGATGGATGTGCAAGGGACGATGAACCTTTCGACGAAGAACGTGATTGGGGAGAAGAGCGACCAAGACGGGCGATTTGGACTGATACAGAACGATCATCCCCTAACCATCGAACATGGGAACAGCACAGCGAAAGAGGGAAGCAAGATGGAGACACAGGTTGCAGCGATGAAATGTCAGGATGATTTTGGGATTGTGCATATGAATGACGCTGACACTTTATATAACAAACTACACAAAGAACACACTGCACTGGGAGGGAAGAAGAATCTGGTTGAGCGACAGATTGTAATGGGATTACTAAAAATTACAGAACAGAACAGTTTTGTGAATGTCGCCGCTCGCATCTCGTCTCATTGGATCATTCTCGACACCAAAACATCGGTCCTCTTCAAGGTCGACTCTCCACATTCCCATCTTGACGAAAATGCAACGAATGCCGCTTCAGTGTCAACCACCTCGTCGCATCCAAACAATCGGCATCTGAAGGATGGAGTGGAAGAGATTCGTTGGCGAGCACCTGAGCAGGGCGAGAAGGAGGGCGAAATGATCAACGAAGTTGACAAAGTGAAGGCCTCGGTTTTTCGGCTGGGCTTGATCTTCTGGGAGGTTGAGACTGGTCTTGTCCCGTTCGGCGAGATTGATGCTGTGAATGCGCATCGGCAACTTGCCGCTGGAATCGCTCTCCCACTTCAAAAGGTCACAGACTCGTCGATGAGAGATCTGATTGTGGAATGTCTGCGAGTTGATCCTGACGAACGCCCAAAACTTTCTGATATTCTTTCCAGACTTGACACAAATCCCAATCCACTCTTAAAACCGGAGATGAAGGATCCATTTTCCTAATTCTGAGTGAAACTTTACTTTATTCGTCATCGTCCTCACTATCACATCATCCTCATCAGGGATTTTGGGTCCCTGTTCACTGTTCGAAGGTACACCTCACCACACTCACACGTCTCTCTCTCCATTCTCTCCAGATCTCACAACATCCAACTGGAGTCAAAACGTATAAGCGGTCACACGTCACAGTTTCATTATGTTTCTCTCACACACACCACGTCAATTCTGCATGATCTGCAGTTCACTCTATTCCTACAACGCTGTTTCAACTCCATTACCTTTTATCCTTTCGTTTTCTTGTTGTTGAACTGTGTATGGTTTCCTTTTTGTTTCACACACTTTTAGTTTTGTTTTTCATTTCCCACCCCTTGTCAACAACACAAACACCTGTGTTGTCTGACATGGTTTCTACCTCCTGTTGAATGACAGAGGAATCTTGTTTGTGTCGGGAAAGAAGTTTGTAGACTTTTCGTTTCAACTCATCGCATTTCAAGATCGACCCGTCAAATTCCATCACTCCTGAATCTGTTTTTTCGCAATAAACACGGTAGTCCTCACTCGAAAAGAAGAAGGAAAGGTTTCATCTTGGACTTCTCTCGACACCAATACCATCGAGGCGAACACGCTCGTTCACTCCACATTCCAAATGGGTAAGTCTAGACTCAGATCTGAAAAAGTCTAGACGCAGATCTGAAAAAAAGTCTAGGCGCAGATCTCTTGGTCTACACGCAGATCTGTCTCTTTCTCGTTCTTTTCGATTCTTTACCACATCTTATTCAACGAACACCTCAATATCCACATCACTTCCTATTTTTTGGATTTCATTCTTCCTTTATGCCATTCCTCCAAACTGGGTCAAAAGTTGTTGAAGAGATCCTGGGTTGATCTCGGTCAGTTCCTTCCCATTAAAGCTTCTTTCAATTCGAGACTCTTCCAGACATTCGTCCGGAACTTTGTCGTCGGATTCACGAACAGATTATCCTTCCGACTCTCCGTCTTCTCTACACCGCCAGCATTTCATTCTCCACTGCCCAGACCGAAGTATGCATTCCATTTGGTCATTTCACTTCTCTTCCCTTATATTCAAGTTCACCTTCCTTGATATCCGAGCCCACCCTCCACTATGTCCCGTCTGAAAGGTCAGTTCCATCTCCAATCGACAACCTCGACGGACGGTGGTCACTGAGACATCGAATCAGCTCACAACTGAGAATTTATACTTACAGAAAAGAAGAAGAATTGATCCTAAACGCCAAAAAGCAGGAAACATTCCGAAATTGTGAGAACAACCAAGACAAGCGACGACGTAAAGGAAACAAAAGGGAAGGGGATGAAGACGACTAAGTTGAGGTTGATGAGGACATCGAAGGAAAATATGAACAGGCAGAAAATGAGAACAACGAAACACGAAGCGTGGGAGAGAATGAAAACGTTGAAGAAAACGAACTTGAACCAACTGGCGGAATGGAAGAAGATGAAGAAAACGACAATACTGAAGACGAGTAGGAAGAGGCAGTTGAAGATGAGGGTGAACAAGACGATGGAGATGCCGATGACATCCAACCAGAAATTGAGCAATCAGAATGCGAAGACAGAGATGCTGAAAAACAGTATGAAGAAATGGACGAAGATGCCGGATCTGAACAGAATGCTGATGCGAAGAAAACGAGAATGATGAAGCTATTGAAAGCGAACATCACGACGATGAAGATCCTGACGCGACCGGTCCTGAAAATGAACAAGCTGAATCTAAACATGAAAATATGCAGGAGAAAGATGTTGGAAAAGCTGAAGACGTGGACGATTACGAAGAAGACAAAGTTAAATCGAAGAAATCGAAAGTGATGTCAAAACAAGCTCGTTTGGAGCACTAGCCCAAAAAGAAGAATAAAATGATGAAGAAAACGAGCTGCAAGAAAACGAGCAAAATGATGAAGACGATGAGGAGTTTGCAGAAGCAGCGGATGAACAAGCAGAAGCCGACGATCAATTTGAAGACGATGAACAAGCAGAAGGAACAGAATTGAAAGTAGAAAAAGAAGAACACAGCAAACACTCAGTCAAATCAAGGGAGAGATTAAAATCAATCAAATTATCCCGGAGTTCGAAGTAAAGCCGGGAATCAAAATGATCACCGTCAGAATCTAGGAAGTCACTCTCTTCAGAAGAAAAAGAGGAAGTATTAAAAGAAGAAAAACCCGAAGAACAATATGGACAGGAGGAAGAGTTTGAACACCATCAGGAATTTGAAGGAGAGAAAGGAAACAGCATCGATCCTCAGCCGGACAAGGAACCAGAGCATCAATCGGAAACAAATGACAATGACGACGAAATTGAAAAAAAAGAGTATTTTAGGGAGACAGGAGATGGAGAAGAAGGATCGGTGCGTCCATTATACGCTCACACAGGTCCAACTCTCGATCTCCTCTCTCGAGTGGAATTATGTCGCCCACATTCTGTCCATCCACCTACGCGCGATCCTCGTCCTCATGCGCCTCTTTCACAACGACACCACTTCTGTCCAGTTTGACAACCTTCTTCCTGTCTCGCCTGCAGCCCCCAAACACGAGACAGTGTTGGTGGACACGAGTGTGCGTCTGTTTGACGACAGCATCTTCTTCAACGCAGACTACTCGTCTCGCAGTTAGGAAGCACGCTCGTCCCCTCTGTTCCCCTCACAAAGTTCCCGCATTCCAGCAGTCTCGCATCAGTCAAGCGTTTGCTGTCCAATCATCTTTCTTCGAGGCGATGCCTTCTCTCATCTCCATCCTAATCCGAACGAGGAGCAAGCCAACAACTCACCGCCTCGCAGGCATCTGTGGACAGTTGTTCTCTCATCCATTCTTGGCTCATTCCGCCTCGAGCTCTTTACCCTGCTAGGCAAACCGAACAGTCCACTCCCAACTCCCAGTTCGTCCCACCCTCACTCTCCTGCATCAGCTCCCTCATCCCCTCCGTCCACCTCACAAGTTATCTGTCATCCAGCAGCCCCACATCAGACAATCTGTTTGCTCCTCTCCCTCCTCATCCGCTCTCGCAGAAAGGAACGAAGGAAGAGGCAGCAGGCATTCTCTCCCTCAATCTGCTCCACGACAACCTCATCGCTACCTGTCCGTACATTTCAAACATCCTTCGCCGGATGCGACAGCTGTTCGTGCTCGGGTTCGACTCATACCCAGTCTTCGTATTCAAACCGAACAACAGCACTTCCGACAAGGATCAGGAATCCACTGTCATAACCGAAGAGGTGGGGCGAGTTGAACCAAAGGCGTTCATGATCACATTCAAAGAGCTTCTGGTTGGGTAACAACATGCCGATTGGTCTCTGATGAGACGGGGAGTATTCTGTCATTGAAGACTTCTCGCTCCATCGTGACCGCGCGTATCATCCAGCAGATCCCACACCTCACCTCGATCCTCTGCGCTCTCTGGACGCTCTCCAACAGAAGCTGCAAACACTCTTCTCCACTCACAGGCCCGCCTCGTGTGTGGACCGGGATTGTTTGACAATTGGTCAGTCTTTTGTTACAAGCACAGCTCTGGACGCGGAACAAAGAACTGAAACGGAGGCAGAAGGCGACGTCGAGAGGGGATGGACCGGAACATCATTTTTCCGGCTGACTCAATCGATTTAAGAACCGTGAAGGACATTTTCATCGCCTCAGAGTCAGCTTTCTTCCTTCGTGGGTGAGATCAACTCTGATTTCACATCAATGCAGCAATTTCAAAAAAAGCGAGTTCACTAACACCTTCTTTGCTTTTCACGTCACTCTCTCTCTTTTTAGATGTTCTATTGTGAAAAATTAATACAGAAAAGTCAGATCTGCGTGTAGACCTTGAGATCTGCGCCTAGACTTTTTTTCAGATCTGCGTGTAGACTTTTCCGGATCTGAGTCTAGACCTACCCATTCCAAATGCATTATCTCTTTCGTCGGAATCGACTCCACTTCGGTTCTACACACTCGACACGATCACAGTGTTCTGAGTGCTTGTTGTATTTCTTCTTCGTCCTTCAACTTTTGTTATTCTTCCTTTCCTTTCTCTTGTCGTCTTCTTTTTCCCAACCTCACTCGTCTTCAGTCAAAGAGAGTGTCATCTTCCTCCAACAGCGACATCTCAGCTGGATGTCGCACACAATCTCTTCCATCAAACATGAACACCTCACGTGGGCGATTCTTATCGATGTGTCTCAAAATATTTAAATATGGGTGAAAAAAGTCAATCGCCTAGAGCCTTCTGTGTTGAAACCATGTGAAACTGTTTCATCCTGTCACAGATTGCTCAATACTTTCAACGATCAGTCCTTAAATTCCACTCTTTTCTCAAAAAATCGTCATCCCAAATTCAGAACCGAGCTGATTCTTCCTAATTGTGACTTTAAACAAGTTTTCTATAATTCACTCACCTTCTGTCTCATCGTGAGGACTTTTCTCTTAAATTGAAGGGCCTCCACCCAGGCTGTGAAGCAATGTCACGGCTTCCATTTTCCTCTTCTCGACAGCACATTTCACACAATAATGTTATTGAAACAGTTCTCATTAATTTCTTCGAGTAAAATCTTCATAATTAGCGAATCTCTTCAAAGAGACACGTTGGTGAGAATCACCCACGTGGACACTTTTGACTCGTAGCCGCAAACCTTTTTTCAGTCTTTCTCCTCTCTTTTCACTCAGTCATCACTTGTCTTGGACCAGAATGCGTCCTGGAAACATATCCGAGAGGATGGTGTCGAAGGTATTGATCAAACCACACTTTGTTGAAACTTCATCGTAACAACCTATACTCAACCCCTCGAAATCTATTTTATCCCTTATCTTCTCGTCGAAGCACTTATTGAATCGAATAGTCTGTTTTTCGCTCCCACCTCATCCTCACTTGACCTGAATTTCGATTCATCATTCATCAAGGTGTCATTGGACTTAATACGGTTGATATTCGTTAGTACATCCTGAAAATCACCCATCAGAACCTCTCTTCATTAAATGAGTGAACAGACTTCGCTATCCCAAACTTTTGGGAACGAATCTCTTGTGTCCCTGATCCAGCAGTTAGAAACCAGTGAAGAACGTATTTCTTGGACCGTTTGTTGTTTTCCTCGTTGTATTACTCCCGGTAGATATTGATGGAATGTTTTGTGGAGAAGGTGATCGGTGCAGAACTGATCCGAAACGAACACTCCTCTGCACCGCCTCTGACAAATGACAACATCCGAATTGACTCATCCTCCACAATCTTGATTGGTTTCCTCATTTTCTCCTTTCATCATCTGGGCAGATCCCCCATCCTCGCCAAAACTGTCATCTATCGCAAGTTCTCTCTCTCCCGACATTTCCATGCTCTGCCAGTTCTTTCTGCACATCCATCAATCTCTTTCACAACAAACCAGGCTAGCCCTCCCCCTTGATCCGGAACGAACCGATATTGTCTTCGCCCGCCTCATGGTTGCTCTCGTCGAGCATTTTGTGGCTTCTGGGGATCTCATTCTCCCAAACACATCTCCAATAGAACAAGAGCCATTTTTTGCGGGATTGTATCCTCAAATCAGTGAGACGGAAGTAACGCCTTTGGATACATTTTACCTCCACAATCTGGCATTGTTGTTCTCACAGATTGTTCATCACCCCGACAATCGTCATCGTTTTGTTCCCTCCAACCGTTTGTTGCTCTGCGGGGATGCTGTTGAGTCTTCGGAACATATTCGGAATGCTGTTAAACAGGTAAAGAAAGCTCATTCGTTGGAGACAGTTCGAAATGCGTATTATGACTGGGAAGAATGGATGATAATGATGGAGATTGTAAAGCAGGGTGTGGCATCTTTGGTGTGTCTTCATTTTTGTTCATTGTTCGCTTCAGACTGATATCTCGTTCCTCCAATCTCGTTGTTTTCGCGCCACACTCCTCTCTCTCCAAACGAAGCATCAACACATTGTCAACCCGCCTCCAATCGAAGAGAACAGTGATTCCCGAATCTCTGACCATCGCTTCTGGGCAGGTGGGATTCCACACAGAATCAATCTCTCATCGTTCTCTGAAGATCCTCTCTTTGATTCATCGCCTCCTCACTCGACCACATTCCAATTCCTTCCCGTGGGAAATCCGGCCGTCACATTACTCCGAATCAGAACTGGATTCTGCTGTCCACTACACCCCTCCTTTCGTCGATCGAAACGAGAAGTTCGACATCTCGCTGTTCGACGAGACAGACGACGCGAAGGTTGTGGCCTCCCTCCGTCGGTGTTATGCGGTTGTCAAAGCGACGCAATCCACGGAGTGCATTGCTGATGTCGACACTTTCCGAACCTCCCTCATCTCTGCTCTCCACTCGACCAATTCCGTCATTCAAATTGAATGTTCCAACCTCTTCTTCACAACTGGAGTTGTTCTTCAGATTTTTGATGACCCACGTGAAAAGTGCTTTGACAGTCTCCGAACGGCGTTCCGTGATGGAACACTTTGGGAGAAGATCGTGCTTCTGAAGCTGTGGGTGGGTGGGATTGACTTTCAGGACAAGCGTGGCCTTGGACTCAAGCTGGACGAGTCAGACTTCGATTTCGACGGGTTTCTGGCTGCCGACATGAGCGATGTCCAGCTGTTCGATAATGTTTGTGTCTTTCTCGAGAGATTCTTGTTCAATCGTGCAGCTTCAATAACCTTTCCGGGGAGGTTGGACTTCGTTCTTAAGTTTGAGAAGAAGTATCAGATGATGTCGCGTCTCTCCGGCGAGTCGAATCCATTTTCAGAACAGAAACGATCAAGGCATTTTCAACGTCCACTCGCAATCTTTCTCAGTTCGGTGCTCTCCTTCTACCGTGGCTGCAATTTCCCGACAGCAATGACAAAGCTCTTCACAACTGATTTTGTCTTCAGTCCATTCTCGTCCTATGATCGTCTCTGTCCTGCTTTCTTACTCAATCACACCTCCATCGCCCCCAAACACCTTCGCTCCTTCTTCCCGATGGATCTGATGTTCGAGCGGCATCTCCGCGACGACCCAAACGGTTTCTTCGAAGGATGGACTGATCTATCGAACTGCACTCCGAGACGATTCCTCCACACGCCATACGTTGGTCTGCACTCGCTCCTTCTTCGGTATCACAAACTCAATCTCGATCAACCAGCCCTTTCACAACTCATTTCCATGTTGTTCGTCAGTATGTCAGGTCAGGAAACCACACAAGTGGACATTCTGAAGCTCTTCTGTTGCTTTCCTCCTCCTCGCCTCTTCGACACCCTGCTCTCCTCGCCGTCTCTCATCAGAGCCACACGAAAGACATGGACCGGTGTTCTCTCCATTGTCCGCGACTTTGGGGAAAGTATCGCACCTTTTGGTGCATGTTCGTCTCTCGCCAAAGTGTTCAAGATGCTGGCTCCTTTCGATTTGAATCCGAGTCAACTCGAGCTGAACTTGGTCTGTCGTGTTGGAGAGATTGTTGTGTCTCTTCACTGGCTCGGCATCCCTCCTCACTTCGACTCTCCACTCCTCTGCCATCTTCCTTCTCTGGCTGGTGCTCAGCGAGGCGCCCTCCCAACTCTCTCTTCTCACTCTGGCATCCCCTCTCTCGTCGCTCCCCACAATATCCAACACGACGTGGACAGTATCAGAACAAAGCTTTCAGCGAAACTGTCTTTCGGCAAAGCGGTCCAAATTCTGTGTCACTGTGGACGACTTGTAACCTCTGATCGTATGACATCGCTGTTGTCATTATATCTCAGTTTTTCATTCCTCAACGATCGCCATCCCAATCGCTCATTGTTTCTTGTGGGGTCTTCAGTTTTTTTTTCTCAACTCCCTTCATCCTCTTTTCAGCCATAACGCCCCTGGACTCGTGTCAATTGTCTTCGAGTTCTTCTATCGACTCGTCCATGCCACATCTGACGTTATTCGGATTGAGTTAGTGAAGCGAGGTCTGTTGGATCGTGTCGTGTTCGCTGTGTCGACTTCGTCGTTCTTGGACGACTATAACAAAGGGATTGCTGTGATTGGAATTCTTCTCTCGACACTCCGACGAGTCGATCAGAAAGAGAGAGTGAGCACATTTAACTTCTCTACTCTCTTCTGATCCACTTCAGTCTTGTGGCAGCCATCCGAGTCACTTTCAGCCGAATCTTCATTTTGAACTGTACCATCTCCCCAGTCTTGTTGAGTTTGATGACACTGGAGGAGTTACGATAACTTCGTGTATTTCTCTGAGGTGTTGAATGTGTTTTGTGGATCGGACCCTTTCTTGAGCGGATAGAGTCTAGCACAACGATTTGAGAAAGGACATTGTTCGATTGACATCGAATGACATGATAATTAAGCGCAAAAAATCCAATCCAAAAGTGATTCGGAGAGGCTCTATCGGAGGAAGAAGAGGCAGCTTGTGTTGAGTCTCACCTCTCGTCCAGGTTGTCCTGAAGAGAATTTTGAAGTAAATCCAGCTTGCTCACCATCTTATGTTTGAGGCTTGGAATTGCGGTGTGAGTCGCTCCGCCTGTTCATCCTTCATGAACACTTCCGAGTTACCAAACGTGGAAGGCAGCCATAAATCAATATGCACTTTTGATGCAGCAACTGGGGATCAAATCAGAGGTGGTCAACGAGAGGTGCGGTCTGGTTCTCAGAAATGACTCATTGAGACAGTTGAGAGTTCACTCCCAATAAATTCATGATTTCTATAGAGTAGATCATCACATCCATTCCATTCGTCTTTGATTTCTCGTGAATCAGTGTTTGTTCGAGTTGATCTCCGCACCCTTCCTGTTCAAGTGTGTGCAACAAATCAAGCGCTATTGACTCAATAAAATTCGAATGTGCCTGAAATCGTCCACTTAGTAGAACAATCCGAGGGGAATGGCCTTGATAGAAAGACGATGAATGATGAGAGAGAACAGACATCTGATAGTACCCGGACAAACCCGTTAGAGCGGATAAACCCGTTAACCCTTCCAAAGGGACGAAACAGTCTCCCCTCTTCATCTTAATTCTCCTTCCACTTCACATTCATGCATTTCCTCATTTTTTTTAAAACTAGAGTTCTTCATGAAAGAATGATTGTGAAATGCAAAGCGAAAAGTGAACGTTGTTTTTTGAACGAAGTTGAACAAATCTATTTCCGAGAACTAGAGGGATCATGTGTTGCGAGTCGAGCTTTTCATGGTCAGAATAACTTGCGCTGTGTCGTCGTTGACATTTCATCCATTTGAATAGACCCATTGTCTTTGATCCAATCTCTGAAAGAGTCACAATTCCTTCCAGAATTCTCACTAGGGTTTTCTTACAGGTACAACTGATGAGTCGTGTGAAAGAGATGATATATGTGAAATGGGGGATGTTTTAACGGGTTTATCGGAGTTAACGGGTTTATCCGACCACTATGAGGACGTCTTAAATCGGTCCTCTGAACTTCTTCTCAGCATAAACTATCATCGGATCTTGCCGCAATCTGTGTTTATTTCTTGAAAAGTGGATGGAATCATGATTTTGTCGCCACAACAGCACCTGGATCTTGAATCTCTCCTTGGCATCATCATCATCCGATTTAATCTCCATTCGTGCGATACGGACAGTCCTGATGGAAAGAATATGTGCTTGATGAGTATATTGAAGAAATGTGGCTGATATTTCGGGTGGAGAACAAAGCAGAGATGAAAGAAGCCGATTCCTTTGTACCCGTTCTGGTGCCAACGCAAAAAGAATCGTCCCTTCCTTCTCATGTCAGCTCTACTCACCATGTTGCACGAGCGCTCTCATCAGATCTCCATGTGCCAGCACGTGTCATGTTCATTCCAAGCGAGTTGTTCGTTGCAGTCATGGACAAAAGTTGTCGGCAGGAAAAATGACAAACTCTGGTCTGACGATTTGGGAAAGGAGTTCGATGCTGAAACTACACATGTGTGGAGGTGACATGACATCAACACGCATCCAGGTTAGTAGGCTGGTCTACAGTTAGTGGGTGAGAAATACGAACCATTCCACTGTAGACGTTTTTTTACGAATGTTTGCATTTTCTTGCGGAGGAGGCTGAGGATCTCGCTAATTTCGGTATTAATGATCTCATCTCATCACCACCTCTCACTGTGTGAAAAATGGTCGATTGTGGTTGAGCACATATTTTTTTCACTTTTTTTCAGACTCTTCGTTCTTCCGTATCTCCATCATGAAACAACTGCTCGCTCTGATTTTCTCGCCACAATGGTCTTTTTTGATGATGAAGTGTCTGACAATATAAAAACCAAATTTCACCACTCAGTGTTTCTGGACCGGAAAACCGAGAACTTTTGTCCATGACTGTTGGGATCGAACTTTCAACAACGCTCTGTACATCGTACTCCATTTGGTCGTTTAGGAGTCGTTGTTCGCACACATCTTCAAACCCTTCCATCTTCAACGAACCAACAAGTAGAATCGCTGACTGTCGAATGTGTCTGGCACGTTCGTTCCATCTTTCTCGGATAGATAAGATATTGACCATCTTCGAAGAGAGTGAGGCAACTTGAAATCGAGAGAATGACTGGCATATTCAGCACAAAATCTCTTGTTGGTTGATCATATGGAGATATTTCGAGGAAATGGGCAAGAAAATGCAGGAATTCTTCTGATAGGTCTCCATCGATGATCGAGAAGCGGTTTTTGAACAGATGCCAAATAAACTGCTCGGAAGGAACGAGAACTTGTTTCAAGACAGTTTCATGAATTGGTAGTTGTTCTAGAGCATCTTCAATGTCGAGTATTGCATGGTTACGTGCAGTACTCAGATACATCTGGACATCTAGAATCACGTGAACAATTGAATGATTGATGACAGAGAGGAGATGAAGATGGATCTCTTTCGCTTCTGCAAAAGAGAGAGACAGGGGGCTCAGAGAGCTGATGAGGAGAGAGACCAGATCGGCGGTCACGAGATCAAGGCGTATTTTCGATGAACAATGTTCGAACAGAAATGCGAGCATCTTCATGGATCCTTTGATTATAAGCGGTTTGGAAGAAGAAAGGAGGATAGCGATCGTAGTCAAGAAGTTGGGGATAGACTTATCTAAGGAAGGTCGCACGAGGCCAAGAATGTACTCTTCCGGAACGATTGAACATGGCTCCCAGAGCTCATCAAGAAAGAAGGCAGCTTTCTCCTCCAATGAATCATCAAACGGATGTCCGTCCTGTATGTGAGCCAGTAACGATTCATACATTTCTGATCGGCCTCGCCGCCACAGAATGATTACTTGTCCATCCCAACACAGTATGTCTGAATTGTCAATCGACAATGAAAGACGATAAATCGGACAAACCATCAGAATACTGTTGTATTCATCGTTCTGTGACAAAAGGTGAGGATTGCGACCGATCTGGACGAGAGATGGTTCGATGGGGATCAATACTTCATGAAGCACCAAATCTCGGAGGGTGTCAATGTTGATCTTGGAGGAGGGCCACAAGCATGCGTCAAAAATCTTGAGAACACGCTTCAGAGTGTCTTCATTGGCAGTCCCAGAGAGATCCCGGAGGCGATGTGTCGAAAGGATTCCGGGAAGGAGTTTTGCGGAGACAAGATCCAGGATGTTTGAAGATGTGCAGCGGTCGATGCATTGGTGAAGGAAGAGGAGAGCATCTTTAAATATGTAGTAATTGGAACAAGACAAGAGCACATTCATCGAGTCCACAAAGACAGCAGCGGGGTTTGAGGAGTTTTGTCCAAGGTCCTTCAAAAAAGCTGTCATGCTGGACGACCAGTAGATATACCGCCCCATCCAAGATAAAAACGATCTAGCTTGATTGAAAAGAAAGTAATCAAGGGGGGGATTTTGTCCGATGATGAAAACAAATGAGTGGAAAAGTTTGGCCACAGAATAATCTCTGACAGGATCACCCATCTTCCATTCCAGGAATCGAGTGTATTCTTGGTCTGTTAAGTGGATTGGACACTGTCCAGTGTTGGACTGGACAGTTGACCTCGATTGGACATTCTTTTTTGATCTTGTTCATTTCACCCTAAATTCATCTTTTAGCTGAATTTCACAAAGAATTGATCATAATAATAGTGAGGAGCAATTGTCCGGACAAGGTGAGGCGCTGTCCGTCCTCGGACAGCGCCTAATTAGGAGGTCACCACTCGTAAGTCGCAACAATGGGCTTGATCAACCAATTCTTTCTGTACACGACTAAACCCAGGAATTAATAAAGTGATGACCGTGCGAAGGGGCAGGAGGGAATGAGTACACGAGGTGAGGGGAGGGGATGATCACACGAGGTGAGGGGGAGGGGATGATCACACGAGGTGAGGGGTGGGATGATCACACGAGGTGAGGGGTGGGGATGACCGTGCGAAGGGGCAGGAGGGAATGAGTACACGAGGTGAGGGAGGGGATGATCACACGAGGTGAGGGAGGGATGATCACACGAGGTGAAGGGAGGGGAGGATCACACGAGGTGAGGGAGGGATGATCACACGAGGTGAGGGGTGGGGATGATCACACGAGGTGAAGGGAGGGATGATCACACGAGGTGAGGGGTGGGGATGATCACACGAGGTGAGGGGAGGGATGATCACACGAGGTGAAGGGAGGGATGATCACACGAGGTGAGGGAGGGATGATCACACGAGGTGAGGGGAGGGATGATCACACGAGGTGAAGGGAGGGGATGATCACACGAGGTGAAGGGAGGGATGATCACACGAGGTGAGGGAGGGGATGATCACACGAGGTGAGGGGAGGGATGATCACACGAGGTGAAGGGAGGGATGATCACACGAGGTGAGGGAGGGATGATCACACGAGGTGAGGGGAGGGATGATCACACGAGGTGAGGGGGAGGGGATGATCACACGAGGTGAGGGGAGGGGATGATCACACGAGGTGAGGGGAGGGATGATCACACGAGGTGAAGGGAGGGGATGATCACACGAGGTGAAGGGAGGGATGATCACACGAGGTGAGGGGTGGGGATGATCACACGAGGTGAGGGGAGGGGATGATCACACGAGGTGAAGGGAGGGATGATCACACGAGGTGAGGGGAGGGATGATCACACGAGGTGAGGGGTGGAGATGATCACACGAGGTGAGGGGAGGGATGATCACACGAGGTGAAGGGAGGGATGATCACACGAGGTGAGGGGAGGGGATGATCACACGAGGTGAGGGAGGGATGATCACACGAGGTGAAGGGAGGGGATGATCACACGAGGTGAGGGGAGGGATGATCACACGAGGTGAGGGAGGGATGATCACACGAGGTGAGGGGGAGGGGATGATCACACGAGGTGAGGGGAGGGGATGATCACACGAGGTGAGGGGAGGGATGATCACACGAGGTGAAGGGAGGGGATGATCACACGAGGTGAGGGGGAGGGGATGATCACACGAGGTGAGGGGAGGGGATGATCACACGAGGTGAGGGAGGGATGATCACACGAGGTGAGGGGAGGGATGATCACACGAGGTGAGGGGAGGGATGATCACACGAGGTGAGGGAGGGATGATCACACGAGGTGAGGGGAGGGATGATCACACGAGGTGAAGGGAGGGGATGATCACACGAGGTGAGGGGAGGGATGATCACACGAGGTGAGGGAGGGATGATCACACGAGGTGAGGGGAGGGATGATCACACGAGGTGGGGAGGGATGATCACACGAGGTGAGGGGAGGGATGATCACACGAGGTGAGGGAGGGATGATCACACGAGGTGAAGGGAGGGATGATCACACGAGGTGAGGGGAGGGATGATCACACGAGGTGAAGGGAGGGGATGATCACACGAGGTGAGGGAGGGGATGATCACACGAGGTGAGGGAGGGATGATCACACGAGGTGAAGTGAGGGGAGGGATGATCAAGGGAGGGATGATCACACGAGGTGAAGGGAGGGATGATCACACGAGGTGGGAGGGGATGATCACACGAGGTGAGGGGAGGGATGATCACACGAGGTGAAGGGAGGGGATGATCACACGAGGTGAGGGGGAGGGGATGATCACACGAGGTGAGGGAGGGATGATCACACGAGGTGAGGAGGGACGAGGTGAAGGGAGGGGATGATCACACGAGGTGAAGGGAGGGGATGATCACACGAGGTGAGGGAGGGGATGATCACACGAGGTGAGGGAGGGGATGATCACACGAGGTGAAGGGAGGGATGATCACACGAGGTGAGGGGAGGGATGATCACACGAGGTGAGGGGTGGGGAACGATTCCATTGATTCTTCAGGCATTGACAGCAGGGATGTCAAATACCCCGCGCCTGTTGAAGGAGACGACGGTCGGTACGGATAGAGAGGAGACGACCAGATCCAAGAACGAGGGACGCATCGTCGATCGAGAGACCGGAGCAACTGACGGAGACATCAGAGTTCATCTCAGAGCAGGACGGTTGGGAGGAGTCGAGATGGTTGAGTGACGAAATGGCTGTCAGAGGAAGGAGCGTCCGAAGTTCACTCGATCTGTGAACAACGTCAATGATCGAAATCGAACTGTCATCGTTCCCCTCAGAACAGACAATCATAAATGGGGAACATTCAGGATTTGAGATGATCGTACTCGACGAGACAGTCACGTTGGAGTTAGAGAGTTTTCCAGCCGATGTTCCCATCCATCCGCAATCAATTATCATCAATGATACCAAAATCGAGCAGTGTGTGAAGATAAATATGAAGTTTGTCCTTTCGTCATGGTGGTTGGCTTTGTTCTTCCCCGTCAGAGACTCATGATGATGAGTTTCGTCCACCGACTATATGTGACAGATTCTTGTTCGTTTTCCTCAAAGATTCAGCGTGGTAGATGAGACTAGGTACTGTTGCGCATGAAATTGATGGTTGTTTAAGTCGAGTACGCGTGGAAATCCGTCCTGATTGTTGCATTTTTCTGGGGTCGGCTCCTCATCGATTGCGAATCCGAACAGAATAATGGAGTGTTGACATAGTCGCACTTCACGGTTCGTTTCGGAGATTGATCAAGAAGAAGTTCATCATCCGCCAAATCCTTGGAAGCTGGTTTTGAATGAACCGATTACTCTCGTTCTGTAATTTGACGCATGAATAAGACCTGCTGAACACGACATGTCCCGCGTGCATGATAAGAGGATCCGTTCCGTGTCTCCGCTTTTCAAAAATATGCTGTGATGTTCAGAGACTCCTTCAGTTTGATCTCAAGGCGGTTCTCGATTGTGAGTGAATTAGACATTGTGTCGAGTCTGAAGATGTGAACCTTTCCTTCAGATAATGAACTGACAATGAGAAAAGCAGAATTGTGGACAGTGTCGGGAATGTGATGTCCTTGATCTTCTGCGTTTTGTTTGGAAGAAAAGAGGAGGCGTGTAATGAGACTAATCGATGAAGATGAGTGGAGAAAGAAAAAAGATGCATACTGATGTTGTTTGTGATCCAGATTTCTTCTATTTATGTCCATTTCTGATTGGAGAAAGATCTTATCATCTATTACAGACAAATGAAGAGAAAGAGGTAGAGAAGAGTGAAACGATAATAAAAATGAATACTGATATTGTTCATTTTCCATGTGTCAATTCAGTGTGACATCATCGAGAGTGAGGAGATGGGCAAAGTGTGAATTGTGGAGATCTCCACAAGTTTGAAATTCAATGGAGACAGCAATGAGCAGACCTTTGATACATGAGATCGATCAAGCAGAAACTGAGATCGATCGATCTCAGTTCCGGTTTTTGGGACTGAGATCAATGACTTAATTAGGCGTATCTATATTTGTCTCATTGTTGTGTCAATTGGTCAAAATAAGAATCTTGAAAAAGCGAAATGGTTGTAGTGTGATAGAATGAACACTGAAAAGAGGGTAAAAAACGTCTTCTCTCCATTTCGCACTCTTCTCGAAGTTGCTTTCGATGCATAATCATTCAGTCCATCCGATCGCCACGTGTTGCTCATTCCACCTCTCGCTGTCCATCCATCAGACGGAGAAGGCGTCGATTCGGGAAGAAGACGGGGAACAGCGAACGGTCGATGCAACAACACAGAATCAGAGTGAGTGGGGTGTCTGTTTGGTTCACGAGACATCCTTCTCTCGACACATCCACTCTGCCCTTCTCTCCGCTTCCTGATGTGATTTTCGTGATGTCGTGAGTGAGGTCCAGCTCTGAGTGGAGGACAGCAGATGTCTGAACTTCCATTGTCGACGGAAGTGCGTGTTTCAGATGCTTGTCCGCCTCGTTCAGGCTTCTGCACGGGAAATCAGCCTCGCCACACCACATCCCATCCTTCTCTGTTCCACTCACAACCACAGTCTCTCCGTCGAATGCGTTCGGGTAGAGAAGGAGAGTGGACCAGCTCCCATCACGAAGATTCGAACGGCATCGGATGCTCCGTTCTTCACGTTCGAAAAGTCAACTTTCTTCAGTCGGAGAGAATCAGCTCCTTCGATCTGCACAACCCCATCAACTGATCCATCCACATTCAGATTCGAGAATTCCACTTCTTCCATTTCCAATCCTCATTTGGTCCGTCGCTGAGTTGGAGGCAGATGAGGAGAGAGGAGAAGAACAGACGAGAGGGACAGTGAGTTGAGATTGATCGGTGGCAGTGAACGAAGATGGCGAGATGACGA
This sequence comes from Blattamonas nauphoetae, assembly GCA_033064195.1. Lineage (NCBI taxonomy): Eukaryota > Preaxostyla > Oxymonadida > Blattamonas > Blattamonas nauphoetae. Next base: position 147,240 of record JARBJD010000117.1, on the reverse strand, counting down.
GTGTTCCAGCTGAGCAAGAGAGGAGTGGGCGAGACAAGGCCACGTTCAGCTTCCCACACGAAGGGAACGTTCGATAGCTCAACACGTCCTTCCAACGCGAGTCTGAGAAAGAAGCGATCGTTCTTCCGACAGTTGGATCCAAAGGAGAATGGAAGGCGTAACTGGATCGGGTGTCAGTGCTCCCAAAGATTGTGAAGCAGACAAGCTTTTGTTGAACGGGCTTGGCGGGAGTGTCAGTTTTGAGAGTGGGGATGGTGGACTGGGTGTGAGCATCGACGTTGGAGTGGGAACGGGCGGCGATCCAAAAGGCGAGGAAGACGCTTGGGCATCGTTTCTCCTTTTCTCCTTCCCCTCCTTCCGCATGCGAGTCGTCTCAGTGATGAATGCGGTCACCCCAATGTCGATCTCGCGGGAAATCAATCGACTCACAAGATTTTCTGTTCGAGTTAGAATCTGTGACTTGTCAGTTGTCTTCTCATCCTTCGCATCTGTTTCCTTGTCCACATGAATCACCACATTCTCAATCACCGAGCGTCCAAACGACATCACAAAGGACATCATTATCTATGCATCGTTCTTGGATAGTGTGGATCCGCCGAGTGATTTGAGAACAGGCGGAGTGATTCCTTCGACCTGAAAGAGTGTGTCTCCCAAGCACGCCACAAACTCCTGTCTGATCATCCTCTCCGCGTCACGACACTCCATCATGAACAGATAGGCAGGTGTCCCCACAATGGATTTGAGAGGCGTCCCGTTGTCGATCGAGACGTCCAAATCGTTTTCTTGTTCCTCCACGCGAGATGTCTCTCTTCTTTTATTTTGATCAGAATTCCGTGGTTTGAATATGATTGTGAGTGCGATTCAGACTTGTGTTGGGAAGGAGAAGGAGTGTGAAGTGCGTGTGAGAGTGGACGAGGCGAGGTGGAGTGAGAATCGAAATGCGAAGAGTCGATGGTTTGCGGCAGAGGAGAGCGGAGGTCGGTGAGAGAGTGGTGGGAGGATGGTGGGGAGGGTGAGTCTGGGACAGCCAAGTGTTGTGAGTGAGGTGGTGTCAAGAGTGGAGAATGATGTTTCTGTGTGCTCCAATCTCACGCTGTTCCGACAGTACGTCTGTTCTTTCCCATTCAGCGTCGTTTTCGGAGCGGGAATGCACAAGACCGCCACTCAATCGCCCAAATTCCAGATCGCTCATCCGAAGCTGGTCCTGTAAAAAATGAGTGTGAATTCAAAATGAAAAGAGACAAATTGAAGGCAAAAACGATGAAAAGTCGAGAGAGACCGAATAGGGTTAATAGAAGACAAGAAGGTTCGCAACACAAACTTGGATCAGCTCCTCACTCAAAATGTCCTGCTTGTCACTAAAACGAGTGTGGTTTGCACTCTCTCCGTCTTCTGAGATGTTTTCTTCGTCAATTTGTCCGATATCACCACTTTTGGGACCATCCCGTTTTGACAGTTCTTCGCTCATCTTCGACACCCGTCTTCGGCTCGGCATGTCATGGAGCGTCACTTGCTGGACATGTGGAGACTGATCCACCGCACATCACAAATGCTGCCTGCTGAGGGTATGGTAGAGCAGAATCAGCAACGAAAAGAAAGAAGAGCGAGGACTGTTGGAAACGATAAATGAAAAGTGCGATTGTTCAGAAAAGGAGAGCACACAGTCAGTCAGGAGGGTCTGTAGAGACTGGTTCTTCAGTGTGAACACTTTCCGGACCTTGAACAGAAGCGACTCGGAGACAGAGTGGAGCGACAGATACGAGTCGTGGAAGAGAACAGACACCAGATTTGGAAGGTCGAACACCAAATTGAGCCACTGCACACAAGAGTCAGAGAGTGACATCCAGTTAGGCCAGAGATTTCGTTTCCAGACTTGAACGAAGGGAGAATTTGAAAGATAAGGAAATAAATGGAAATGAAAAAGAGAAAATGGAAAAAGAATGTTGAAGTATAGAAGAAAAAGGATATAATGAAAAGAAATCTTGAAGACTAACAAACAATAGAACAACGAATGCAAACCTGCTGAATAAATCATTCTAAGAGAGAAATAATCGTCAAGAAATGGTATATGAGATCCGTCGCGGTGGAATTAATAATTTTTTTGATAAACAAGCGTGATTCATCCAGTTCTTCAATCGGATCGGGAAGAAGAATTATTGTGGGATGATTCATCTCGAGATTTCAATGAAAGTGCTTATAAACAAAATTCAACACGGATAGTGGGTCTTTTACTTCGGTATTTCGAGTTTTATGAGAATTTGAACACTAGTTATTTTCTGAGATCAAAAAAGCTGAGATCGATGAGATCAGTCTCAAAGGTCTGGCAATGAGTGACAATTGGATAAAAGAAGTGTGGAATGGACAAGGGAATTCGAATTGCGATGTAATGGTCTCTGAGAGAAAATGTGAGTCGAAGTCACCATCCGATGGGGAGGACGATCCGGACGTGTCCAGGACTGGACACGATTGTCCGTTTCCAAATGATCATAAATGCCTCGTGAAGAAATTCAGACGACTCTTTTTTTCACCAAATGAGCTCATGTCCAAGATCGGACAGGCCAGGACAATTCGGCAATTTATGGGATTTTTGTCCGAATTCTCTAATACTCGTTTTTGATTTTTTTGAAAGACAAAATCTGAACAAAATTAACATCTTGGATGAATTGGAGGAAAAATTGAGTGTCAATCACGTCTATTTAAGCCACAAGAAACACTTCTTTCCGACTTGGACAGGGTCTCTGTCCGATGTCCGAGGAGAACGTGGTTTTGTCCGTCCGTTGCTCATCCCTAGGCATGGGCAGTGGTCGGTCTGAAAACATCGAGTCCAGTCCCTAAAAATAAAACAGTCGGCGACTTTTTTGAAGTGCCCTTTAGTCGAGCGGTAGCACACCAGCTTTTTGCTCCCCGGACCCAGGATCGAATCCCGTCAGGGACACTTTATTATTCTCTTTTTCTCATTTTTGATTCACATCATCACTACAATTAGTTCATCTCATTTTTCACGAAATTATCGTTTCAGAGGTCGTAGTTCAAGAGTCCCTGAGTCGGTCTGTCCTTCCCCAACATCGGACAAAAAATCGGCCTGTCCGACCGACCCCGACTCTTCCTTTTTGTTCTGACTGCTTTGCTATAGATCCAAATGAAAGAAAACTGGTGTTTAATTTCTATTTCATCCTTACCAAACTCTTTCTCATCATTTATCAGCAAAACATGTCTTGATCAAGCCCAACTCTGAAGTCGAGAGAATGAAATGAAATAAAGACAATTCACAACATCGGTTTGCATCCCTATTGTTTTTCCACTCTTATCACCCTCTGTCTCCTCATAATCTGCGACTTGAGCCAGAAGTCGATGTGAAATTGGAACTGGTCAAAATGACGGAGATAACGAATAAATTGCTGGAAGATTTCTCCAGAGGAGAACATATCCAGTTGGAATGAAGAGCGAAATGAAGATGAAGAGATGAAGATGAAGGAAGATAAAGACTGTGACTTTCTTCTACAAAATCTGTTTGATCTTATCCTATTGTTCGTCCATTTCCTTCATTCTACTCTTTACACTCCACTCTTTCCAGGATTCAATTTCTCTCGCTTTCCTCGGTCATCACAGCGTTGATTCTGACTTCGCACAAGAATCTGTCATACGTTTTGATGCTGGCGCTGTTCTGTGAAACTTTGGATGAAGAAGTGTGCTTCTTCACGTCATTGCATGTCCGATCCATCTTGTCCCATTCATCCTCATCTCTCTTCTTTTTTCACCAATTTTTCTCATCTTCCCTTCTTCATCGAAAAACTTCTCTTTCTTGTAGCACAAAACCAACAGATCGTTTCTCTCACGTCCTCATTCTGATTCATTTCTCCTTTCAACATGGAATGGTCAAAACACTCAAAAAAACAAACCAATTCAACTCCGATTGAACGAATCGGTAGAGAAACAAGTTGAAACCCAAATTACATAAGTAGTCAATGTCTGACATGCAAGATAGTGCTCTATTGACACCAACGATGAGCAGACATCAAGGATCTTTCCAGAACAAGAACTCTGATGCTGTTCTCTGAATATTTGGAACTCTATGTATGTATCTTCACCTCATTGTTTCATCTATCCTTCTTCAATTGTTCTTCCTCGTTTCATTTCTTTAATTCTTCTTCATTTCACATCCTCAGCTCCCTCAACATCTTTGGTGAACTTCTTCTCAACATTCATATAGTTGCCCTTCTCTCTCACTCCAGTGCAGTTTAAAACGATCATCACTCGTATGCCTTCCTTTTAACCAACTTTTTCTCCTCACAGGAGCGAATGGTCAGAAGGATCAAATGATCCACGATGGATATCACAAAGGACATGATACAACCTGACCAAATGAACATATACAGCACGGAGATTCAAAAATAAAGGAAACCCATCAACGAAGGGATGAATGCTGAAGAAGAGAAACAGAATACAGACAACGGATAAAGTGTCGACAAAAATGGCCACTAGAAGAGAACTGAAACGAAAACTGAGAGGAAAAGGGAGACAGAGCATGAGTACGAGTGATCAGATCGTACATTGCGAGAATATTGGGACAATCTATGGCAAGATTCAGCCGATCTCCAAAGGATCACCATAGAAAGAAAGAAGGGGAAGAAAAGAAGGGAAACCGAAAAAGGATAAGTGGAAGAACTAAATCGTTCGTTTCATCGATCAGACGAATTGGAAGCACTTATCGAGCTAATCAGACAGGAGACATGAGAAGATCTCAAAGTTCAGAGCATCACAAGCAATCGCAAGATGACACGATGAGGAAGACACATCTTGAAACAGAAGAGCGAAGACAACACATAAATTGGAGGAAACTACCAAAAGGAGAGGACATACTGACAAAGGACGATCTTCACCATGTGACGCAGGAAAAGTGGTCTCATCAGGAAACAACCGAAGATCTGAGGGAAGAAGGTGAGACTGTCATGTGGAAGTGACGAACGATGGAGAAAGAAAGCAGGAAGAGAGATCATTGAAAGAAGGCAATGAACTGTAGAACACAAGAAAAAGAGGGAAATGGATGGACAGAAGAATGGATCAACCAAGACAGAGGAAGGAGCAGGTTCATTCAGAAGCAAAGAAAAAGCAAAGTGGACGAAGAAGTTTGAATTACAGCAAATGTGTGGTGAACAGAAAAACGAACGATCATCAAGCGGAACTGAAAAGGAAAAGGGAAGGAGACAAAAGAGAAGCAGTGAGAAAAAGGTGGGAAAGGGAGAATGACATAGGATGATTGAAGAAGCCAATAGAAAAGAAGAGAGAAAGTGACCGCGCTGACAAGTGTTGTTCGAACAAATTGATCTTGTTGTCCCTTTTCTTTGACGCTTTCATCTCTCACTTCACTCCTTCTCATAAAAGTCCGTGATATTGAAGCTAGTTCTCTTCATCGAAATGATCTTCCCATTTTCCACGCAGAATTATCAAAACTGCATGTCTCTCGGATTAAAATAGAACTTATTCCACTCAATTAACATGAAGATCCAGGAAACAGTCCCTAGAGAATGACCATGAAGGATTCTCAAGAAAACACCATCCTATTTTCGTGAAAAAGGGTTGATCATCAGAAAAAACCAGTCGGTCGGTCGACGAGCAGTCGGACCGACCGCTGCCCATCCCTACTCATCCCTACATAATAACACGAGAAAGGGCGAAATGGCTCGAATCGGAGTACATTCTGCGAGGAGTGACGATCGGCTTGATCCACCCATGATTGGACACCATTGGACAAAGTTGGACAATTCGATGGCAGGTTTTTTCTGAGGTCTCCTCAATTAGTGCATCCCGTTTTTTGAGGTTTTGACGAGTCGGCAAAATTGGACTGTCCAATGGACTGTCCAGTCCTGGACTGTCCAATCGACACCTATAAAGGGTCACAGTTCTTTCTCAATTTCCATTACAGTTTGATTTTACCGTCTATTTTTCACTTTTTTGATGAATAGGAGACTTCATCTCTGATTCAAAACCCTGCACACTCTTCTTTTGAAAGCAGATCGAACAGGAGAGATCCAATTTGAGGGAATCGATAACTCAGCTGCCCGACTAAATACCACAAATCATGTTGATCCAACAACCCAATTGCCGTATCGTGACTCACCTAGATAGCCGTCCAACATTTAAAATTCAGCCTTTGTGCGTCTCATTTCATTCACAGTCAGCCATCATCACCTCCACTATCGTGATCGTCGCCAACTCCGGAACAGCCGAAATCTCCTTCAAATTCAGCTTCTAAGCACCTTTCTTTTCGTTTTCAGAAAACCGTCATTCAACTTTGGAGAAGCGGCGAGTCATCCATCTTCACACTTCTCTTTCTCGACATCTACTGTTAATTCGATCGTGCTCATCGTTAACTCGACACACATCACAGTTTTGCCTCAATACCGTTGCCAAACACGCCATCTACTTCTGATATACCGCCCATCGCCAACAAAGATCGCATCCTCTCTGGAGCCACACTCAGCCTATACACGCCTCAACCATTGCGCAGAAGATGACGATACTGTGTCAATTACCCATTTGCATACACACCACCTCAATTAGTGATCTTCAAAGAATGATAGAGTTATCTCACCCAACCTCCCGAACAAGAAGTCTCGAAATCAATCTTTATGGTGCTCAGTACGCGCCTCCTGTTCAGTCGGATCAAAAAAAGCAAGTTACCCCTCAACAGGTTGGAATGTAGTTTCAATTGCAAGGTGTATGCCTCAGCCTGATTTTTTATCTTTTCTTCCGCTCCTTCAGGAGTCACAACAACAAACATTGAAAAATCAGCGGCAGTAACTTCAAAATCAACCAGAAAGAATGGATGTATTATCTGTAGAGGACCACAATTTCCATTGTAATCATGACGAACCAGATCATCTCCAAAAAACCATGAATGGCGACGCAACAAAGGATCTTCACAACTTTTTGGCCACAAATGGTGTTGTTTCCTCACCTTCCGCCAATGGCAGTACAGCACTGCTCAGAGTACAGCAAGGATCAAACTCGCTTCAACCGCTACCTTCATCACGGGTACAACCCTGTTTGAAGATACATCGTCTGGATAAGATCAACGCCTCTGTCAATCGATCACTCTTTTGTGGTAATTTCATCTTCCGATCGAGCAGAATGACTCATTTCTGAATCGCAATGTGGAACCTTCGCCACTCGGGACAGATGTTGTTGTTGCAAGTGTTCCATCATCACTCTGTCAAATTTATCTTTATTTACGTGCTGTCCTCCTCAATTCTGGCATTAGAGCTGAGAATTCTTCCTCCCCTCTTTCCTCTCTAACATCTTGGTTGTTAGAGAGGACAAGCAAAACATTCTTCCACCCATCACTCAGAAAATAAACACTGTATCCTCTGTTCATTCCACTCACATCATTTCCGTCAAACAACCCTCCCTCATCAAAACCACACGATTGAGCTGACCAGCACGATGTGGGCCACGTTTTTTTCTCTTAACCATCTCCCTTTTTCGTTCACTTCATGTTGGATGATATTCTTGTCTGAATCTCTTCGTAGAATCATTGTTTCATGGTGAAAACGATTCGACGAAGCTTGATCAGCCCTTCTCCACTTCCTGTTTACCGAACTCCTCACACTTGCAACCTCAATCTGCCGAAAATATCCAATTCTGCCCACAACACCACTTTATTTCTCGTTTCTTCCATCAGTACGGAAGATCACCACATTTCACCCATTGATAAGTTTCTCGAGCCTCCAGCTCCTAAATAGGAGACTGGACACTGGACTGGACAATCCAGCCTCGACTGGACACAGCTTAACAGGCCAAGTGTATTCTGAATCTAGGCATGGGCAACAGACAGTCAAGAATGACCGAGTCCAGTCACCGAAAAAAATCGAGTCAGTGACTCACCCCCATAAGTCCAAAACATGAGGAATCCAGACCCAAAATGTCCCACTTCCAATCGGACATCGCAGCAGTCTTGATAATCACCTCAATATCCTGGGATATTCCTCTCAAAAACACATTCACAATCTCCATCCTCTATCAATCGCTTTTCGTAGTGTTTCTTTCACATTTCGCACTATTTTTTAGAATTCAACTCATTTTCAGAAAAATCAAACCAATTTAGACACAGGTCAGCATCACACCCCATACTTTTATCTCGAGTCACTTTGAGTCACTGATCCGCCCATGCAATCATGCAAATAGTCACCGGACTGACTGGACTGTCCGATCTCCTTTTCAACTGGAAACTCAGCGCGTGAATCGACAAGGTTTGAATTTTGATTTTCTTTTCATTTCCACTCTATTTGACAAAGGAAACTGATTTTGACTTTCAGGATCAACTCACCCCCGCAAATTATCTATGGAGAAAATAAGGGCAAAACCATCGTTTGGCACATCTGTTTGCAATCTTGATCTGCTCTAGTCAAGTTTGATTCTCAGAACATCTCCAGTCTCTCTTCTGGACCAACAACACAGAGCACCGTCTCACTCGTGACTATTGACAGTATTGTGTCCTCAACCATTTCAAGTCTACTCAACTATGTATATTTATTTATATATTGTCCCAATATTTTGTCCAGGAAACGTATCTCACTCAATTTTGACAGTTAATCACATCGTTCCTCGTATCCCAACAAGAAATGGTATTTTGTGAAATCTTTTTCCTTTTGTGGTTCACCTATGCTTTTCTGTCTCTTTTACGTCATCTTCTTCTTTCCAAACACCTCAAAATATGCAAAAGCAGAAAATGGCGTCCTTCAGTGGGATCCTCCCGTTGTTCTATATCGAGGCCTTCTCGCCCATTCCAGAACCACGACAGTCATCCGAAGTGCACTTGCACGATTATTATCGTGATATCTGCTTCCTGTTGACTCGCCAATCATTTGTTTCTGATCTTCTCAAATCGATTCCTGAGTCGCTTCTCGCGCCATGTTCTCTCCCGCTCCGGTTCATCCAGCCCAACTAAATCGGATATATATTTCTCTCCCTCTCTCTCTGATGCCTAAAACCTCGCCAACCATCGGCAGCGACTCTCCAACTTCTGATGTCCACAAAACACCCTTTCTTCAACAATAATCCAACGTGATTCCCTCCAGCGTTTCTGCTTTTGAATCCTATCCAATATACGCAACCGCTATCTACTCCGCAGAAACCACTTCCCAAGCTGACGCCATCGCAACTTTGACATGAACCGAATTATCTTCTTTCGCCGTTTTTCTGTCGCCGGCATCACTTTACTCTCTTTCATCGCCTTACTTCTTCTACAATACATGTCTCCCTCTGCATCGTCCTCTATCCACTTCCTGCCACAATTCCGCCACAACACGACAAAAGCACCGAACTCGAACACAAAACAGAAAGCAGAAACGATTTTGGGAGGTCTTCCGATCAAACCATGGGTTCTGACAGACAAGGAGCAGATAGCACGTGAGAGAAGCTGTGGCGAGTATCGGAGTGCGAGAACTGAAACGTCGGTATGCTCTCCAATTCCAAGAGCCCCAAACTCGGAACTTCTTGGAGTAACTGGTGAAGTCGAGTGAAGGGCTGGCAAATCCGTACCTTCCCGTTCGACAGGACGGCGCGCCTCAAGCATCCCTCCCAACGTCCAGACACCGTCACACAGACTCCCACATTCAAATACAGTTCCTCTTCTCAAAGCGCCATTTGGATGCCACAAGAACCGAAGATGTCAATGTCAGCGAACAAACTCGACGCAACCATCCATTTCTACACTAAACCACCCTCCATCTCGCTGGATGGGAGTTGGCGAGATTTAAGTGATGTGTCGAACCTTGTGGACTGGCTGATTGTGTTGAAAGTGATGAAACTCAAGCCGTCGCTTGTGAAGAAGGTGGGAATCGAAACGACGCAAGCTCGGAATCACTCTTTCGGATCGATGCATCTGGACGAGATCGCCGAAGTTGTGTTGGACAGACTTTGGAGGGAGCGAGAGGTACAGACGTATCAAAACGGGATGGCGAAGAAGGTTGGTGAGGAGGACGATGATGTGGACAACCTGATCGAGTTTCTGGCGTTGACGGGAGGTCTGATTCTGTACAAGTTCACTTTTTTCGTTTTTCACCACTTTTGCTCTCAGCTCACTTCCAATCGTTTTCTCTTTTTCGTTTTCATGAATCTCACCTCCCTCTCTTCCCTCCAGACCGCTCTGAAGAAGACGCTCTGCTCACCGTGTTGAAGGACAAGACCGGCCAGCACGTGCTTGCGAAGGTTGGAAGCGGAAAATCAGAAGACATCATGCAATCAATCTTCCGACCGCGTGAACACACCTCTCTCGAAAAGGAAGACAAACACAAAGGCCGAAGCAACGCATCTCTGAAGAACTCGGGAAACATGATTGACTTTCAGGACAGTGCGAACAACACGATCCAGCAATCACCGTTCCTACCGATCAATGTCGGTGCGTTTTGGTGTTTGTATGATTCGTCGTTTGTGACGCCTCGACTGATCTGGGGCGAGACAGATCGCGAAGATGTTCGGAAAGAAGCGAATCAAGCGTTCTGGAGCTGGACAGAACGCCGAAGAAACGAAAAACAAGCCGATCGCGATAAATCAAACAAGAAGACGCGCCATTCATCCAAACTAACACCGCCACCGCAAAGTCCTCTGACATCTCCGCTGTCGGAGAGAAGAGCACAACAGACCACGCCCTTCAGGGCAGCCAACTCGCCTTCGGTGATCACGACGATGATCACGCCGTCCAGTGCGTCGACGAGTGCGGCTGTGTCGTTCGAGAATCCACACCGTCTGGTCGCACTCCCTTCACGTTCGCGATGGTGACGGCGAAGTTGGTTGTGATTGCGACGAATGTGACGGCGGAGTAGGGACAGAAAATGTCGACACTTCATTCGGGAACACTGGGAGGGAAGGGAGCAGCAGGGGGATTGCAACGACGACAGGAAACGAACGATGCGGCGCTGTCCTTCCTGACACCGCCTGTGTCAATGCCAATAGCACTGGCAACACTGCGTGGACTTCACCAGCTGACGATCCCAGCGACATCCGCAACGAAAGGACTTCCTTCGTCGTTCCTGCCATCAGCTCTGCACAGCCTGCTGTTTAAGAAGGTGGACGACATCTACGCCGACCATCGATTCATCGAATACCAACCAGCGCTGTATCTGTCGACGAACACGTCGAAGAACCGCAAGAAGAGGAGGGATGAGACGAGGAGACCGTCAGCGCTTCCAGCGAAGCGTGTGTCGGTTTTGGCGGGCAGAAAGAGGAGCAGGAAGACGGCAATCGTATTCATCCGTTCGACGATCCGTCGTCTGCACTGTTTCTCCTCTATTCTTTTGCCAATCCTTCGATGTTTGTTCAGTCGCTGATCTCGCGACTTTTTACGAATGTCGACACACTGAAATCTCTCCACGAGATGTTGGTGACAGGCGAGTTTGTGGACGAAGAAACTTGTCTTCAATCGTTTTCATCGACTACACGGATATCTACTCGTCTCCTCTCCTGTCGTTCAAAATTGAAGAAGAGGGGTAGAGCGAGAAGCTGAAGCAGGAGAGGAATTCGCTGTACGTGTGCTCTCTGTTGTGTCATCTGCTGGCGTGGGTGATTCGTCCGTACCCGCAGACACGGCAGCACTTCACGGCTTCGTTCTTTGTTCGGCTTCTTTCGCAATGCCTGATGTTCGTTTCTCATCACTTTCTTTCAAAATCAGTTTTAATGATGTTTTCTTTTGTCGGCGAGCAATTAAGGTCACAGTACATCCATGATTTTTTTTTCCATTGTCACATGTAGTGATTTAGGGCTGATCAACTCACATACCGATCCAATGATTAGAGAAGCATTTGCCACAAATATTGATGTAATTCAGACATTACAATCACATTGAATACACCAACAACGACAAAATCACGATTCCTCTCAAAGAACCACAAAAAAAGGGCCAAATCGAGTCAGTCCGAAAAGTTTGAGTCCGGTGACTGGTGCCCATGCCTATCTGAATCAATCACCCGAAAAGAATGAGGAAAAGAATGATACCTTCTGTATAGTTCATCACACGACTAAGACTTTTAATTATGGGGTCAGATGCGTTTTGACATCAAAAGTTATCAGTGAAATTGCAGTCAATGGATGGACTAATTCTTTCCATCGCCAATCATTCCCCCAGAGGTTATCATTTACATCTCATCGGATCAAGCCTTTCGTTGTTTTATTGTGCTCTGCTGGAAATCATCACGTGCACCTTCGACAACTAAAATGTTGTTGCTTGCATTTCTGACCACCCTTTGGTCATTCTGCGAACAGATTGATCTCAATATCCTCGTCAAGACCAACACAAGATCGTTGAACGCTGTTGGAGAAATCCACGAAATCAAGCTCGATTCATCAGTTATCGTAAGCACCCCGATGAGAATTGAATCGCAGAACAATGATTTCATGTCGACATCAGACTTGACAACCATTGCTCCAGCTTTCAATGTTGACGAAAACAAACCGCTTTTCTCGCTCAGCAATTCATCGATGTCTTTCACCAAAGTGGCATTCCCCATCACCAACCAGATACTTGCAGCAGTGGACGAACACTCACACTTCCAAACACGAAGCTGTCTTCTGGAATCGAATGGACGCAAATTGTTCGAAGTGGATGGGACACTGATGCTGATCAATACCATTTTGATGCAGCCAACCACAACATCGCCGCTGATTGTAAGTCCGTCAGCAAATGGAGAAGTTGGATTATTTTTCTGCCGTGTTGAACAAACCCGAAATGTTGCTCGTTCGCCGTTTTTGGGAAATACTCTCCGAACACTTCAACTCTGCCATTGCGAGATCAGAAATGTGTCTCATTGCCCATCTACATCTTCACCGGAAGGACTCCTTGCAGGACAGACTTCATCGCTCATCGTTGGAAACTCGTTCGAGTTCAACGAGGATGTGCTTGATGGGAATGTGTTTGTTGGCCTGAATGAGCACTTCTCGTTCACTTCTCTCAACAACACCCACTTCCACACTCGACGGACCGGTCTAAGCAACACGGAACGCCAAGTCATCACCGAAGCCAACACGACATCAAACAACCTCTTCTCGTTCACTGGAGACACTTTTCTGGGCTGTTTTGCTGAAGAAGGTGTTCATGGAGGAGCCATCAGTTTCTCACACTCGGCCAATCTCGAAATCGGAGTCTGCTCCTTCCAATCGTGTTATGTGACCGGAACGATGTTTGGAGGTGCAGTTTACTTCCTTTCACTTGCCCCATCAGGTCAAACCGTTTCCATCACAGATTCCCGTTTCTTTAAGTGCTCGACACCCTCCATTGGTGGTGGCCTCTGTCTTTACTCAGACACTCTTGGAGCGTCCTCTGCGTCGATGACTGGTTGCAAGTTTGAAGAAAACACAGCACACTATATTGACTCGTGTTTAGTGTTCAAAGTCAAAGACATGTCCCTCCACAACAGCCTCTTTCGTGATGGGATTGTAACTGAACATGAAGGATTCTGGAAGTTATATGTTTGCCCAGGAACGTTCGAATCGACGTCATGTGAAGTGATTGGGGGAACAGGAGCAACGAGCGGATCGTTTGGGTTTCGTAACACGAAAGGACCACATTCATTCAAATTTTGGAAGATTTCTGAAATAAGGGGGAATGCGCCTGCGGTATTCGTGTTCGCAGATCGTCTGGAAGGAGAATCAAGTCTTCCAGTCCTCACGTTCGAAGATTGTTGGTTCGAAGCTGGAGGAGCGACAACAGATGAACAAGATTTCCGTCTCAGCGGACCAAACACATTGAGCAAGTCCAGTTTCGTGAGAAGCTATTCGACAAACAAAGCCCTGTCTATCACCCGTTGGAATGGAAGTGCAGACGTCAATGAAAACCTTCTGCTTCGAGATGTCGTGGTGGATGTGACAAATGGAGTGGACGAGAAGTTCTGCTGGGTTCCTGAATTTGGGAAAGGATGCAAAACCATCGAGAACACTCTGACTCGGCTCAATCCTCTGTTCGAAGGAAGGATTCTTCTGAAGAACACATTGGAGAGCGGGATGGTTCAAGTTGATCAACCGAACGTTGCTGTGGGCGCAAGAAAGTGGGAGTTTGTGGGAGATGGGAAGGACAAGGTCAGCATCGTCCATTCAAGTGCAAGTGTTCTGTTCACTGTCACAACTGGATCTCTCACACTCGACGCTCTCTCTCTCGTTCTTAAACTGGACTCCAGTCTGGTAGAAGTGTCAGAAGGAGGCTCTTTCGAATTGAAGGATGCAATCGTCGAAGGAGCAAGTCAACCTGGGATAATATTCACGAAACCATTCTTCGTTGGAAGGAAGGGATCTCTCTCTTTCGATTCAGTGCGTGTATCGTCGTTCGTCTTCAAAAATGCAGCGCCCATTCAAATCACTAACGCAGGAACGACGCTCCTCACGATTCAATCGTCCAACTTCACCTCGATCACACGAAAGGAAGGGAGTGGAGTGGTTGTTTCGACCACTCTTTCGACAGACAGCAAAGTCACCATCGACAACTGCCGATTCTCCGACTGCCACTCACTCGACGAAGATTACACTGGACACGACATAACAGACACAGAAGTCAAGACACCGATAGCTACATATCGTGGTGGAGTGGTTCGAGCAACTGGAGATGATACAAAACCAGGTGCCGTGGAAATCACGAACAGCCGCTTTGAAGAGAACACCATCGCTGGGGGATCAGGTGGTGGAGTGTATGTGAATGCAATTGGGTCACTCACACTCACATCGTGTCATATTGAAGACATTGACGCAAAAGGGATCGGAAGCAAAGGGGCAGCTGTAACCATCAGAAATGTGTCGTTGAGCAAGGTCACTGGGTGTGACTTCGTTGAGTGTCGAATCTCAAAGCCTCAATATGGAGCTTACGCTGGTGCTCTCGCACTCACCAATGGACAAATCTTCATTGAAGGATGCACCTTCACGAAATGTTGGTGTGCATATATCATCGGGACTGTTTTCCTCGACGAGGTTGTGAGTGGTTCATCTGTCAGCGACTGTCAATTCATTGCGTGTCGGAATGTCGTTGATGGCATCTTCTTCATCTGGTCGTCAGCTGGTCTCTCTGTCACGAATATTAGCTTGGTTGATTGTGGAAATTCCGGTCAAGAATGGGCTCCCCTCCAATTTGGAAGCAAAGTTCCGAGTCATGTGACTGTGAAAGGACTGTACGTTGCGTCGTCCAATCTACAGCTTCATGATGGTACCGTTGTGATTGATCCTGCATGGTTTTTAGGAACGAGCTCGCTCACCTTCTTGAACTGCCAGTTTCTGTGCAATGAACCGTTCATCACGAATGAGACAGATTTTAGTGCTGGCTTCCTCACTCCTCAACTTCGAGTCGCCGCCGAAGCCAATCTTGCAGCGACTGAAGACGAAACGATGTGTGGGCATCCCTCTCGTTCATGCAAAACAGTGTCCTTCGCTCTCAAACTCTGTCCTTCTGTTCTCTCAACATCAGAGTTCGTTCTGATCTCAATTGGAGAGGGAGTGCATGTGGAGGATTCTCTTGTGATTGATGGAAAGAAGATCAAACTCACCAACTCCGACACCACAAAACCAGCTCAACTGAAATCCAAAGACGCGACTGGATCTCTGCTCAGTGTTGAAGAGGACAGCGTTCATATTATTGAAGCCTTGTTCGTCGTCATCACTTCTGTCGATGCTGAGAAAGCCACCATTTCCTCATCTGGCACTCTCACTCTCTCGGCGGTCACGTTCGTCAACCCGTCTTCTTCCTCCACAATTTCTGGGCATCTTGTTGATTTCACAGGAGGTTCCGGAACAGTCACGAAATGTGTTTTCCCATCGTGTAGCATCAGTCTCGGAACGAGCATGATTCGAGTTCAAAGTGATGCCTCTGTTGATCTGAGAGAACAAGATTTGGATCTTCTCAGTTCTGAACTCGGGACCTTTCTCAACATTGTTGGCACATCAACGATCGAATCATGCTCATTCTCGAACATCACATCGATATCGTCGTTCTTGACTGGAAGTGGGTCGCTGACCATCGTCGACTCCACATTCTTCTCGGTCGAAGAAAACGTCTTGTTGTCTTCGCCGTGTCATTCTGTAGAGTTCTCAGTTAGAGATGACCAGACACTCTCAATCGGAGCAGAATCGAAAACAGTCTCCTTCACGTCATGTTCGTCTCGTGGAGAAGGAGGAGCACTGCACTGTTCCATTTCAGGAAGTGGAATCCTCTCAATCTCTCACACAACTTTCGATGGATGTTCATCGTCTAAAGAAGGGGAGCGTGTTTTGTTGATCTTTCAGCAATCACAACGGGATCATTCAGAACAGGCGAAGACATTTCATTCACAAACTGTGAAGCCGAGGATGGGAATGGAGATGGTCTCTTCATCTTGTCGTCAGATCTCTCGGCATTCCTCCTCCCTCTCACGACTTCGTCAGCTCTCACATCCATCAAGCCAGCCTTCGTCGCCAATACAGTGTTCACAGATGAAGATCGAGACGTGTTGTGGGGAAGAGAAACGAAAGATGGAGGGACAGAAGGATCTCTGCTGTTTTATTGGCATCCACACACAACAGGACCAGTCCATCTGCTGACAGGTGGGGAAGACCACATGTTGTGTGGTGTGACCGAGCTTCCTTGCTCCACCCTTCCTCAAGCGATATCGAACATGAAAACACCGTCTCTCGAATATGAAAAACCAGAAGTTGTGATTGACTCTGATTACTCGCTCAGTTCGACACTCTCGTCGACCGTGCCGAAATGGATTCTGAGTGGCTCGACATCGAACTCTCTGATCATTGAAAATGGAGCCCAGATTACGATCAAGAATGGTGTCTCGTCCAGCCTCGTTCTTTCGTCGCTGTCGATCGTATTTGGGGCCGACTCTGAAAGCCGAACGACACCGATTTTAGATGTGCAATCGGGGACGGTGGAGATGAAGGACTGTTCAGTAAATTCTGATGAGAAATCGACTGCGTCGAGTCTGTTGGTTGTTGGAGAAGGAACACTGACTCTCACCTCGGGCAGCATCAAAACACCTAGTGCCTCCCACCCCCTGGTGTCGATCACAGCGGGATCGTTCTCCATGAACACTAAGGAAGTGAGTGTTGGCATACAAACAACTCGCTTCTCTCCCCTGATCTCGATGTCTGGTGGAACATCATTTATTTCGGGACCGATGAGCTCGCTGCTTTCGTCACATCCTGCACTCTCGCTGAATGGGACAGGGATGCTCAAACTGGTCTCAAACAACGATTTCGCCAACGGAGGAGTTGGATCACTCGTCGAAATGGATGGAGGACGCCTCGAGATGGACTCGTCGATATTTGAAAAAGCAACTCTGTCGTCATCACTGATCAGTGGAATTGGAACGGTCTCGATTCACAATTCTTTGTTCACTTCTCTCGTCGACTCAACAACATCATCATCAAACTCCGAACCAGCTCGTGCTTTGATATTGTTCGTTGGAATTGACCAGAAATTGGAACTTGGAGCGGAATCGAAGCCAGTGAAGTTTAAATTGTGTTCGTCTGGTGGAGATGGAGGAGCTGTGCACTGTTCGATTTCAGGAACTGGAATGCTCTCAATCTCTCACACAACATTCGATGAGTGTTCTTCACAAACAATCGGAGGAGGATTGGCTATTGTTTGTTCGGGCGATGTCATTTCATCGTCGTTGTCCATCAACGCGAAGTTCACGTCTTGCTCATCAACTACTCGCTCTGGCAATGCTCTGCATCTGACCGCCTCCTCGTTTGAGTCACTCATCGACTCATCTCGTTGGAGACTCAACGATAACGCACTGACGTCGCCCCACAACGATGACGTGATGTGGGGAGAAGATCTGGCCGAAAATTCCGAAACCAAGGATCGTTCGATAACGCTTCTGTATTATCTGTTCCCATATCGCCATTCTGAGATCTCGACGAGTGTTGACGGTCGAGATGGAGAAGGATGTGGGACATCAGCCTATCCATGCAGCTCTTTCGGCAAAGCTCATTCTCATCTTGTTGGAGATCACACATTGTCTTTAGAAGTCATAGGGAAGACCCGACTTCATGGAACTGTATCACTGTCAAAACAGGATCTGTTGATCGAGCCACAAAGTGGAGTGGGAGTGGTTGAGGTTATTTCAGATGGACAGATTTCGAACAACCATCCTTCCACGACAAGTCACAAAATCAGCATCACTCATATCTCGTTCGACCTATCGTCGGCGACAGCACAA
This sequence comes from Blattamonas nauphoetae, assembly GCA_033064195.1. Lineage (NCBI taxonomy): Eukaryota > Preaxostyla > Oxymonadida > Blattamonas > Blattamonas nauphoetae. Next base: position 129,061 of record JARBJD010000117.1, on the reverse strand, counting down.
TCAATCGTCTCTTCAAACTCTGGAGAGATTGTGTTCGCTTCATCAAACATCACCTGTACCATCTCCCTCTCCTCCACTCTCTTCTCCATCTCTGGAGGGAGTTTGAAAGTGACTGAATTCGTGCTCAAAACACCATCGACATCAAACGGGCAACTCTCCTCCAAAATCTTCTCCGTTTCAGGAGGAACAATCCAACTCACAACTCTGAATCTAACTGGTCTTCACTTCAACTCAATTCCAATCGAACTGTCATCATCCACGGGAAGCTTCTTCAACGTGACAGACATTTCAACAGCGACTGCTCGACTTCTGTCAGCGTCAAACTCAACACTCCATCTTACTCAGACTGATTTTTCTGGGCAAAGACCAATCTCGCCAACAAACGATGAAGACATGTGTGGATGGTCGACAGGATTCGTTTCACTCGACAACTGCACAACAACTCTGACTGGATCGTCGTTCTCGCACTTTGAGAATGGGGCGATTGCGATGAAGGATGGAAACATGACAATAAAGACATCTTCGTTCGATGAAAACAGTCCTCATTTCCCTGACTTCCCTTCATTCCATCGAAACATTGCGTGTGTTGGGAATGGATTGATTGAGATAGAGACGCTGAGTGGAGGAGATGGATCGACAGACAAGCTGTCTTCGGGATGGATGAAGATGGAAGAGGACTGTTCTGTGTTGTCTGGACTTGTTGAACCGTACGAAGTGTTCTTCATTCCTTCGATTTCGAAGAATGTGGTGTCGTATGAAAAGAAGACAAAGCTTTTCGATGTCACAATTGAAGGAGAGCGACTGATTCCCTGTGGACTCTCTTTGGAAGTCTTCGAAGTTTTGAAGGGAACTCGGAAGAACTCGACGAAGGTTGATCCTCTCTCCTCGTCTCCGAAGAACTGGACTGAGAAATCGTTCAGCGTGACTCTGAACGAAAGCACACTTCTGAACACGCTGAGCGCCGAACCTGAATGGCATGCTCGTCTCTTGTTCGGAGTTGATGGAGTGACGACGTCATTCAAAGTGAAGGAGAGTCTGGCTGCGATCAAAAAGGCACACACGAGCGAAACGATGAAATGGCTTCTTCCAGTGATCATCGGTGTCTCTGCACTCCTTCTTCTGATTCTTCTGATCCTCCTTCTTCTGTGGTGTCGCCAACGCCGAAAGAAGAACGCTCAACTTGCTTCACAGGCCGAACTGAACGACCTTCCAGAAGTTATGGACGAGAAAATGGAGATTGTTGATGAGAACACTGTTGGAACCACTGCTTTCGTGTTCGACAAAGCAGCTGAAGCCCAAAGCAACAGTTTCCTGCATTTCAACAACGGTCAATCATGTCAAATGTCCGAAGAGATTTCGCCGGATGTTGGGGTTGTTCGAGGGATGATGATGGATGGACAGGAACAAGTTGTTCGGATCAATCGGCGCGACACTTTGTTCAATCGTCTGCATCGTCCAGCGCCTCACCATCTGAATCAGAAATTGAACAAGAAGTCAGTACAAGCGCAGATTGCTGCAGGACTTGTTCAATTCGACATGTTCAATCTGGCAGCGTACATTTCGAACTTCTCTCCTCACTCGATCATTGTTCAAGACAACAACGAGGTTCTATTCAATCTGTCGCATGATGAGAAGCAGGGAACGACACAGAACAATGGAACGACGGGAAACGAAGCGCAGAGATGGCAAGCACCAGAACAAGCCCCAAATGAAAAGGGAGTAGACAAAACAACAAATCCAAGCCACGGGGCAGTTTTTAGTCTTGGCCTCGTCTTGTGGGAAATAGAGACTGAATTGGTGCCATTCAGGGAACTGGATGCAGCGAATGCTCAGCGAGCACTTGCGACAGGAACAGGACTGGACATGAATCTTGTTTCAGACACCGAACTGCGAGTAAAGATCGAACAATGCCTCTCTCTGAACCCCGAAGAGAGACCAACACTCACCGACCTTTCGTCGTTCCTCTCTTCCCGATCTGGAGAGCTTCCGAAACAGCCAAATGGATCCGACCAGAAGCAAAATGTGCAATTCGCCAGCAGAATCTAATCACACAGATTCTCACTTCACGCCAACCCTCTCAACTCAAACCATGGCGCTTAACTACACTTCATCCTCTCACACCACCATTCAGCTCACGTCATCGGCTGAACGATTTCCATCACAATCTCGACAGACGAGATTGATCAGCAGATCGTGAGCAAAGTATAGTCATGCAAGCTCTCGACTCAAACCACATCACCATACTGTCCATCATCCTCAGAACGACTCACTTCAGCGTCACCACACACTCATTCATCATTGAGTGATCCAACCATCCTCACGAGATCCAATCGCTATCACCCCAAATTCTGCGATACCCACCGTTCGGACCTCCATCGTCGAGAATCGCTGTTCTCAACTATGTCAGCCTGTGTGGAGCAATTCCGGTGCCCACTTTGCACCTGATCGGCTCTGGTGCAGGCTCTTCTTTGCATCCGTTCGCTGAAAGGGTGGTCTTCGTTCCTCTGCCTCAAAGAATTGATCTGGAGTTGCATCCTCTGCCCCAAACTTCTTCTTTGTGTCCGATTTGGTGGATTCTTTCTTTCTCATGTCACTCTCTTGATTTCGTCTTTCTTCGCCTTCTCTTCATTTCCAGGCTGTTCCTCTTAGTCTGTCGTTTGTGGATTTCATCATCGACAGACTCAACCGATGTTCAAACGAATCTCCAACACGTGTGATTTGTTGATACACTATGCCGCCCACACTTCATGGCGGTGGTCACATCTCATCGGACGTCACTTCACAATTTCAACTGATTCAGCAATTTTGTCATCTTTTGGTGAATTTTCTGGGAAACATGGTTATCAAATGGAATCCATCAAGTGGGTGAGAAGTTGAGATTGGTCGGAATGTGGGTTCGATCCTTGCCTGAGGAACATCCTTGATGTTGCAATGTATCACTACTACTTTTTCAGAGTTTTTCAGATCTGTTATTCTTTCTTCCTGTAGCAATTCGTTCAGACCATCCCACATCTTCATTCACGCATCTTTCAACCTGGACATCGACGGTTTATTCTGACGACCTCATGTCATCGATCACCACCTCCCTTTTGCACGGTGAAAGTCCAATTGATGAGATTGAGTTTGAATGGGAAGCACCTCCAACTGCCCCGGAATCGTTTGACTGTCGAATCAACTGGCCTGACTTGATGGTTGGAATCACCAACCAACTCAATTGTGGAGCATGCTGGGCCTTTACAGCTGCTACAGCTGCAGCCGACCGCTTTGCGATTGCGGGAGTGACGAGGGAAGTCCTGTCTCCTCAGGAACTTCTCTCGTGTGACAAAAAGAGTTCGGGATGCCTGGGTGGGAACTCAAAGAACGCTCACACGTACATGGTGAGGCCAGGAATCACAACACAGTCCTGCATTCCATTTGTCTCTGGTGAGGGACGTGTTCCGATCTGCCCAACAAGATGCTCAAACGGAAGCAAAATCGAACGTTTTCGGTTTGCAAGTATGGCCAGTTACACAAAGAACAACGTGATGGATGCAGTTGTCTCAGACGGGTTTCTTTCCTCCCTTTCTCGTCATCGCTCGACGTCCATCTTTTCTCGTCCAGCCCAATCTATTTCCCATTCAACGTGTACCCAGATTTCAAAACATACAAATCTGGAGTGTATCAACGGACTGTTGATACTCCAAACCCAAGTGGGCACGCTGCGGTCCTTCTGGGATGGGGAGTTGAAAACGACGTTCCATTCTGGTTGTGCCAGAACAGCTGGGGGTCCAGCTGGGGAGAAAACGGATACTTTCGGATAAAGAGAGGGTCGAATGAGTGTGGATGCGAGCAATCGTTTTATTATGCGGGGAAGGTCGCGTAACTGTTCAAGCTGTTTTTCGGGTCTATCGAAGAGTGTTGATGTTTCATGATGTTGTTTCTCGCATTATTCTTGCTTTCAGTTTGTTTCATTGACCAAAGTCTCATCACCTAATTGATTGTATTCACCAAAGCCATTCTCTATTTCTGGATGGAGTGATGCTTCTCTCGGCGTTAATTTTGTGTTTATTCAGAAATAAAACGTCGGTTTCCTCAGAGAAAGAGACAGTCCTTCATGATGATCAGGATCGACAATTCAAATAATGGGGAAGAGAATCTGACGGGTTGAAAAATCATTTTTCATGAAAATCGAGTGAAGTAATTGAATGAATGATTTCATCATCATCTATCTCTCGTTGTATGACATGATTTTTCACCAGGTCAATTTGTCAATTCGGGAAAATACTTCGACACTTTGCTTAATCGGATGTTTTTTTGTCGTCAGCTTTATGTCACACTGTTATCAACTGATGTTGAACTGTTTTTTTCATTTGTGAGGACAAATCTTAATGATGTGTGAAGAACCAAACACGAACAGTCGCATCTGATACTCCTTTTGGAGTCATTCCAGAAATATGACCCAACTATCAGTCAGGTAGTGGTCAATCGCACACTGTTTTTTACAACTGATATCATCTCACGAAATTCTAATTTGTTAAGTATTCATCTCTCTTTTTTTCGAGGAATTAATTGTGCTTTATCTTTATCTCGCAAAGACATTCCTCGAAGTAGAATCTGAATGGCATTTGCTGTTTGACATTTCGAAAGATTCTTCACAGGCACAAGAATTCAGGTGAAATCCATCAGAACGATTTATGAAAGATACACTTTCATTGAGATTCTCGAAGACGGCAGTTTGGAACTGAAATGAACTGTGACACGATTTGAACTTTCGAAACGGATGAAAAAAAACAAACATTCCCGATCGACTGCGACTGGATTCTGAAAAGACTGACGAAGTGTGTGTCTGACTGTAGAGTTTGGCGAGGGTGAATAGTCTGTTTCGAGGAATGTCCTTAATCCACCGGACCAACTAAATCTAGTTTTCACAGGGACTGTCGCGGCAAAAACAGTATTTGCGACAAGGACAACTTGTTGAATATGTGGAATGTGAGTTGAAGTCTCCGTGAGGACCCTGTCTAAACGGAATGAAATTATGACCGTGAAAAAGCGGGTGATAGGTAGTCTGGAAACAAGATCTCTCATTTATCAAAAAATTGTCTACAGTTCAACAGCAGGAAACAAGATTTGAATATGATGATTTTGAAATGTGAGACGATCTTGTAAAACTTAGGAGCGTACCCTGGCTCTAAAAAGAGAAGTATCTACTTTTTTTTCATTTCAGAATAGATCACAAAAAAATGTCAAAAAGTGATATTGGCATCAAAACTGAAATCAATTTCACGAGTTCATCTCATTTTTTGTAGTATTTCTAAATTGTGGTACGGAGGCTTGCTCTCCCAAGTTTTCAAAAATTGGCTCATAAATCTGTAACGATGTCGGCAAGAGAACACCTAGATGAGAGTTTGATTTGGAACAACTCATGAAAAATGGTTTACTCTCTCTGTATTTGCTCTCGGTCTGGGTTTGAAAGGCTCTGAAGTTGAGTTGACAACAATGCACAAGTTTCATATCGATCATTTGTCATCTCTTCAATCGCAGCGATGTTTTTCTTCACTGCCTGACAACAGTGATATCGACTCAACCACCGCGTTTCGTTCGGGATTGATGGTTTGTTTGGAGGAAGATCCAACATTTTTTTGTTTTCTATCAAAACATTGTCGACGATTCTCAGATTTGTTGATCCAAACACTCAGTTCCTTCACCGTCTTAAAGACTCTCCCATATTGATGAGAATCCGATTCGAATGCAGGTTTGATGGCGAGCGGGCCTGGTGTGCGGAACAGTTGAACTGAACCATATTATTGTCCTTTGCATGTAGAGTCCTTTAAAATCTTGAATCCCAACATGCTTTATTTTGAATTTCGTGTCATTCCAGAATCGAACCATGACTGACAAAAACTTATTTCACGTACAATCAGTTCCTGCGTCAACCATGATGCCGAAGATTGCTTGCATACTCATTTCTTCGAGATATTCTCGTCTGAAGTGATCATCCAGACGATCGATTCTGTGTTGATAATGGTAAGACAACGAATACTTGATTTGGGAGGATGAAACAAGCTGTCTTCCACCTAGATGGAGAGATAATTCGAGTCAAGCCAGTACAGTCTGAATAGTTCAAAGTCGAAGGAAATAATTCAAAGTCGAAGTGAAATAATTCAAAGTCGAAGTAAACAATTCAAAGTCGAAAAACAGTCTTTTTCCTATAGCCTCCGAAAGCAGCAGACAATTCCCTCAATTTCTCCTGTGAACTACTTGTACCCATGAGCTTTATCGGGTGATACGTTTTTAAGGATTTAAAACAATGCATTCATGCTTTCTGAAGTGATTTTGAGCTTTTTCGATGAAAACAGGAACTTCATTAGTCTGGCAAAAAACAGCCTGTGACACGCAAAAGATGGAAGGATTGAACTGACGTTTGAGAGGCGTGAAGGAGTCAGAGGTGTGACTAAAGATGGAAACTTTTGGCCTTGTTCAACTTTTGGAGGATCTGATTTGTTGGTTTTTCTGGGCTTTGACGAAGAATTACTCTCAAATGAGCTCTAAAATATGAACTATGGCCGAGAAAGTGATGAATGGTGTCGGATGATACTTGACTAGCTACCATCATGGTCATTGATTCTGTTTCTGTGAGCATGAAAGAGTGGTGTGTGAGGTTCACTTGAACAACTTGGACCACAAATGTGGTCCTTCGACTTTGAATAATTTCACTTCGGCTTTGAATTCTTTTATTCGACTTTGAACTATATATTTTCGACTTTGAATTATATATGTTCGACTTTGAATTATTCAGACTGTATCTGATGTTCGTTGGTGTGTGCGGATCGCCTGGATATGTACCATTGGGATGCCGGCCCTTCAGCTTGTTCGAGTAGAAAGATGAACAGATTTCACATTCCTCTCGAGAATCAAAAATCAAGAACGTACCTCTCAGATATTTTGAAAAAAATGTATTTCAGAGTTGAGGTGCCACGAGGCAAAAGTATTTCACTGGCTAAATGGATAGATGATGAAAATGAGATGAAGACGATTCATCACGAACAAACTCGAAGGATTCACTGAGAGCCTCACCGTCCCACCGACCGGATCACAGTGAGCTCCCGGTGAAAAAAACCGCCCGGTGTGAGTTTCGAACCCTGGGTGTGACAGATGAAGTCGAATCCCACCCTTTTAACCGGAGATCAGTCTCTTCAGACTCATCTATTCACAACTTTCATCCTTTTTCCGCGAAATCTTCTGAGGAAATCCTTCTTTCGTGAACAGAAATACAAATTCGTCTGATTTTAATTTGATCAAGCTTCAGGTCTTCAATATCTTTTCTTGCTCAGTTATTTTTGGAAAAGCAACGGCCCATTTTAGAAATTAAGGGTTGATCCATTCTCGATCATCTCGTCACCGTCGTTCTCGAATCACTCAGTCTGAGATGATCATCGTAATCACCCTATTTCAAATCGTTCACTCTATGGATACCCTTTGCCGGGATTTCACAACCGTCTTAACTGGGAAATCGAACCGAAATTGGAATGGCTCTCACTCTGAACAAACGGTGATACAGTTCGAATCAGGGTGGTTTTCGACAGAATCATTTGAGATTGTATCGTCATGGATGGAATTACGTGGAAACACAACCCGATTATCTGGGACTGAAGCATCGACAAAACCACCATGCGGTTCTCCGAATTGGAACGCCGTGCATGAGAACAATGTTTGCAACCCTCCCAAGCTATGTTTGTTGGATGTGCAGAACAGTACATTATGGATGACATCGTGGTGTCTGGATGTAGAACCATCTGGATTCTCGACGTGCCTGCTCTCGTCATCTGACTTGACAATCGAGGGAAGCGAGATCATTTCGAACATGAAATGTTCGCCATTCCTTGTGAGAGGTGACTTGGATGGGCACGGATGCCAAATCCAGATTATCCGAAGCTCTCACCAATCGAAATCAAATTTGGTTCTTCCACTCGTGGGCACGTCTCAAAACCCACATGAGATTGATATTGGAATGCAAATGAAGAACGATGCAACGGCAGACACTGAGTCACGTGGCCGCCTTTCGATTAGTGGAGTTGGACTGTCGATGAGCAACCAGCACCTTCCGCTTGGAACTGGAGCACTTTTCTCGTTCAAATTTGGTCATGCGTTGGACTGTGCGATGCAAATGGAAATGAGTCTGCTCGCAAGCTCTCTTGTAAAGATGTCATCGTCATCGACATTCTTTCCGAGTGAACAGCTGTTTGGGAGTGAAGTGTGTCAACGAGTGGTTGGGAGTTGTGTGTCGTGTTGCACGAACCACGACAGCGGGACAGGAATGCTGTCGCCAACTCGGGAGGGAATATGATCTGCCTTAACACCTCCTTCTTGTCGACAAAGCGCGATCGTAACGACGAACATTCTTTCACCAATCAGAACATCACCTCATCTGTGATTGGCCGCAAAGTGTTCAGTGCCTCATCCACAGCCACTCTCGTCTCGTATTCGCTCTGCACGTTCGAAGACATGTCTTGTTCCGAACAGAACGGCTGAGGAGTCGCAATCAGCCTCAGAACCACCGCTGCCTCTCTCGCTGTGAAGGGCTGCTTCTTCCAGGGATGCCAAATCACTGCATCAACCTGCGATGCAGGAGCCGTCTATGTTTTGGGGAAGGCCGATGCTGGACAGTACTTCCAGCTGGAGCGTTCCTCTTTCTCTGGTTGCAAGGCGACTGGGACATTCCTCGCAACTGGCGGGAGTGTCTGTCTGATAAACACGTCTGCGATGATCACAAACAGTTTCTTTGAAAGCTCCTCAGCGATGAGCAGCGGAGGACCCAATCTTTCCAAAGGCACACTCAGCACACTCTCCAACTGTGCCTTCGTCGTCTGCACTGCCACTGATCGAGGCGGAGCGATTGGTGTGAACTTCGATGCTTCTGCCATCCCCAACACTCGAGATGTCTGCTTCTCCAATCTGAACCCCGCTCAGGTTCCGGCAGACATGTTCGAGCACTGCGACTCCACATCTTGAAAGCCCAACGAGTACTTCAGCACGAACTCTGCTTCGAACAGCACTCTCATCACACCATTCACATCCACACTCAAAATCACCAAAACCGACATCCAATTTGACGAGGAACGGAGCACTGAGCTGTGAGTGCTCCCTGAATGATGCATTCACAGGCCTCTTCTTTGTGAGCGGTTGGGGTGAACACTCATCGGAACATGTCGATTGGGGTTGTCTCGAAGATGGATGGAGTTGGAGAGAAGATGGATGGAGTTGGAGAGAAGATGGATGGAGTTGGAGAGAAGATGGATGGAGTTCGAGAAAAGATGAAAGGCCTGTTTGAGGAATGCCTATCTGTGGACCCTCTCCAACTAAGAACACACCTCACTCAATTTTTCTATCCACATCACTCTGATCGGAAGAATGTTCATAAGAGCCGTGGGATGTTGGGCACGAGTGGACTTTCTGGGCCAAAGGTGATCGAGGTGTGTTGTGAAATTGTTGTTCATCGAGGCTATTCTCTCGTAATAAATTGTCGAATATGGATGTGAACACGTTTTATTTTCAAAATGTTGAGAATACTGTCGAGATCGTCTCAGAGAATGTCACGATCATTCGATCGTGTTTGATGAGGTCGATCGGCGAACTATATCACTTCATCTTTACGCTTTCTTGATTCATTTCAACTTTCTGTCTCGTATTTTCTTACAATTTTTCAAAACATAGCGATTGATCATGATGTATCGTGAAGTGACAATCTACTGCAGTTCTCCCTTCAAGACACCAATTTTTTGGAAGTGAACGTGCGGCGCGTTTGGCCTAGCGGTAGCCAACCCCTCTGTCGACTGTTGTGCTCGGGGTTCGACTCCCGCCGAGCACAACTTTTTTGCCACTACTTAGAGTTTTTTGGCCCAGAAAGTCCACCCTTGCCGGATGTTGTTCATTTGCTGAATGTGATTCCAAGTGAATATCGAAATGGGAAGTCTTCGATGGATTGACTGGTCCCATTGTTTTTGTTTTTTTGTCATTCCTCCACCGATGATTCGTTGGGGACTGTGTATACTTGTAATTCAGACCACCTCCCCGAGGTCCTTGTCACTGTCCCCATTCTCCACTTGCCAGTCACAGGACGCCAATCAAAACCACCACTTCTTTGTCGACAAACAGCTCATTCTTCATTCCAATACCGTCGATACGGACACAAATGTTTCCCTATCAGGATCTCCAGTCCGACCAGCTTTGAATATTGATGACAGCGGATTCTTCATTGTTCTGAACTCTTCATTCACTCTTTCATCATTATCTCTGCGGCCAACCCTCCTTCTTGCCCAGATCACAAACTCACTCTGCTCTATTTCGAATTGTAATCTCCATATCTGCACAACCTCACCGTTTATAGCAGTCTCGAGTGAGATCACGTTGAAAAGCATCACGTTTGAAAGTGACACAAGAGCAATTGACAGTCTTGTAACAAGCAGCAGCCAGAACAATACCCTGCTTATGCTGGGAAGCTCACTGTCAAACATGACAATGATGTCTGGAGACTCATTTTTTGGAGGGAGCAAAACCGACTCTCGACTTTGTTCAACCACCATCTGGAATGTGACCCACTCCTCTCTAACTGCATCTCCACCAGTCTCTGTGGCAGATCGGACATTGATTCTAGGATCAAAGTTCAGCTATGTCTCGAACGCAATCGATGGAACAATCGTCCGTCGATTTTGTCATACCACACGTTTTCTCACTCAGAACACAACATTCTCGAATGGCCTCTTTGAAGAGAAGACGTTTGAATCTCCACAGACGCTGTCGGACATATCGAATACCTTCATCAAATGCGTCTTCAATTGTTGCACATCCTCATCGAATGGAGGAAGCTTGTCAGCATCCTACGCCGTCCTCCCATCATCCATTGACCTCACTCTGAGGGACTGCCAATTTTCATCGTCAAAGTCTGACCAAAACGGTGGAGCCATCGCTGTGATTCTCGACGGATCGAACAACGAAGAATGTCGCCTCACAATCAACCTTGAACGCTGCGGATTCAGGAATACCACAGCTCGTACGGGGGAAGGTGGCGCTATCTTCGTCAACGTTCGGGGAGACTCAGAAATCTTCGGGTCGATCGAGAATCGCAACTCGGTGTTTTCTGTCTGTTCCTCGGTCGTGGGTGGATGCATCCGCTCATCAATCTCTTCCACGAAATCCATTTCGTTTCTGATGGATGACTGCAGGGTGTACAAATCCAACGCTGAGAAAGGTGGGGCAATCGCTCATGAAGTCTTTCTCTCATCGACATCGTCCTTTTCAGTCATGAACAGTGGTTTCTTCGACTGTTCTTCCACTTACGGAGGGTCGTTGATGTTCGTCATCCATGAATATCTCAATATATCCATCACCAACACCAAATTCAACGGATCGAGTTCAATCCAGGTCGGTGGGTGTATTGCCATCAAACACTGCCAATCTGCAACTAATTTCCCTTATTCTGTTGTCTTATCAGATATTGTCGTTGAGACTTGCTCGGCAGCATCTCAGGGCGGCTTCCTCCATCTCTACCAGGAATATTTAGCAATGGAAGAAGAATCAACGATCTCGTGTGATCATATCATTGCCAAACGCTGCTCTGCTCAACTCTCTGGCGGATTCTTCTTCTTTTCTCAAACGAAATACATGAACCTTTCTGTATCGTCATCGACGTTCCAAACTCTAAATGCTGACATCGAAGCAGCCTTCCTGTATTGTTCGGATCGCATATCTCGAGATCACCATCTTCCCCTCACCATCTCCATCTCCAATGTCACCTTCTCCGACCTGTCATCGACGTCTGGCTGTCTGTTCTGTTCGTCAGTAATCTCTGAACAGCCGTCGCTTTCTCTCACCCTCAACGACGTGACTGTCACCAAGTTTTATGGCTCTGGCACTGATCGTGGAGCACTGATCCATTTTTGGCCATCCAATGTTCATTCAAAGCCCAAATGTGTCATCAAGAACTGCCATTTCACTCGAGACTCGTCTGATGTCTCAAGCGTGATTTGTCAACTTGAAGGGACTTTGCGATTGGAGTCCACAATCATTCTCGACCGTAGTCTCGAGAACAAGATGATGCTCAAGCTCTCACCAAACACAACTCTGTCTCTGAACAAATGTCAGCTCATCAGTTCTGCCTCTCGAAAGAAGGGACGTGACTTCAAAATGATCAGCGGTCCAATCGGACAGGCCAACTTCGTCGAATGCTCGGAAGTGGTGTTCTCTGTGCACAGTCCCACGTGCGATGGCTACCTCGTTCTCTTCGACTCTCTCCCCTCCAACGTTGAGACACTGTTCGAATCGTGTGTGGACACATCAACCGAAAATTCATTCCCATCAATCGTTGACCAGACTGGAAATAGGACATTCTCGATCACTTCTGACACTCTTGAGGTGTATGTCGATGAAGAAAGTGGCGACGACTCGATCATGTGTGGGTTTCACTTCAATCCATGCCAATCGATTAGTTATGCGAGTAATGTGTCATCTCACATTGCCTTCTCAATCTCAGCTGTTGGCGTGTTTACGGCTCCTGTCCACCCAATCGTCCTCCCCTCACCCTGCATCCGCCTCACATCCCGTCCTTCGAAACAAAGCGACCGAGCCGCTCTCAAGTTCTCTCTCTCTGACTCTCCCATCCTCCAAGCACCCGATGATCCATTTGAACTGTCGAACTTGGTCTTCATTCTCGAGACAGACATGGATGAGGGAGTGTTCTTCAAAACAGGACTGGGTTCGACTCGTGTTCGCAATATTGTCATGCACTACACTGGACAACACCGCATCTTGCTCTTCCTCCTCGCTCACATCTCCAGCTCCACATTTGAGATTGATCTCGATTCCCTTGATCTCCCTCTCAACCATATCGTTCTTTTCTCTTCCAATTCCGCCGTCTCTGTCGTCGATTCGTCAACATTTAAGACAGTTAATATGACTGGTTCGTCCACATTTCTTGGCACTTCGGAACATACCCTCATCACCAATTCATCATTCAAAACCATCAAGTCAACTGAGCCTTTCTTCACCCTTTCGTCATCAACACTGTATCTCAGCAACACACTGTTCCAATTCTGTCAAGTTGAGTCGGATGCTCTGATTGTGGTGGGCGAGGATTCATTCCTCTTCGTTGAATCGTCGACGTTTCAGAGCTGCACTGGGATTGAAGCAGGTGTCGCGGTTTTCACAGACAAGGCCAACACGGTGTCGTCATTCACGAACGTGATCTTGATCAACAATCGTGTCCATCACAAAGAAGGAATTGATCAAGCGAAGACTTCCCTTTTCGGAAATGACTTGACAATCCGAGGCAACCCACAGCTCGTGAACATCTCGAGCAGTCGATCGTCATCGTTCTTCCCGCGTGTTGTTGTTGGTGATCCAGAAAATACGGAAGTTGTTGACATGTTCGTTCAACAACAATCTGTCTTCCATCTGAACAACTCAGGAAGCGACGATCACAAATGCGGAAGTGAACTTGATGCTTGTTGTTCTCTCCAATACACAATCGGTGTGACAAACGAGACGAACAAGAAGGATGAAATGACCACACTTTGTCCGTATGGCCCGTTCAGCGAAGTGTGTGTGTTTGTTAGAAGACGAAGCATTTTGATAAATGGACGCGGATTGTCCGAATTGGATGCTCCTCAGGAACGAGACGAAGTCATGTTGAAAATGGATGACAGTTCAATGATTTTTCGACAGATTGTATTTCGGCTGACGAGAACTATATATGGAAGCTTCATATCGTCGTCCAAATCCAGCATGGAGTTGATCAATTGTTCAATCTCTTCATTCTTTCCTGTTTCTACTGTTTCATCACCTAGCTCGTCACTCCACTCTCTCTTCTCAATCTCCTCTGGATCGTTGGTCGTTTCTCACCTTCGATGTGACAACTTCCAGTCAACTAAACACTCATCCACTCTTCTCTTCGTCGACAGAGCTGACTTCAATCTCAACAACACAACACTGTCGTCTCTGTCAGCCGTGTCTGAAGGTGGGTTGATGTGTGGCACAATCCAACACACTCACTTTAATCTCAGCGATATCTTGTTTGAAGCACTGCAAACTCCATCAAACTGTGGAATGCTCAACCTCAAAGTGATTGACAATGGATCTATCTCTCTCAGAAACACGACATTCTCGAACTTGAATATCACATCTCCGCTCATCTCACTCGCTCTTTCTTCCTCACTCCACTTGACCACGAACAACATCGTTGTGGATGTTTCCTCTCTCCATGTCAGATCGTGTCGTGGAACAGAGATTGCTGGTTCTGTTCTGCTCGTTGACAATCCACACGCCATCCGATGGACACTCACAGAACCAAAAGGCAGCAAATATTTGAACGAGATTGAGTGGGATTCGTTTGCTGAGAAACGAGGAGCGGACGAAACCCGAAGCCTCTTCGATGATCGGATTCCGGTTATCCCGCAGTATATCGTCAAAGATGGTGTTAACAACAATGTGATTGATTGTGGAACGCCACAGCTTCCCTGTTCTTCGATCGAGTTCGCTGTTTGTCGGATTCATCCTCATCGAACGAACGCAGTTGGGGTTGTTCTGAACTCGCAGGTTGATTTGAAGGAACGACTCTCCGACACGCGATGCTCGTTTGTGGATGGGTCGAATACCACTCTGACCATCATTCAAAGAGTGGTTGATTCAGGTGCAGCGATTGTGGTTGGAGAGGAGTTTGAGTTGGTGTCTGTGGATGTGGCACTTCCTCCGAACTCGTCGTCGCTTGGGAGGGATGTTGGGATCATCGAATGCTCGTCTGGCTCTCTCTCCATCAAACAAGTGACCGTGCTTCAGACAACAATGTCCGGTTATCTTCATCGAGTGATTGTGATGGCAGTTGATGCAAATGTGACGATTTCAGATTGCGAGCTGAGCCGACTCTCGACTGAAGATGGGATCCTCTCTCTCCGCTTCACCAACAAGACAACACCAACTTTCCTCTTTCGCAATGTCTCATTTGTGAACTGCCAGCCACCAAATGCAATAAAGATAGCTCTCACGTTCTCGCCTGAACATAGGAAAGTGAAGATGCGGGATCACTTTGACAAGATGCAACTGGATTGGAAGCATCCCGAATGGTATTCGCTGAAAGTGGGAGAGAGGAACTCGTCGTTCCTGTTTGATGTGGTTGTGCATCCGGCGATTTGGGTCGGACTTGGCGTGGCTAGTCTCCTCGCGCTGCTCATCGTTCCTTGGCTGCTCTGCACACCAGCGATGTTCCCTGTCATGCTGTGCTATCGTCACCACCGCAACACAACTGATTCATCCAGTCGCTCACCCTGCTGCAAGTGTCTGCATCCAGATGGAGGGCGAGGGCAGAGAGAACACGATCCGTGGGATGTTGTTCATTTGCTGAATGGAATTCCAAATGAATATCGATATGCAACAATCACAGATGCGAAAACGAGACAACAGAATGATGGAGAAGAAGGAGAACGGACATTCGTCGGACCTCATCCGAAACACAGATTGAGTCAGAAACGAAGAATGAGTCACAGGATGGATGGAGATCTGCTACAAGCCCAGGGAAGCGAGAATCCTTCAAGTGAGTCAGATTCAGAAAATGTGTTCGACTCGTCGGATCAATCGGAGGAGTTCATCTGATCGCCCTTCTCTTCGACTGTTCGTCTCTTGCTCTTGTTTTGGCTGTCGCTTGAGCGAGAATGGGTATCATCATCCGATTTCTTGGAACAGGATTCTTTCTTAGATATAATTGATTTTAGTCATCATTTTTTTCCATTTTCATGCTTTTGTGCTTTGTTGGGTTTGGACGGCATGTTGTCTCTCTGGGAAGGAAGGTGATGAACCAGCTCATAGAATATATCTGATTCCACCTCTTAATTTCAAGTCTCTATCTTCATTTTTGTCACTTCGCCCCTCGAGTCTTTGTTCATCCTTCATGAATTCTGTATTGCTGTGTTGAAAATGATTCATCTGATCGACCACATTTTTTTAATCAATAAGCAAAACTGTCAGCAATTTGCTCGAGAAATGTCAGTTGGTCATAGTGAATAATAGCAAATAAAGGGTTTGATCGAATCAAAACAATTCGTTAAATCGCGAATAAATCCTTCATATTCTTTGATTTCCAGAAATGAACATCGTTGCATTGTTCTTCATACTCTCTCAACTTTTGTTTGTCGAAGCAAGCAAAGACCAGACGCCAAGGAGTCTCTCATTGTTTCTCAAGAAAGAAACTGCCAAGTTGAACCTGAATGGAAACAAAACGATCTCACTCTTATTGGACGGACACTATGTTGGAAGCAAGATTAACATTTTTGATGAATCGATTGAACTCTCAGGGCGCACGTCGTCATCATCGTTTCGAACAACGATTGAGATTGGAGGAGACAAGACATCATCATTTGGATCGGAGGATGATGAGAATTTAAGGAGGATGAATGTTAGGACAAGTGAGAATTGCTTGTTCTCATTGTGGAACTCGTCATTATCGATGAAATCAATCGAGTTCTCGCTCAACAATTTTGATGAATCAAGATATTCCGAGCAGAACAATGATGCAGCAAGACTCGCAGTTGTTTCAAACAGCATGCTAACAATCACAGATTGTCTTCTTGCAGTGTCGCCAAGTGCGAGCCCGATTCTGATTTCATCGACCAACTCTCACTCGTCGATGATGCCATCGTCAGTTGTGATTCAGAACTGCTCGATATCAAATGATGTTGGGGAGATGCGTGGTGTTGTTGAAACATCAGCTTTTCCATCAATCGGAGGGTCAGTTTCAGTAACGATCGTTAGAAGTTCGTTTGACTCTATTCGAGTTTTGGGAAAGGACGGGATAGGCCTCTCACTGACACGGACATCTCGCAAGAATGTGGAATCGGTTGGAAGAATGTCGTCATCGCTGATTGGCTGCTATTTTGTGAACATGAGTTCAATTGGGTGTTCGCACTCGCCACGCCTTCCGCATTTGGATCAGAAGATGTTGGGATGTGTTGTGTCGCTGACTAGCTCGCATTTGTCGGGATCGACGATTCGGGACGTGAACACTATCGGTTCCGTTTTGTGCTCGAATTCTTCCTTCTCCTCCCTCCTCCCCTCAACCAACACCGACCCATCCATCATCATCGACGGAGTGCCCCAACCTGCCTTTGAGGATGGCGAAGAGTATCGGTTTGATTCAGCCGATGGCGGCTCTGCCACATCCATCTCCTTCTCTCACTGCACCTTCGCAAGCGACGACTATCATTTAAATATTCGCCCACTCACCTTCGACGAGTACGAAGGCTCCATCACTCTCCTCTCCTGCTCGTTCACAGGCGCTGCTCGTCCAGAAGATCATCCTGATTATGATCCTTATTGTCAAGAAGAAACTGGCGGAGCAGTGAGTATCAGTTCAACATCGACTCAACCCACAAACACTGTGAAGGTCACGTCGTGCAACTTCACAAACTGTTTGGCTCCCAACTGCGGAGGAGGACTGTTCATTTCGACCACAGCCCTCGTCACTGTGACGAAATGCCGCTGTGTGGGGTGTTCTATCACGAGGGATTTCTATTATATTTCGGGTGGAGGGATGTTCATTAAACTCTCCCCCACACCAGACTCGTCCTTGTCCGAACTGTATTTTGAAGAGTGCACAAGCACAAGCTGGGCAGGAGGGTTATCTGTGGAAGACGTTGAAAGCACACATCTCATCACCTCTCTCTTCTTCAAAAAGTGCTCAGTGGGTTCAACAACAAAAGGTTTCGGAGTTGGAGGAGGGATGAATATCACAGCTGCGCCCATGACAACAGCTCTTGTTGCAGCCTCACACCTCAAATTCGGCACACTGCAACGAACAACTTTCAGACATCTCAATCACTGATTGCTATTCCACAACCACGCCGACCACCGTCGGGATGTATACATCCGAATTCGATGACCAATACTTCCTCACCTACACTCGGGTGGAACTCCCTGTCTTCAACATGATGGGACCGTACCTGACACAGAAAGTGGAAGCATTGTTTGATGCAGAGTTGAGGAGAATTGATCTGATCATGAAGGGGAACGTTCCACTCGATTCACAGACATATGAAGTGACAGTGAAGGAAGCAGATAAAAGCTCTGAACTCACTGGACAACTGAAATTCGTTGGTGGGGTTGGCTCGCTTCTGCCATCGTCGGATCTTAAGCTAAAGTTTTCGACAGCATACACCATCACTAAGATCGTCGGTGTCGTCGAATCGTCATCCGAATCCAACGCCATCGATGTCACCGCCGAAGCGTGGGCATTCAACTTCGCAGCATTTCCACCCTCCTACCTCTCCTTCACCACACCCGACGCTCCTCCTTGCCTCACAGGAGCAAATCCGTATCTGCTCTCCAAGGAACCCCAATATGCATACATCGTTTTGCTCTTCAATCAAGAAGTAGCAGGCTCGTTCGACATCGTTGTGGAGGAGCGAGGGAAGGATGTGACGATCACAGTGCCTTTTGTCGGAACTTCGCTGACAGGGGAAAGTGACAAATTTGTTGTGGTTGGTGACAAGAGACTTCTGACGCACGACACGTCATACACAATCAAGTCGCTCTCTCCAACACCAGGAACAGAATCAACAACAACACCAGTTTGTATGATCGACACAATCACATTCCACATTCCCCAATCACCGTATAATCCAAATAAATCGATGTCACCCGAAACGAAGGCACTTCTGAGCTGGCTGATTCCACTGGTTTCGTGCCTCCTCTTAGCTCTCATCGTCCTCGTCATCGTGCTTGTTTTGCTGCGTCGCCGTTATAAGAAATCCCAAGTTCCTGTGAAAGAAATGGAAGAACAAGACCACGTCCAAGTTGAAGACAAGATGGAAGTCGTCGCTGGGGACAACACCGACCAAGTCCTTCACTCCGACGGAATGAGCCATTCTGCATTCGACTCCTCCTCCAACCTTCCGAATGCGAACCACTCGCGAGAGGGATTCAAGTCGCAGACAGAAGCGGAGTGGGTGGAGGTGATGTCGTGCAATGGAGGGTTTGAAATCAGTTCTGCTCCGATGACGAACACGCTGTATTCTGTGTTGCACAAAGAACACAGGGACGTTGGGAAGCGAGTGATTGGACTGCAGATTGTGAATGGTCTGAAGCAGGTCGTAGCGAACCGAGGCTGGAGTGATGTTCTGACACGACTTTCATCTCACTGGATTCTGATTGATGAATGTGGAAATGTTCAACTGAAACTTCAAATGAATGCCTCGGAAGCGGAACATGAAAAAGCTCTGACACAAATGCAGAATCCAATCAAAACTGGAAATGGAAATGAACAACACGTCAATGGAAAAGCTCAATCCGCAGGAAATGAAGAAAGAGACAAGTCAGGAATGGATGGCCTTCGATGGCGAGCACCTGAAGTGGTGGGATCGAATGGAGGACATGTGGATGGACACAAAGCGTCAGTTTTTAGTCTTGGCCTGGTCTTGTGGGAAATTGAGACCGGTCTAGTGCCGTTTGGCGAACTGGACGCTGTGAATGCTCAACGACAATCAGGAACAGGAACACCTCCCAAAATGGAGTTATTAAAGGACGAAGAATTCGTCTCTCTGATCCATCGCTGCGTCTCTGTGGATCCTGAGCAACGCCCAACATTAGCAGAAGTTGGAGAGTTCCTCTCTTCTCATCCGAGCGACACCATCCGTGGCTCTCCAAACGAGATGAAAGAATAAGCTTTGTGATTGACAGCACACATCTCGCATTTCACACACTCTTGATCCGTCAAGATATCCACATCACACTGAACCCATCTCTCCTCAGATCAGCGAAATCGATCGTTCAGAGGGCCACGAAGTGCATTTCAACACTGCCATCGCTTTGAACGATTTGATCAACAATCACGTCATGATTTCGAGGACAGGAGGAGAGTGGGGTTCGACGAGAACTGGCTCGTCTCACAACACAACCAACACATTCACAGGCTCACGTCATTTGGTTTTGACAGAGGTTGAATGGAGAACACCTCACTTTTCTCCTTTCTCTCTCTCTCTTTCTCCCTTTCTTTCTTCTTTCCCCCTTTCCTTCCCTCTTTCTTCTCGTTTCGTTCCACATCAATCGATTCTTCCTTTCGTGCCAGAGATTGGCGTTCAACCTACCTTTCTTCGTCGTTCTTCATTCACGTTCTCTCTTCATCTCAGGATACTTCGCTGTTGTTTGTGGGGAACACGAAAGTGTACCTCCTCTCTCAACATAGCTCACTCTTCTTTCTTATCAGTCAAATTCTGTTCCTCTGACTGGTATCTCACGACTCACATCACTCCCGTCACTCGCATCCTCCGCTTCCGGCTCTTTCAGAACCTCTTCACGTTTGTGAACAGTCTCTGGATGATGTGGAAGTCTTCTTCGCGTCTGGAGTATCATGTGAGACTTTTCTTCCATTCTGTGATCTTTCTCAGTTTCTTTAATCATCTCCTCACATCATCTTCACGTGATAATTTCGTTTTTGTTGATCAATTGAACGGTAATTCGACTGAAATGCTTGATTCTCATTCATGGAGAAATTGACATCGTTTTTTGTTCTCGTTTCATTTCAGAAGAAAGAACAATGAAATGAGACGAAGAACACAATAAAAGGATGACAAAGAAAAGACAACAATGAAGAGGATTTTTGTTTTACGACTTCTTGGACATCACGAGCTTTAGATGGTCGGAAAGGCCGAAGTTTTTGGGGATCTCCGGAGCTCAACATTTTTGTGTTTTGACAGTATAATCTCCGAAGTATGTTGATTTTCCAGGAAATAATTGTCCAAAGGACTTATATACGAGAGTTGAATGAGAAAGAAACATAAAAAATAAGAAGAGAGTCTGTGGGAGATGAGTTGACTCCATGCGAGCCGAGATGAAAGAAGGTTACAAGCTGGATGAAAGAGTGAAGTGACAGCAGATATTACACGTGAAGAAGGTGTACACCGAGAAAAAGTCACTTGGACGACGCTCGGCAGCGTCTCAGCCCGTCCAGTCGAACGTGTTCATGATCTTGTGAAATTATCAGTATGTGTGCCCTGTAAATCAGGTAGAATGGGAAGAATGAGGGAAAAACAAACTTTATGCATGTGCCGTACCCTCTGAATCGGAAGCGCAGCGTCCCTCATGAATAAGTCAAGCGAGCGCACGAAAGTGTGAAATTACCATCCTGAGTACTCTAAAATGAGGTGAAAATGAGAAAAAAAGAGGAAAAAAGAAACTTGAAGAATGTGCTGCATCCCAGCAAACACAGACGGCGTATCACAGTCAAGTCCTGTCCTTTCACGATCTCAATTCAGGATTGGGATTTTCGGTTCAATAGCGCAATAGAAATCATGCCAGCATTCACAATCTCAACAGCAATCCCATCAAACGATTCTCCGACCGTCTGAGCCGGAGTTTAGACCTTCTCAGGTGGTGGTTGTCTGCCTTTCCAGATTTGGAGTTTCTATCGAAGTATGTTTTCTATTTATGGTCGAGAACAGCATTTACATTGAATGATAAAGAGCTTGGATACCTTTTTGTTTGAACTGAATCACTTGTTTGTGCTGAGGCAAACCCACACACCGACAAAATCCCAGATTCAACAGAACTTGACCAAGATCCCCATTCAGAGCAAGAACACCAACACAGTGTTGGCTTCCTTCTAGGGGATCCGTGATAATGAATATATCGCGAAGCTACAGTTTCTTTCAACAAATGATCAGGTCAGGCCAAGAGTCAGCTTGATCAAGACATCTATTCTCATTCAACGAAGAGATTTCTGTTCAAATAGGGAGAATTCAAAAATAATGGAGACCTGATGTACATTGTGTTGTGACAGCGACTGAATTTGATCTCTTCAAGATTCAGCTTTATCAAGACATCCGTTTTCATAATACGAAGAGAAATCGGTTCAAAATAGTGTGAAAACAAGAATAATTCAGACTTTCAATTCAAACTGTTGTATTTACGAAACGGATGGATTTGATCAACCCAAGTCGATGAGCTGGGACTGGCAAAACAACTGACACACCAATTCAACAGGTCACTCAAGTCAATGATTACCAATTCCAGACGAAAAGCTCGTCCACAACCGAGTCGGTGTCGTTGACTCAAACCAGCTGTCCTGAAACACAATCGTTGTGTGGCCAGACACAATTCGGATGTGGAGTGATCCTGATAGTGACGACGAAGGACGCGAATCCAAAAAAAGACAAGATGAGATCACCAGCGAGGACGACGCAGACGATGAGCTGAGTGTGATGTGGAGAGTAGAGTGAGTGATTGTTCCTGTTCCATTTGCCACTCCACTCGATTCGAACACACAGTTGTATATTTCAGTTCGAGATTGAGCTGTCGACACTTCAATTACACCATCTCCATCTGACAACGATGACGAAGAAGACGACGATCCAATCACTCGGCGAGTCTTCTGAAAACGGCTTCCTTCCATCGAGAATGAAGAGTCAGGTGACAGTGACGAGAAGGAGATCAGAGGCGTGTTCGATGTTGTTGTGTCGCGAACAACAAAATCATTTATTAATATCGAAATCTGGTTCCATTTGTGTAATTCTCAATGAAATAATCCAAGCGTCACAAAATCGTCCTGACGCAGTAATTCTCCTAAAAAATCATCTTTTTTCGTCTATCATACCGAAATACATCATTACTGAACTTTTTTCATTTTCAAAAAACATTAAAGTTGTCTCGATCAACCCAAACATCTCACGTTTTTTCCATTTTTCTCTTTAATGGACGGTTTATTTCCATTGTCTCACATGGAGACCTCTTTTTTTGTTGTTTTCCATCCTTTCCCTGTCTTAGAACTTGTTTTGCAAGAAAAAGTATGCAAAAATGTGTTGATCTTAAAAAGGCCATTTCATGCGCGATCAGGCTTGAAATCTATAAATTCATCTTTCTCATGTGTACTCAACAACTAAATCTTAATTCTGTAAAATTTGATTTTTTTCCACGCTCATATATAATTTGCATCATTTCATTGAGAATTACTCATTTTCCTTCTCCCACAATCATCCTAACTCCATCACCAAACCTTCCTGACGAGACTGAAACAGAGTTGAATAGGCCTCTCCCATTCTTTATTTTTGCCAGTCCAACCCCAACCTCTCTCTCTCCAGACTGTTCAATCGAACTCACATCAAGATCCCCTTCCGATTCAACAACGAACACCCACCCGGACGATGAGCGTTCTTCTGTAGATGGCATAATCAGATTCAGATTCTGAACTTCGACGTTTGCTGATGAGATTGACACAATTCCATCTTCCGAGCTGAACGACGATCTTCCAATCACAACACGGCTGCGTTGTGTCGACGACTCACTCGAAAGCGTCATCCCCACTTTCCCCAAAATCCAGAAGCCCTCTCCCATCTCCGCCTCCCCTCGCACCAACACCCACATCCACTCTCCTCCCTTCCCCTTTCCGCACATCTGTCCTGTCCACACTGTTGTGCACGGGAGGTCTTCTCCTCCACACTCAGCAATCGAGTCTGACCCACCACGAGCAACAAAAATGATATCTGGCCCGGTGGGTGTTGTGAATGAGAGGTAGTCAGGGGTCGCGGCCAGATTGAAGGCCCACGCTGCTCGATGCACTGGCACAGCATTCGACAGCATCGAAGATGACGATGAGGTGGGCACAATTCCCACAATCGATGTGATCGTGTAACCAGTCACGAACTTCAGGGAACGACTATATCTCATCAAGCATTCCGTCTATATCTCATCAAGATTTGATCAGACCTTTACTATGTCCCTTAATACTTTATTATCTTCATCTCAGTATATTTCTCGTTTTATTCGATTCTTTGATGCAAAGCATTTCATTCTGTAGTTTCAATCCCAAAACATTGATCAAGCCATTGATTGTTTTATTTCCTCATCCAAGCTTGATCCAACGAAAATGAAGTGTCGCCCCCAATCTACCCCGTCTTTCCCTTCGTCCATCACACTCTTCAGTGTCCCTTCCTTCTTCCGAACCCAGACATTCACATCCACCAAACGAGATGTCTGCACAGGTTCAACGAGCTTGTTCTCCTTCACTTCAGCTTTCTCCTCTCCCTCTGCCAATCCTCCTTTCCTTCCCTCCTTCTCCAATTCTGCGATCCTCGGAGTGCGTGGTCGGGCTGATCCAGCACTCCCTCTTCCCGTGTTCATCATCCGTCTCTTCTGAACCTCAACACTTCCCTCCTCCATCAACCCTGTCACCTTCTTCCGTGTCATTCGCGTGAACTCCTTTCTTCGCTTTGGCTTCACAGATCGTGTGAGGAGTGTGTCGGGTGCAGTGATGGACGGGGCAAGTGTGAGAGATGATGTTGACTCCTGTTTCGGATGTTCCGATTCTCTTTCAGCACTGGCAGCTCGTCCTGTCGCTTCTTGTTCTCGTCTTGTTTTTTCACGCACCACTCAACCTGATGCGAACGAGGATGGGCGAGCTTTGAAGTTGATCGGGAGAAGAGTGATGGTGGGAGAAGCTGGGGCAGAAGGGGGGTTCTGTCTCCCATCCATTTCTTCACCTTTCTCTTCTGCTTCTTTCTCAACGGCTTCAGTCTTGGCGTCTTCGTTCTCGTCGTCCTGCTTCGCCCATTCCACAAAACTGAACCGACTCTTCTTCCTTCTCAAGTCAAACTCCATCTCCGACTCCACTTTTCGCTGTCTCTCTTCCTCGTCTTCCTTTTCTCTTTCAGAAGCCACGTGCACATCCACAACTTGCTCTGAAAACGCCATCTTCGCGTGATGAAAGCCTCGAGTTGGGGTGAGCGGCGAAGTCGGAGGGAAGAGCTTGGCACTGTTCGTCGAACTGTGCGTCTGAGCGAGGGGAGACGACGAGACAAGATGATCCGAAGAGAGATCCTGTGAGTTGTGGAGAGAGGGATGAAAGAAACAATCAATGGCTTGATCAACGTATTGTGTTTGAAACAACAGAAGTGAGATTATTGCACCAAAAATATCGAAAATTGAGAGAAATAGACTGAAATGAAAAGAAGAATGATGTGTTGAGTCGGAAAAAGACTGACATCAGAAAATTTGAAAAGACAATTAAGGGACATAGTAAAGGTCTGATCAAAACTTGATGAGATATAGACGGAATGCTTGATGAGATATAGACGGCCCCCGAACTTCAGACTCTCTCCAGACAACGACACGAACGTCCCAGCCCCATCCACAAATTCAATCTCTCCCTCCACTTCTCTTTTGTCCAGCTCATCACGAATGGTTAAGTATAGGCGCAGATCAGATTTTCGCTACGCGCAGATCTAAAAAATCGGATACGCGCAGATCCAAATGGATACACGCAGATCCAAAAGATTTCTTGTTTTTTTTGTGTTTGCCCTTGCCATTTCATGAGATTTCACTCTGAAGGTTCACAATTCACTCATCCTCTAACAAACTATTCATAAATCTGAATTGTATCAAGTCAGAAAAAATGAGAATGTTGATCAATCCATCAGCCCTTTTTCGATCGAGGTTTGACTCCCTAGTATGACTCGATATTGGGAAGTAAGTCTTTCCATCTCACACACCGACATTTGTTTCCCTCTTCCTGCACGTGGGTTACGTCTTAGGCCATTCTGTGTGTCATCTTGAATGCTCTCCATTTCCTCTTCAACATCAGCTCTGATTCTGAAAATATCCACAAAGATCAACGCTCTTCTCTTCCCTTCCACCGCTTTTGTATCATCAACACACTTTTCTTCATTCAAATCGTCATCTTCTCTCGACGGGAAGAAACAACCCTTTTTCTTGCTCTCGCTGGCATCCATCGCTGTTTATTCTAGTTCTTCACATTAAATTTCACAAGATTCTTCGATTTCACGATCCATTCAACGGTTCAATTCTGCATATCCAGCGCAACCTCCACGATCCTCATGAAAAGACATTTTAGTGTTTCATGAGTGATCTCAGTCTGGAATGATCAACAATTGATCCAAATTACCAGCAGCTTAGTGTGATGCTGACAACTTCCCCGAATCATCGCGATCGTACGAGTTCTCTTGACACTCGACAGAATTTCGTTCTGATTCTGGTGAATGGTTGTCATTTCCGTGAATATGAAGCAGCAGAGACAGAAACAGTTGGGACGAACAATCTCAACACTTGGTATCCTTCACGTTTTCATATGTATGATGAACTATCTCTCCACTCTGTAATGACTTTTCTACCTCCGAACAACAGGAAAATGGACATTATGTATCGTTGACACGCAATCGATCGTGAAAGGCGTCGTATGGATCTGTAGATCCTATTTCAGGCCCGACCAACGCGATCAGGACACCTGAACACCTATCAAACTCACAAACCTCATCACTCCACCACTTTCTCCACGCCAAATCTCCCATACCACCATTCTGCTTTCTCTCCGCTCTTTTCGATCTGTCCGATGCGAAAGATGCCCCACATTCCACAATTTTTTAGCGCTTTCACTTTCGAATGCAGAAATCCTCCGCTACCAGTGGCCTTTGTCACTACCGTCGGACTTTGGAACATAGTCATGGATTCAACCAGAATTCTCGATATCTCATCCGTAACAACGTCTATAAATGCCACACGAAGATAGCCAAACTTTGGGAACCACTCTGCCCACATCATCAGCTCTTTTCACTCTATTTGTTCTTTCGAAATATTTTGAAGAGGAACTAAAGCAGTGTTGAAGTTTTCGGAAACAAAAACGAGACCTAAAATCGAATAGAACAAAACAGAAAACAGATCTGCGCGTATCCATTTGGATCTGCGCGTATCCGATTTTTCAGATCTGCGTGTAGCGAAAATCGGATCTGCGCCTATACTTAACCATCACGAATCCGAACGGAATATTTCTGTGACAATTTCGGCACGCTTCCCTCAATCTCCATCTTCAGCCTTCCTGTCGTCCCATCGAATCTCACTTTTGGTGCACCTTCACGGAGTGTGCTGGTGTAGACAATGTTCTCGAAGGAGCAGGAGAGGATGGAGACGGTGCCTGGGTATCCGTCGAAGGTGAGTGGGCGAACGTTAGATTCATAGTTGGCACCTGTGAAGTGGCAGTGGGAGAATGACACGGACGCCGTGACGAGGGTGTTGAAGGGAAAGATATACTCTTTGCCGTCCTCAAACGGAGCGGGACCTTCTGGGAGGAGGACGGAAGGCGATTCAGCGTTATCATTGGGAGAGGAGAGGAGGGAGGAGAAGGAGGAATTCGAGCACAAAACGGATCCTCCAATGTTCACGTCCCGAATCGTCGATCCCGACAAATGCGAACTTGTCAGCGACACAACACATCCCAACATCTTCTGATCCAAATGCGGAAGCCGTGGCTGGTGCGAACACCCAATTGAACTTATGTTCACAAATGAGCAACCAATCAGCGACGATGACATTCTTCCAACCGATTCCACATTCTGTCGAGGTGTGCGTGTCAGTGAGAGGCCAATCCCGTCGTTTCCCAGAATCCGAGAAGAGTCAAACGAGCATCCAACAATCGACACAGAAACTGACCCGACAAGGGATGGAAATGAAGATGTTTCAACAACACCACGCATCGACCCAACATCATTCCACAGCAAGCTCTTCGAAATCACAACTGACGATTCTCTTCCTGATTCCTCCAAAGGAGATGAAGAAATCACAATCGCACTTGTCCATGGCGACACTTCAATTCTGCTTTCAGAGATTGTCAGCATGCTGCCCGATACAATTGCCAGTCTTGATGTTTCTGCTTTGTTCTTCTGCTGT
Organism: Blattamonas nauphoetae; assembly: GCA_033064195.1. Classification (NCBI taxonomy): domain Eukaryota; phylum Preaxostyla; order Oxymonadida; genus Blattamonas; species Blattamonas nauphoetae. Next base: position 101,380 of record JARBJD010000117.1, on the reverse strand, counting down.
CTTTCTTCTGCTGAATGGTCGATCAGTGAAAAGTCGATCCATTTCAACGACAGTGTTGAGTTTGTCAACGAGAACATGCAACTCACAAAGTCCAGAATTATTCCTTCGTCTAAATTCCGGTTCACTTCAGACTCGGAAGAAGCAATTAGTTCAGTCTTCAGATTGCCATTTTCGTTCGATGGTGCTCGTGTCAGTTCTATCCATCTGTGTGTAATATTGATGTTGTCCCCAATGTATGTTCCTTTGGGCAACGAGATAGACAAAGTTTCATTTTGTTTAGAGTTAGAAAAGTCTGAATTGGTGTTCAGAGAAGAGGAGAGGCAATGTGGCGAAATCAACGAGTTAAAAGAGGTTGACACGCCAGTAAACAGGAGGAAGAATTGAATGCTCATGATTGTTCAACAAAGAAATGTTCGACGAAGCTGAGGCAGAGGACAGAAGGTTTGACCAGGACCTTTATATGAATTGTTGATTGAGTGAGTGTTTTTTCCAAATTCGACGATAATTCAATTAAAACAATTTTAAATATTTCACTTCAAATCATTCTAGAATGTCAGTAAAACGAACAAGCCCAGATCGTCCAAGACGATCATTAATCATCCTGTGGGAGGATAAAGGCGCATGTTTTCAACAAGTTTTCGTTGCAGGAAGCTTTCAGCAGCTGGATCAGAGGATTGGACTGGTCGTTCTCCGTCACCATCATCCGCCGGTGTGCCTGCGTCATCAGCAGCTTCACATTCAGCCCTTCCCACTTTTCCTCGCAGTGGGCATTGCGGGGGAGACCGTGCACGTCTTTCGAGAGGGTCGAGTGGTAGCAGTTCTCGAATCCGAAGCAGCAGCGGTTCTCTGTCATTTCGAACAGCTGTTCGTGATCAAGTCTGTTGTGCTGGAAAATACTTTCGAAGAAAGGACATTTGGTGTTCAGCGTCATGTTTGGTGTGGAATTGTCCAGTGCTGACGCGAAGTGGAAACACGAGAGATCAACAAGTGTTCCCGACTCGTGTGTGGGTATCTGTCGCTGCTGGGGGACAATCGCACCGTCCACGATCGTTAAGGGAGGGGTTGGACCATAGACTGTCTGGAGGTACGATTCCTGCGCTTGAATTTTGGGAGTGAGGAGTGAGAGAGGAATCCATGTGTTTGTGAAAGGACACAGCAGCTCGGAGGGTGAGACACTGTCTTTCACTGCCATTTTGTCATTTGAGGGGGCTAAGAGTCCTGCGATGGGAAGTGGGGGAGAGAAGAGTGGAGACGAGAGGAAATATAAGTCGAGACGGAAAATGTCAGGAGAATCGATGAAATTGGGAAAAATTCAGAAAAAATAACCGTTCAGAAGAGATGATCATGATGATAAATCAATCAAAGATGAGTTGAGAATGTGAACTGTGCACACCAGCTGTCCAATATTCAAGTCGCCGATTGTGCTCACTTTGGATCGCTCGCACTAAATCAATCTCAAACAGCATCGAGACGAACCCGGGACGGAGAAACCTGGAAATAAGAGAAGAAAAGTGTCGAACTTCCAATCTGGATCATAAATGAACACGAGCGAGGAGAGATAGTGTGGAAGAAGGTCAATCGAGCTGATTGCGAAGAGTGTCCCATCCATCCGGAATTCGAGATGGTACGAGCCAGCAAAGAAGATACTGTCCACTTCGGAGTCGCTCTTCGTTTTGAACTGTTGAAGGACGAGTGGAGCCCGGTCGTTGCACATCCAATTTCGAAATGTGTACTGAAGTGATGGATCGGTGCGAGAATCGTGATGAATCGCGCATTGATACTTGACGAACAAGTCGGATCCTTCTTTCGTTGTCGATGAACGTTTCATTGTAACGGTCAAGTGGTGATATTTCCCGCGGATATCTGTAACTACACATTCAGAATTCATTGTTTGAGGAAAGACAACGGGTTGATTGATGAATTTTGGGAGCGTTGTTGGTTCAGCTCCGATTTGTGGGTGAAGGCGAGTGTTTGCGAGGTGAGACGCAGCTGACTCGGAATGTGGAGGAATGGTAGCGCATCTAGTCTTCTCTGATGTCGGCCAATCTCCATCTAAATAGCGAAACAATCTTTCAAATAAAGTCCCTAACAAGAGGAAGAATAAACCGTTTTGTATCCCTTTTATGGGTGGAAGACGGGACAAATGAGCGAACTGGAAGTCTGATTGAAAATTTTGGGCAGCAATCAGCGAACGGGACGTGGCGATAAAGTACTGATGATGAACGACGATATCCGAGCGTGATAAACTCTTCATACGGGAGAGGGTAGATACCACCATGAAAAAGGTCTGAGAGTCATGAAACACGAGGTAAGCACAAACATATTGTTTTTCGTGGAGAATTACTCGAATTGCAGTATCCGCACGTTTCATTGGAACTTGTTTCGAGGGATGGAGCAGTAAATGTTGGGGTCGGAGGAAGATTGGGTCTTCTGGCCTCCATAGAGCGAATTCGAAGGCCGTGAGACGATCGACAAGATCAACCCCCATTCAATCATTTCACACCTCGACACACACAAGATGATTCTACTCAAGATCGTATTATTAAATATCCATCTAGCCTCACGACATTCGACTATATCAATATACTTTTCTGAGACCACTTCAAATTCCCAGGAAGAAAACGTCATCACAATCAACGATCCAACGACCATCTGCGATTCGATCACTCTCTTTTCCAAATCCATGTCATTATCTGGAACATTGACAAATAGTATCGTGGGAGTTTCTGGTGACCATTTTATGTTCACAGTTCTGAATTCTTCTCTCAGAATCGAATCACTCACGATTTGTCCTTCGCCAAACCAAATACTTTCTGTTATTGAGACGGGGAGTGAATTATCTCTTATTCATTCCATTATATCTCTGACTCACACCACCCAACCGACGCTTCTTTCACATGGTGGGTCCATTACACTTGTGCGAATCCACGATGACTTCGCACTATCCTCAAAAACGCACCAGATTGAGTCGTGACCAATAGAAGGAAGAGGAGATCACGCCTCATACCTTTCTTTTGCCATTTCATTCCTTGTTCGTTTCATTTCGCTCGCCCATTTCAGAAAATTGGTTTCGATTGCATCTTCTTTTGAGACCTTATCAATCGCAGAAAGTCAGTCTTCCACTAAGAAATATCAGATTATGTCACCTTCTCATCAAATATCTCACAAATTCAGCTCTCTCGTCGAATATTGGTTCGCGAGAAAAGGAAGTCCATTCTTTGATCCTGATCTCCAACAAGTAAACTAGTGATCAAACCAAACACCACATCATCGGTGTTGACAACTCATTTCACACATTTTTTCGGACAATACACTCCTCAAACCAATCCGGTCAAAATCAGGCGATTTCTATCTTCAATCTCATCCAAAGGACATGGTCAATCAAACAATCGCACAAATCTTATCTGTTTTCAGGAATCGTCTCCCAACCTATGCCATTCTGAGTCAATCGCAAAAGAAACAGACTCCAATCGACAGTTCACTGCGATTCGCTTTTAGACGGAACCAGACATATTTATCCAACTTGGTCGTGTTTGATACCTTTTTATCAACATTTTCAGACATGACAATAGTCAGTCGCCATTCAGTTCCCGTGTTTGCTTCGAACCAACTTCTGAAGTCGACCATATCCTTTGCGAGAATAAACTCGGGACGTTATGTCACTAAAAACAAGAACAAAGTCGAATAAGATTCTTTTGAATGACACACGAGACATTGGGAAGTCATTTTCTGCGATCTGATCACATTGTCGGATATCACCGTGTTTTGGTTGTTTGTCCTTCAAGCTCCAGTTTCAGCATCAAAACATTCACTGTCTGATAATTTCCAGTTCAACAAAACAGAAACCTTACATGTTCGTAGATAATGACGACAGAAGAAAGTTGTGACCGTTTATCACTCTAGAGCTCGTTAGAAGAGAAATTTAGATGCGTCGTATGATCTCACTTCTTATTTGGTTTTGTTATCTGATTTATTTCAAAAAATTCGAAAGTGTGTAGTCATCGTGGATTCGCACACTTCACAATCTGAAAATAGACCCTTCTGACATAATGACTGTCTCGACCCCTCTCATACACTCGGACAGTTACAGGTAGACTAGTTCTGAATTGTATTTTAATTTTTCAGAAATGTATTTTAATATTTCAGAAATGAACATAATTGTTCAGAAATGTATTTTAATTGTTCAGAAATGAACATGATAGTTCACAAATGAACAGAGATTTTTCAGAAATGAACAGCGATTATTCTGAAATGAACAGTGATTATTCAGAATTGAACGGCCTCTCTCTGTGTTCAGATTTGTGATTCATTCTCGACTTTCAACTCAACATGAGAATATCGAGGCGATCTCATCGTCGTCATCGGTGATGATCATTGGTTTTCGAAGTGGAATTATCGTGCACTATCCTGGACAATGTCCTTCAGTGTTGGAGTTCAATTTTTTGTGCTCTTTTCATAAGAAATGATGAAAACCACGAGTAAGACAGAGTAGATGTTGGTTGATTTTTGTCATGGTGGAATTCTTTTTTGCAAAAAACCAGATTTTAGCTCCTCGTCTGTCAAAATACCTGTGAACTGAACCCGATTAAAGAAAACTTTGGAACTATGGCCCGGGAGAGTAAGTAGGTCTCTTCTGAGATGAGAACAACCATATGTCTTATATAATTCAAAATCTCTCAGTGCGATTACCTGACGATATATGACAGTGGTCATTTAAATGGAGTTCCATCCGTTCTTTCAACCTCTTGTAAAACGTGTCGTCGAAAAAATATGCATGTAAAAGGACTGTTCATTTACGAACAATCACTGTTCATTTCAGAAAAATCTCTATTCATATATGAATAATTCCTGTTCATTTTTGAATAATTAAAATACATTTCTGAACAATTATGTTCATTTCTGAACAATAAAAATGCATTTCTGAACAATTATGTTCATTTCTGAATAATTAAAATACAATTCAGAACTAGTCTAGCTGTATCAGACAGAAGTCATCCAGAATTCTGTTTCGCTTTCTGCAGCCTATCTTGTCTCTGCATCACCATTCCTTCTGTCGGGCCATTCTCTTTGTTTGACCATATCAACATCGATATTCTTCAACATATCCACTTCACTCCTCGATCCTAATCTTCCCTTCATCCCAACTTCTCCCCACTGCATCAATACAAGCCTCGTCACGTCATCAATCTTCAGGCACTGCGACTCAACCTACACAGGTTCTCTGATCGATTCCGATCGAACTGTGGCTATTTCAATGCGAAATTCAACCTTTTATCACGGAGTTCTCAATGCAGCTCCAACAGCTCCAGAATCGTTCACCACAACTGTCGATCTGTCCAACAACACCTTCCGAAACTGCCATTGCACGTCGACATCTGAAGGCTTCGGAGGCGCGCTGTTTGTGCGGGGAGGGACACTCGTCTGCCGATGGTCGCTTTTTGAGTCCTGCTCTGCCTTCAGCGGCGGTGCAATCGGAGTAGAGAGCGCGACATTGGTTTTATGTGGCTGTGCCATCACTGCTTGCATGGCAACATGTCCAGCATATCCTGAAAAGTTGGGGATTGAAGCAAATCAATATGATGGACGGAGACCGAATGGCGGCGGAGGAGCTCTGTGGATTCAAACGGATGGGAACATCACAGTGACAGGATGCCTCTTCAAGTCTTGTCATGCCCCGAGCTTCGGTGGGGGGATTATGTTGTGGCCTTACGTCCCGAAACTTCCAACAGACATCAAAATCAACAATCTCGTCTTTCTCGACACAAACAGTATGATCGTTTTCTTTGTTTTCATCTCGTTCTGTTTTAGTTACAATATTCTCAAGCGACAAATCTGGGGACACAACACCCAGGACTACCTCGTCAATACAGCAAACGGAAAGATCGCACGGATGCGTGGCATTTTCACCGACACTGTCCTCGGGGGCTATAATATCCATCAGGTCCAGATCGGCACGTCCGGTTACCTTTCCAACGCCCTCGCCACTCCGATTGACTCAGATGTGTTTGTGGCAGCGGAAGGACAAGATGCGTTCAATTGTGGATATGAAAACAGGAAATGCAGAACTGTCAGTTTCGGAGCAAACAAAGTGAAGAGCAATCAAAAAGTGATCATTAAAGCAGGACAGTTCAACACGACATCATCAGACGCGGAAAAATGTATTCTTGTCAACGATCGGACAGTCACAGTACAAGGAGATGGAAAATACGTTCCTGACACTTCAGGCACCCAAGTCGTGTTTGACCGACCCAGCTACCTCGAAACAGCCAACGTGAAAGTGACGACTGGATCATTCTCAGCGACGAAAATCACAATGGAATTCACATCGTGCGATTTCTCTTCGATCACATCCAACTTGGGCACAGGAGCAGCCATCCATGCCACCCTCCAACCATCTGCCTCATTCATCGTCTCCGACTCGTCGTTCTCGTCGTGCAGTGTTGGCTCAGCCGCAGACAGTCGCGGGGCAGCGCTGTACCTCTTCACCGAAGACGGAGCAGCCGACTTCGACCTGAAGACACTCACATTCAGCGAGAACACCGCCTCTGCGGGACAAGACATCTACATCAACAGCGCTGACGTTGACTCCAACCTGACACCAGCCAAGTTCATCGCAGAATGGACCAACGATGCCACAGACAACGCTCGTTTCGTCTGCTTCTCGCGAGGGGGAACGTACAGCGGAGTGGAACAAGGCATCCCGGAATGCTTTCTCAGCATGGCAATCTTCGTCGACGAGACAGGGACAGACATTGTGGGATGCGGGAAGACTTCCGATCCTTGCATTTCACTCACATTCGCCGCTGAGCAGAAGGGGATGGACCTGTCAGGGTTTGTTGTGCTTGTGGTGGATGTGGGGATTCTGAACGGGAGTGTGGACGCGTCGGGCACAACCATCCAACCAAACTCGGGACTCGCCTCTGCCCAACTCAGAATCACAACTGTGAGCTCCCTCTCCACCACGCAGGCACTACGCATTACAAACATCACATTCCTCTTCTCCGTCGATGCTGCCTCTGCGACACCCCTCCTCTCTGTGTCACCCACAGGCTCCCTCTCACTCACCAACGTCGCCTTCTCCGCCTCGTCTCTCCTCACCGCTCCGATCCTCCTCTCAGTTGTGTCGGGAGGGACAATCACAGCGAACTCATTCTCCGTGTCGTCACTGAAGTTCTCTTCAGCCGTCGTTTCCATCGCCACATCGTCCATCAACATCGGCGACATCCATGTCACAGAGTGTACATACACTGGATCACTCTCCACGCCTCTCCTCTCAGTTCAACTGACAACCACAGCAACAGCCGAGTTCAACGTTGGCTCAATCACCTTCGACACACTCACAACTCCTCCCACGTCAGACTCGTCGAAATTGACACTCGCAGTGATCGAAGGAACAAGCTCGACTGAGATCACCTCCAAAACAACCCTCCTCACTGCCTCGTCCAGGACGTTCTCGTCCAACACTGCCCTCTCCTTCTCTGGACCGTCATCGGCGCCTGTCGCTCTGCTGACAATGGAACTTGGATTAGCCTTCTCTCTGTCCGTCTCTTCTTCGAGCGTCATGTTTGCCGCTTCAACCTCAGCCACGACAACCGCACTTGCCGACACAACCGCATCGTCACTCGCTCTCTCATCCACCACAATCAACCTGTCAAATCTCGACGACTTCTTTGCCACAGCGCTCTTCACCGTTCCTGCCAACAACCTCGTCGTCACACAAGCCACTCTCTCATCTCCGCTTCTGGGAAATGCACAAATGACCACACCATTCGTCGTCGTCTCTGGTGGCACAGTTTCACTCACAAACATCATTCTGGATGGAAGTGTGCTCGCAACAACATTCGCTCACAGCATGCTGAAACAAACAGCAGGCTCACTCATCTTGAACACTTGTGCCTTCAACTCGATCAGCACCTCCGACGAAGGGGCAGCGATCAAGGCGAGTCTCAACGCTGGTCAGATCTTATCACTGACTGGAGTGACTTTCACGTCGTGCTCGTCGCTCAGAAATGGAGGAGCCCTTCACGTGACAGTTGAAGGTGGCTCATTCACCACAACCGCTCCCATCACCTTCACCGATTGCAGTGCGACTGGAAAGGGAAATGCTCTGTTCCTCTCGTCCCCCTCCCTCTCCTCCATCGTCGATCCAACCGCTCTTCTTGCACTCAAGCCAACCCTCCCAGCGACGAAAGCAGACACAGACGTGATTCTGAATGTCTTTTATGGGTTTGAGTCTGCATCGCTGGAGGGGTCTCTGCTGTACTTGTGGTTCCCTCACACGACAGGGGATGTGTTTGTGCACTCGGCTGGCGAGAATCACGCGAGTTGTGGTCTCGTGCAACTTCCTTGCCAGACACTCCTGTTCGGAAATGAGAGAATGAAAGAGACAGGAAAGCAGATTGTGTTGAGCGCAGATATCTCGCTCTCCGAAGTGTTCACCACTCGATTCGCTCTCATAAAGATCACCTCTGAGAACACTGCCAAATCCATCGCTTGTTCGAGTTCAGCTGCTTTCGTTGTTGATACAGCCGCGAACACTCTCACTCTCGACACACTCGCCATCGCACACGCATCGCCACAACCAACCTCACCCATCATCTCCGTCTCGAATGGAAAGTGTGTTCTGAATGCTGTCGAGTTTGGGTCATCGTCACTGACCACAACTGTCTCAACATCCCTGATCTCTGTGACAGGAGGAACACTGGAGGCAAATGATGTCAAGATTCAAAAGTTCGTCTCGATCTCATCCTCACTCATCGAGATTGCTGGAGGATTGACGACACTGTCTGTAATGCAGGTGTCGTTAATTCAATCTCAAAGTTCGATGATCACACAGACAGCTGGAAATCTGGTACTCCAAGACTGCGAGTTCTCTGGTGTGAAGAACACTGGTGGAAACGGAAGTGTTCTGCACGCTTCAGTTGGGACAGGACAGTCACTGAGAGTGAGTGATGGAAAGATGACTGACTGCTCGTCGTCTGGATGTGGAGGAGCGCTGTTTGTGAGGCTGAGTGGGACAGGCTCGTTCACTCTGGATGGGATTTCTGGGACTGAGTTCTCAGGCTGTTCGTCGACACTCACTGGCCAATGTGTGACACTGCAATTGATTGCTGATGCCTCTGGCTTCTCCTTCAACAAAGTCCAATTCCCCTCTTCTGCTTCGAGTTCGAATCCTGTCCCTTTCCTTCTTATCGATGCCGATTCGCTGAAACCGATCATCAAGCGATCTCGCTTCCTCTTCCTCTCGCCCTTTGAACTAACTTCTGATCACGGACCTCTGTACAGCGGTTTCAAAGGTGGAGAAATATCGACCCAGACTCCTCTCTACCCGTACTTGCTCACCTCTGACGCTTGTGGCAGTCAACCAGCACCATGCATCACTCTCGGCCAAGCACTGAACGAACGAACAAAATCTCCACCAAGCGATGAGGAGACTGGATATGAACTGGTTGTGATCGATTCTGGCAGGATTGACGCTTCGTTCGATGTGGGAGACTATGTTCTGAAAGTCACCTCGAAAACAAAAACAACACTCGTCTTCTCGAACAACGCCAAGTTCACCATGAATGCCAAATCTACTCCTCAGACCGACTTCACCCTCTCCAACCTCATCCTCTCATGGAATGGACCAGCCACAACCCTCGTCACCCAAACAAAAGGCAAGCTGAACATCCTCAACGTGGAACTCTCAACAATTGGTGATGTCATCTTTACTGGAAACCTCATCGACACGACAAGCTCAACCGTCACATTCTCCCAACTCACTCTGAATGCAGTGTCGAAGAAAGTCGGGTCAGTGTTGAAGTCGACTGGAAGCAGCGTGACTTTCGAAGACGTGGCATTCAGCAACATTGAATTAACTTCGTCGCTCATGGCTGGAAACGGAGATATCACAATCACAGACAGCTCCTTCTCTTCAATCGCAGACAGCGGTTCCTCTCTCCCGTCACCTTCACATCCTGCTCGTCCGCCGGAAATGGCGGGTGTCTCAACGTGATTGTGGAAGGAACAGGAACACTCCAAGTCCAGGCAGCCACTTTCGAACAATGCTCATCACTCGGAAATGGAGGAGCGATTTCAGTTGCTCTGACAACAGGAACCTTCACAGCAGATGCAAGCACGTCGTTTGCTGGCTGTTCTGCGGTGTGTGGAGGAGCGATCGCCGTTGATCTGACAGGCCGAACAGATCCAGGGACGTTCACACTGTCGGGTGTTCAATTTGGGACTTCCTCCAACACAGCAACGAAGGGATCCGACATCTTCGTGTTGACCGCGTCAGGCGGAAGGAGTTATCTGACACCAGCTCGATTTGGGAACTCTCATCCGAACAAGCCATCGTCAGGAACGTTCTTTGGAACAGCTGATCTGAACAAATGGTACTTTGTGGATTCTGAACCCGTCGAAGGATCGATCCTGTATCTTCTGTATCCTTACAAAGGAGGCACACTGAATGTTCATTCGTCATCTCCAGCCAACGACTTGTGTGGACACGTCCTTCTTCCGTGCAATTCGCTGAACGTTGGAAACAGACTTGTTCACTCGACAACAGCGTCGAATGCGGATGATGCGTGCATTGCTCTTCTGAGCGATGTTTCTGTTTCAACAGCGATCACATCGACATCGACAGTCGAATGGAAATCAGACTCGACACGTCGAACGGTCTCGTTGTCGGCAGATGTTGGTGTGACAGTGGATGGTGGATCTTTGACCGTTTCTGACCTGACGCTGACAGTGACATCTTTTCCATTCTCAACCTCGTTCTTTACGTTGTCAGGTGGATCTCTTTCAGTGGAATCGAGTGAATTCTCATCGATTTCGACAACTGGAGAAGGCTCAGCGATCAAAGCAGTTCTCAACACAGGACAGACACTCTCACTGTCAGATGTAGCGTTCATTGATTGCATGTCCCAGACAACTGGAGGAGCACTTCACGTGACAGTTGAAGGAGGCTCGTTCTCCACAGCCGCTCGCATCACCTTCACCGATTGCAGTGCGACTGGAAAGGGAAATGCTCTGTTCCTCTCGTCCCCCTCCCTCTCCTCCATCGTCGATCCAACCGCTCTTCTTGCACTCAAGCCAACCCTCCCAGCGACGAAAGCAGACACAGATGTGATTCTGAATTACATTTATGGGTTTGAGTCTGCATCGTTGGAGGGGTCTCTGCTGTACTTGTGGTTCCCTCACACGATAGGGGATGTGTTTGTGCACTCGGCTGGCGAGAATCACGCGAATTGTGGTCTCGTGCAACTTCCTTGTCAGACACTGGTGTTCGCTCACGAAAGAGTGAAAGAGTCAGGAAAGCGGATTGTGTTGAGTTCAGAAACTTCGCTCTCCGAAGTTTTCACCACCCGACTCGCTCTCCTGACGATCACTTCTGAGAACACTGCCAAATCCATCGCTTGTTCGAGTTCAGCTGCTTTCGTTGTTGATACAGCCGCGAACACTCTCACACTCGACACACTCGCCATCGCACACGCGACTCCCCAACCAACCTCACCCATCATCTCCGTCTCGAATGGAAAGTGTGTTCTGAATGCTGTCGAGTTTGGGTCATCGTCACGAACAACAACCGTCTCAACATCCCTGATCTCTGTTTCAGGAGGAACCCTGGAGGCAAACGATGTAAAGATTCAAAAGTTCGTCTCGATCTCATCCTCACTCATCGTGGTTGCTGGGGGATCGTCGACACTGTCTGGAATGAAAGTATCGTTAATTCAATCTCAAAGCGCGATGATCTCACAGACAGCTGGAAATCTGGTGATCGAAGGCAGCGAGTTCTTGGGAGTGACGAACACTGGTGGAAACGGAAGTGTTCTGCACGCTTCAGTTGGGACAGGACAGTCGCTGAGAGTGAGTGATGGAAAGATGACTGACTGCTCGTCGTCAGGCTGTGGAGGAGCACTGTTTGTGAGGCTGAGTGGGACAGGCTCGTTCACTCTGGATGGGATTTCTGGGACTGAGTTCTCAGGCTGTTCGTCGACACTCACTGGCCAATGTGTGACACTGCAATTGATTGCTGATGCCTCTGGCTTCTCCTTCAACAAAGTCCAATTCCCCTCATCTGCTTCGAGTTCGAATCCTGTCCCTTTCCTTCTTATCGATGCCGATTCGCTGAAACCGATCATCAAGCGACCTCGCTTCCTCTTCCTCTCGCCCTTTGAACTGACCTCTCATCACGAGCTTCTCTTCAGCGGCTTCGAGGGAGGGGACACGTCGACCAAGATTCCTCTCTCTCCGATGCTTGTCATGTCGTCGAATGTCATTCACGTTAGCTCGACTGGAAATGACGATGGAACAGGAACTTCCAACAATCCTCTGAAGAGTCTCCGCGCGTGCTTCACACTGATCACGCAAAACGACATGGACGATGCGCAGGCTTCTGATTAGGATCCGACTGATCGGACCACTTTTGATCCGACACTTCATAAAATGATTATATCGCCTTTGTTTGTTCAAAAACTGTGTTTAATCGAACAAAAAAGTTGAAATGAAGTGAAAAAAGAGATTTCTCAATACTTGCTTCGAACCAATGGGTCCGGGTTGATTCCAAAACTAAAGTCATGTGTACAGGGATAGACACAATTTGAGAGTAGGATGAACATATCATGATCGAAAGTTGTGAGAATTAACTGGGACAGATCCGTCCACTTCACCCAACGTGTCTTTAATTCGAACACAAACTCCTTTCTTTTGTATTATGAAGACAGCAAAGTGATTTTTTTCAATTGAGAGGTGAAATGAACAGCTGAAAAGTGTGGAAAACGAGAAAAAGTAAGAAAACTCGAAGCTCCCAAATAGGCGATGATCTGACGCCAAAAAAGTGCCCGTCGGATCATTTGATCCGACGAATGCACTAAAATGTGCTGACGAATCAAACCCCTGACGATGCGACTGTCCTTGTTGTCGATGCGGCGTCGATTGGAGAGAGTGTGAAGATCGGAGGGGAGGAGGAAGAGACAGAGATTGAGGTGGAGGGCAGTGACGCCTCGTGCAGCGTGATGTGTGGAGTGACAGACAACGAAGAAGTCTTCGGAAGAAGGCCACAGACAAGTGCGATGATCGTGTTGAAGAAGCACAGTCTCGGCTTCACTTCACTCGTCTTCTCTTCCTTCACTGGACCGAGACACATCCACTCTGTGTTCGAAGTTAGCAATGGCGCTCTTCTTCATCTTTCGTCGTGTTCGCTCTCGTCATCCTTCCCCGTCTCGCTCTCATTCGCCAACATCCTCTCATCTGGGTCACTCCACGTTGACAGCCTTCTCATGTCCCAGTTTTCATTTAGCAGGAAAGGCAGCGTTGTGCGATGCAGTGGCTCGTCAGCTGTCACCCTCACTCAGTCCTCGTTCTCCTCGGTTTCGTTGGACGATGGAGGGATTGCGGTCGGGACAACGACGAAAGCAATCTCGATCACAAACTCGAACTTCACAAACTGTTCGGGAAAGGCGTTCGGGAGCCTGATTCGGGTGGAGATTGTTGGAAGTTCGATGTCTCTCGTGAACTGCTGGTTCGAAATGTGTTCGACGAGGGTGTGTCTGGAAGAGCGGGAAGGAGGGCTGGCATCGATTGCCTCCCGCGACAGCGCTGGTCGTGCCGTTCTTCGTCACGTCCTTCTGTCGAACTGCACAGTCTCAAATATGGTTCTCGCTCATCAGAAGGGTTTCAATGGGGGAGTGGTTGGATGGACACACAACCCACTTTGGTCGGACGGTCGAGGGATGGTTGTGGTGGGATGCTCATTTGGGGCTGTCCAACTCGCTCACTCGTCCTCTTCTGAACTATGAATGGATACACACTGTTTGTAACTGCATTTCTTCTCTTTCTTTCATATTCACGTCACTATCTCAATTGATTGATTGTCCATACAGGAGATTGAATGTCCAAATAGAGAACTCAGTTTGATGCAATCTTAAATCACCATCTCCAATCAAGTCTTGTCTGATTTCGGAGAGTAGTCGTCAAGGATTCCTGAAGTGCAAACAAAGGGTGTGATCCCTTTTCAAAAGTCTCTCCATTCACACGTAGAATCTTGCAAAATTATTGGTTCTCATCATGTTCTGCCTCTCGCTTTTTTTCTGGATGATTCAACAAAATAAAGCAAATACAACCATTTTCCAACCGCCAAGAAGCCTCTTTTCACTCTTGAACAAAGAATCGAACGCTCGTGGTCATGAATCGGATGACATTGTTTCTATGTCCATCCCCAGGGTTGGGAGGCGTGAGTACTTTTAAGCTTATCGTGAGATCTTTTGATCTCACGATGAGATTTTTGGGTGAGATCAGTCTCCTATTTAAGCGTATCTATTTCTCCAACTTTTCATATTTTTTCTCTCTGATTTTAGAATATTTCATGTCCAAAATGATTCCACTTCACCTCTAATGACTTCCCTTCTCTCTTATTACCGCGAAAACGGCTTGATGACGCGTCTTTCCCTGTTCAAAACTTGAAACAGTCCGTAACTCATTCCAGTTGAACTCATTTCCAACAAAAACGTGTAATCGGAGCCTTTCCTTCTCTTAACTCACGTTTATCCTCTTTGAATTTGTGATTCAGACTCCGATCAGGAGTATCCAACAGCATCAATGGGCTTGTTTTGACTTCACTTTCTGATTCTTCATTTCAGTTTTGATAAAGAAATTTGTGAAAAAACGTATTTTGAAAAGCTTTTAGAGGCGAATTGAAAGAAAGCAGGAGGTGAGATCGAAAAAGGGTGAGATCGGTCTGATCGGATCCCATGCCTGTCCATCCCAGAAGGAACATACGTTAGTTCCGACATTGATGTGGCACATCGATCACTTGCACTTGAAGGAGAACGCTCATCTGGCCGAAACTGTTCTGGAACTCGAATTGTCCCTTCGTCTGGACGGAATGGAAAGTTGGGTGAAGGAAGGAACACTTTTCGATCTTTTGAGTTTTGCTTGTTCTCATTGACAAACTCGACATTGTCATTGAAATCTATGCACTTTTCGCTGATCAACAATTCTTCTGAAAGAAGACAACAAATCAACGAAACAAGAGCACCAAGGCTGGCAATTGTTTCAGGCAGCATGCTGACGATATCTTCAAGCAGAATTGAAGTGTCACCATGGACAAGTGCGATTGTGATTTCTTCATCGACTTTGGAGGAATCTGGAAGAGAATCGTCAGTCGTGATTTCGAAGAGCTTGCTGTGGAATGATGTTGGGTCGATGCGTGGTGTTGTTGAAACATCGTCATTTGCATCATTTGTCGGGTCAGTTTGCGTGTCGATTGTTGGATGTTCGTTTGACTCTTCTCGGATTGTGGGAAAGGACGGGATTGGCCTCTCACTGACACGAACATCTCGAAAGAATGCAGCAGAAGTTGGAAGAATGTCGTCATCGCTGATTGGGTGCTCATTTGTGAACATGAGTTCGTTTGGGTCTTCACACGAGCCCCGCCTTCGGCATTTGGATCAGAAGATGTTAGGATGTGTTGTATCGCTGACAAGCTCGCATTTGTCGGGATCGACGATTCGGGACGTGAACACTGTCGGGTGCGTTTTGTGCTCGAATTCCTCCTTCTCCTCCCTCCTCCCCTCCCCCAACACCGACTCCGACGAAGAACCGTCCATCATCCTCGACGGTTCAATCACGCAACAATTTGATGAAAGCACAGAATACGAATTTGATCACTACTACACCCAAAACAAAATCTCAGTCAACTTCTCGCACTGCCACTTCTCCGGAGACAGACATCAACCGACTGGCCGACCCATCTCTTTCGAGCGCTACCCTGGCACCATCACCATCCTCTCCTGCTCCTTCCACAACATCCACACAACAGGTTACTCTTCCGGAACTCTCTACATCAGCCAAGATTTCTATGACTCCAATCCGTGTGAAGTCAGGCTGTGCAATTTCACGTCCTGCATGTCGACCCAACCAGGCAATGGATTGTATATTTCACATGCGAACGTTGCATCTGTCGTGGATTGTCGTTTTATTGATTGTGGGCCTGCTTCTTCATCTTCCTCTGGTTGTGGTGGTTTGTATTTCTATGCCACAAAGGACTGCGTATCGACTCTCACTGGTCTTCTCTTCTCGTCGTGTTCTTCAGACTCGGATCCTGGCGGAATGTATCTCTCTTCAAACACTCACCATCTCACCTTCTCGTCGTGTCGCTTCAGCGATTGTTTGTCACTCTCCTCGTCAGGAGGCGGCGTGGACGGAATGCTCAGCAATTCAAACGGTGCCCAACACATCTCCAATCTGATTTTCGAAGCCTGCTCGAGTCAAAGAGCTGGAGGTGGTCTGTATCTGATGTGTATGAATTCACTCTCACTTGTGGATGTCCAGTTCATCGGATGCCAAACAACAACAATTAGCTCCTCTTCTTTTGGAGGCGGATTCATGACATCTGTTCTCGGTGATTATCTTGAACTGATTGGCTGTGAGTTCGTGAATTGCTCATCACCCTCGCTTGGTGGAGCAGCCTATATCAACTCCCCCAAAAACTTCTCGATGATGGACTGTGTAGTGAAGGGGTGCACATCTGCAACAGGAGCGATCATGATGGCATGGTCTTCATCCTCTGCGACCCACCTTTTTTCGTTCACCCGTGTTCAGTTCATCGAGAACCGAGTTGGGAACCCGCGTGTCTATTACAACACTCCGCTGAAAGAGAATGCGACCGCTTTTCCAGATTTCTTTGCCTATCCAACATCTGGTCTGGATCGTCCACTGTCTTTCGACGAGTGCTTCACGACAACCATTCCCAATTGCGCTGGAATGTACACAGTTGTGCAGGTGGAGGGAGAGGGTGGGCCAGTCGATGTGTACGAGAGGGTGGAACATGCAGCATTTGACAAGATTGGACCACTTCTGACAGGTGCGCCAAAAGTGAGATTCGATGGGACGACAGGAAGGCTGAAGATGGAGATTGAGGGAAGCGTGCCGAAAGTGTCACAGAAATATTCCGTTCGGATTCGTGAAGAGCTGGACAAAACAGAAGTGGGGGGAGAGATTGAAATTGTGGATGGGACTGGGACGTTCGTGTCGTTGTCTGGAGAGAGTCTGAAGTTCGTGACTGGTTACACGATCACATCGATTGTGGGAGTTGTGCCCACCTCATCATCTTCGTCTTGCTATTCTTCTTCTGCTTCGTTGCTGTCGAATGGTGTGACAGTGCATCGAGCAGCGTGGCCGTTCCACCTCGCCGCGACTCCCTCCTTCGTCTCGTTCACCACACCCGAGTGCCCCCCTTCTCTCAAATCAGCCACCGCCTACCTCATCACCGCGGAACCGAATTACGCGTATGTGATCCTGTTGTTCAACAAAGAAGTGTTTGGATCGTTCGACATTGTTGTGGAAGAGGAGGGACAGGATGTGACGATCACCGTTCCAGTTGTCGGAACTTCACTGACAGGTGAAAGCAGTCGATTTGTTGTGGTTGGAGACAAGAGGACTCTGACACACGACACAACATACAGCATCAAGTCGATCTCTCCAACACCCAACGTGAGCAGCTCTGAAGTGTGGATGAGGAATCCAGTTTCTCTCCACATTCCGAAATCGCCTTATGATCCAAAGAAGTCGATGTCGCCGGAAATGAAGAAACTGCTGAGCTGGCTGATCCCTCTGGTCGTGTCGCTTCTGGTTGTCCTTCTGATCGTGATTGTTGTGTTTGTTGTTGTCTATCGAAGAAAGAAGAATGGTGAGCCAGCTCAGAAAGAGATGGAAGGGCTGGAGCAGGAAGACGAGGTGAAAGTTGAAGATGTGGATCTAGGAGACAACACGAACGGGCTGATGCGGACGGATGGAATGAGCCACTCTGCGTTTGGGTCTTCGCACGACGATGCGACTCGGATTGAGCGTTCAGATGGAATAGTTGACTCGCAATCTCGGACAAAGGGAGAGCTGGTGGAGGTGATGGCGTGCAGTGGAGATTTTGGGATCACTTCAGCTCCGATGACGAACACGCTGTATTCTGTGTTGCACAAAGAACACCGGGAGATTGGGAAGCGAGGAGTTGGAATACAGATTGTGAATGGATTGAAACAGGTTGTGACAACTCGAGGATGGAGTGATGTTCTGACTCGTCTTTCGTCTCACTGGATTCTGATTGATGGAAGTGGAAATGTTCAACTGAAACTTCAAATGAATGCATCAGAAGCGGAACAAGAAATCGTTCAAGCTCAAATGCAGCACCCACAAGCACTCCCAAACGTGGATGGGAACCCGAACCACGCAACTGAGATGTCGCAAGGCGCTGAGACCGACAAAACGGGAATGGATGGGATGCGATGGCGCGCACCTGAAGTTGTTGCTGGTGGAGGGAAGGGAGTTTCAGTGGATGGTTCGAAAGCGTCAGTTTTTAGTCTTGGCCTGATCTTGTGGGAAATTGAGACTGGTCAAGTTCCGTTTGGAGAACTGGATGCTGTGAATGCTCAACGACAATCGGGAACAGGAATTGGTCCAAAAATGGACGCTCTGAAGAACGAGGAATTCATTGCTCTGATCCATCGTTGTGTTTCAGTTGATCCGAAACAACGTCCGACACTTTCTGAGATTGGAGAGTTCCTCTGTTCTCATCGTGATGAAACGATTGGTGGATCTGGAAACGAGATGAAAGAATAAGAATTGTGATTTTCGCTCGCATCTTCCCAGTTGTAATCGAAGATCACCATCACACCAGCTCCTCCACTGTCAACTGTCCTCAACATGCTCTCTTGATCTCATCGTCTTCTCTCTTCACCTCGAATCGGTTTGGATTCTCTCCTCTCTTCACAACTCTCACTCTCATCTCAGATTCACTTCATCTGTCGTTCACAACACCCACCACACTCACACACACCCAATTGAGATCTGGCTTGTCTCTCCACTTCACATTCAACTATCAAGCCATCCCTCCACCAACCTTGGCGCTCGATTGTTCGAGATGTCTGCTTCCGCTCTCACTTCATTGGCCCGTTGACGAAGGAAGCAGTGATTCTCGCTCGATTGGACGTCACTTGGCGCGAGTTCGTTTCATCTTGATTCACATCAGCTGTGTCTTCACTCCATCCCACTCTTCTTCTGATTCTGTCTTCGGGCTTGTCTCGATTTCGTTGCTTTTCTGATTGGTTCTGTTCTTCTTTGTTCTGCTCCGCTTCTGCATATCCACGCACTTGTGTCATGTCATCCGTGATGGACGTTTATGAGTCGTGCCGAAGCCTTCTTCTCGTCTGGAGTACTCTTTCGCCTGGTTTTGTTCTTCTTGATTCACTTTCAATCATTTTTGTGCGTTTTTTCTCCAAATTCTCGAGGTCAATCGGCTCTTGTGAGTTTAATTCCGTACTCCCTCTCTCGAACGGAATGAGATGTGAAACTACTCATTTGTTGTCAGCAGAATGACGTAGTATATTCATTTTTGATTGCCGGAGTTTCTTTGAGAAAATAGCATGCGATTGTTCTTATCAGGAATGATTTCAGGAACAAAGAATCAACATACAAATCAGTACAAATAAAGGGCAGGATCAAATTCTTCCACCTTTGCAGCCACTTTGCTGAACATTTTATTGTTGATCAGTCATGCTCAAACAGTTATTACTTCTTCTTACCGGCATGTCGGTCTGTTTAACACAGTCCAAATCGCAACATCGCCTCTCATCTGTTCTGAACACCAACTCAGACTTTTCAAACTCTAAACAAAATGAAAAGTTGTATATCTCGTTGCCAGAAGGAACATACATTGGGAACAACATTGACATTACTCACAGATGGATAGAACTGACAGGCGAGCCATCGCACGATAATGACGATTCGAAGACTGAACTGATTGCGTCGTCTCAGTCAGAAGTGAACAGGAATTCTGATGAAAGAAAGCTCCAGGAAGTTGGGAGTTGCGTGTTCTCATTGACAAACTCAACATTGTCATTGAAATGGATGGACTTGTCGTTGATCAACAATTCTTCTGAAGTAAGACAACAAAAGAACGAAACAAGGTCTCCAAGACTGGCAATTGTTTCAAGCAGCATGCTGACGATATCTTCAAGCAGAATTGAAGTATCGCCATGGACAAGTGCGATTGTGATTTCTCCATCTCCATTGGAGGAATCAGGAAGAGAATCGTCAGTTGTGATTTCGAAGAGCTTGCTGTGGAATGACGTTGGGTCGATGCGTGGTGTTGTTGAAACATCGTCATTTGCATCCCTTGGAGGGTCAGTTTGGGTGTCGATGGTTGGATGTTCGTTTGACTCTTTTGGGATTCTGGGAAAGGACGGGATTGGCCTCTCACTGACACGCACACCTCGACAGAATGTGGAATCGGTTGGACGAATGTCGTCATCGCTGATTGGTTGCTCATTTGTGAACATAAGTTCCATTGGGTGTTCGCACCAGCCCCGCCTCCCGCATTTGGATCAGAAGATGTTGGGATGTGTTGTATCGCTGACAAGCTCGCATTTGTCGGGATCGACGATTCGGGACGTGAACATTGGAGGATCCGTTTTGTGCTTGAATTCCTCCTTCTCCTCCCTCCTCTCCTCTCCAAGTGATAACGCTGAATCGCCTTCCGTCCTCCTCCCAGAAGGTCCCGCTCCGTTTGAGGACGGCAAAGAGTATATCTTTCCCTTCAACACCCTCGTCACGGCGTCCGTATCATTCTCCCACTGCCACTTCACTGGAGAAGCATATCAGCCGAATAAACAACCACTCAACTTCAACAGCTACTGCGGCTCCATCACCATCCTCTCCTGCTCCTTCGACAACATCCACTCTCAAAGTGGAGGAGCAATATGTCACCAATCTGATATTCGAAGACTGCTCGTGTGGGAGATCTGGAGGCGGTCTCTGGTGCACATGTCACACACCAATGTTGCTTGTAGATGTCCAGTTCATCGGATGCCAAACAACGTCAATTAGCTCCTCCTCTGAAGGAGGCGGAACCTGGATTGTGGGCTCCAGCGATTTTCTTCACCTGATTGGCTGTGAGTTTGTGAATTGTTCGGCACACTCAGCTGGTGGCGCAATGTGCCTCCCGTACTTTCGCAACTTCTCGATGACAGACTGTGTGGTGAAGGGGTGCACCTCTGCGACCGGAGCGATCATGATGGCATGGTCTTCATCCTCTGCGACCCACCTTTTTTCGTTCACCCGTGTTCAGTTCATCGAGAACCGAGTTGGGAACCCGCGTGTCTATTACAACACTCCGCTGAAAGAGAATGCGACCGCTTTTCCAGATTTCTTTGCCTATCCAACATCTGGTCTGGATCGTCCACTGTCTTTCGACGAGTGCTTCACGACAACCATTCCCAATTGCGCTGGAATGTACACAGTTGTGCAGGTGGAGGGAGAGGGTGGGCCAGTCGATGTGTACGAGAGGGTGGAACATGCAGCATTTGACAAGATTGGACCACTTCTGACAGGTGCGCCAAAAGTGAGATTCGATGGGACGACAGGAAGGCTGAAGATGGAGATTGAGGGAAGCGTGCCGAAAGTGTCACAGAAATATTCCGTTCGGATTCGTGAAGAGCTGGACAAAACAGAAGTGTCGGGAGAGATTGAAATTGTGGATGGGACTGGGACGTTCGTGTCGTTGTCTGGAGAGAGTCTGAAGTTCGTGACTGGTTACACGATCACATCGATTGTGGGAGTTGTGCCCACCTCATCATCTTCGTCTTGCTATTCTTCTTCTGCTTCGTTGCTGTCGAATGGTGTGACAGTGCATCGAGCAGCGTGGCCGTTCCACCTAGCCGCGACTCCCTCCTTCGTCTCGTTCACCACACCCGAGTGCCCCCCTTCTCTCAAATCAGCCACCGCCTACCTCATCACCGCGGAACCGAATTACGCGTATGTGATCCTGTTGTTCGACAAAGAAGTGTTTGGATCGTTCGACATTGTTGTGGAAGAGGAGGGACAGGATGTGACGATCACCGTTCCAGTTGTCGGAACTTCACTGACAGGTGAAAGCAGTCGATTTGTTGTGGTTGGAGACAAGAGGACTCTGACACACGACACAACATACAGCATCAAGTCGATCTCTCCAACACCCAACGTGAGCAGCTCTGAAGTGTGGATGAGGAATCCAGTTTCTCTCCACATTCCGAAATCGCCTTATGATCCAAAGAAGTCGATGTCGCCCGAAACGAAGGCATTGCTGAGCTGGCTGATCCCTCTGGTCGTGTCGCTTCTGGTTGTCCTTCTGATCGTGATTGTTGTGTTTGTTGTTGTCTATCGAAGAAAGAAGAATGGTGAGCCAGCTCAGAAAGAGATGGAAGGGCTGGAGCAGGAAGACGAGGTGAAAGTTGAAGATGTGGATCTAGGAGACAACACGAACGGGCTGATGCGGACGGATGGAATGAGCCACTCTGCGTTTGGGTCTTCGCACGACGATGCGACTCGGATTGAGCGTTCAGATGGAATAGTTGACTCGCAATCTCGGACAAAGGGAGAGCTGGTGGAGGTGATGGCGTGCAGTGGAGATTTTGGGATCACTTCAGCTCCGATGACGAACACGCTGTATTCTGTGTTGCACAAAGAACACCGGGAGATTGGGAAGCGAGGAGTTGGAATACAGATTGTGAATGGATTGAAACAGGTTGTGACAACTCGAGGATGGAGTGATGTTCTGACTCGTCTTTCGTCTCACTGGATTCTGATTGATGGAAGTGGAAATGTTCAACTGAAACTTCAAATGAATGCATCAGAAGCGGAACAAGAAATCGTTCAAGCTCAAATGCAGCACCCACAAGCACTCCCAAACGTGGATGGGAACCCGAACCACGCAACTGAGATGTCGCAAGGCGCTGAGACCGACAAAACGGGAATGGATGGGATGCGATGGCGCGCACCTGAAGTTGTTGCTGGTGGAGGGAAGGGAGTTTCAGTGGATGGTTCGAAAGCGTCAGTTTTTAGTCTTGGCCTGATCTTGTGGGAAATTGAGACTGGTCAAGTTCCGTTTGGAGAACTGGATGCTGTGAATGCTCAGCGACAATCGGGAACAGGAATTGGACCGAAAATGGAGAGTTTGAAGAACGAGGAGTTCATCGCTCTGATTCATCGTTGAGTTTCAGTTGATCCGAAACAACGGCCAACGCTTTCTGAGATTGGGGAGTTCCTCTGTTCTCATCCTGATGCATCGATTGGTGGATCTGGAAATGAGATGAAGGAGTAAGGATTGTGATTTTCGCTCGCATCTTCCAAGTCGTCATCGAAGATCCCCATCACACCTGCTCCTCCTCTATCATCTCTACTCAATATGCTCCTACTCTTGATCTCATCGTCTTCTCTCTTCACCTCGAATCGGTTTGGATTCTCTCCTCTCTTCACAACTCTCACTCTCATCTCAGATTCACTTCATCTGTCGTTCACAACACCCACCACACTCACACACACCCAATTGAGATCTGGCTTGTCTCTCCACTTCACATTCAACTATCAAGCCATCCCTCCACCAACCTTGGCGCTCGATTGTTCGAGATGTCTGCTTCCGCTCTCACTTCATTGGCCCGTTGACGAAGGAAGCAGTGATTCTCGCTCGATTGGACGTCACTTGGCGCGAGTTCGTTTCATCTTGATTCACATCAGCTGTGTCTTCACTCCATCCCACTCTTCTTCTGATTCTGTCTTCGGGCTTGTCTCGATTTCGTTGCTTTTCTGATTGGTTCTGTTCTTCTTTGTTTTGCTCCGCTTCTGCATGTCCACGCACATGTGTCATGTCATCCGTGATGGACGTTTGTGAGTCGTGCCGAAGCCTTCTTCTCGTCTGGAGTACTCTTTCGCCTGTTTTTGTTCTTCTTGATTCACTTTCAATCATTTTTGTGCGTTTTTCTCTCCAAATTCTCGAGGTCAATCACCTATTCTGCGACGGAAGCAGCAAGTATTACTCATCTTCAGTGACAGTTTCAGCAGCGATGTTCGGTGAAGAAAAAAGCAGGTTTTAAAGATGAATCAGGAGCAGAATGAAAAAGGAATGGATGGATACTGAGAAATAAAGAAGATGTGAGTAAAACAATGGTGAGTAGTGCCAGAAGAAGACTAAAGAGTAGCTGAGAAGAAATGATGATGCACAGAATCAGAAAGTGAGGAGAGAAACTCAACCCCACGCGCGAGAAAAGATGAGTGATGCCAGAACAAGACGAAATAATCAAATAAAGCAAGCAATGAAGAACAGAATCAGAAACCGTGAGAAAATATGTATGTTTTGCACTGGTGTGAGGAATGAAAAAAGATGGTGTGAATGAAGAGAAAGGGCGTCAGGGATCGCGATGATCTGGCCGACTTCACGCCTGAGATGACGAGTCTGAGAGCAGATCACAACAAATCCCACTGACAAACAAGAGACGAGATGACATGACACACTGAGAGAATTGGTGATCGAAGATTGAAGTGAGAAAGGAATCAATAGAAGATGGAGTGAGGAAAAGGAAGAGGGTGACATGTTGGATTTAAAAGGATGGCAGAATTTTGATAAAAAAGAGTGTCGTTGAGTGATGATCAGCTTTCGATCGATTCTTTCGGTTGATTGATTGGAGTGTCTTCGATCTCATTCAGAGCATTCGCAATGTCGCCCAATTGTGGCCTGTCTTTCGGATTGATCGCAAGACACATTTCAATCAGTTCTTTCATTTCTTCGTTCCTCACTTGCGATAGGTCGGGCGGAATCCCAGCCGATATCTGGCGGACAGCATTTGCTCCGTCTTGCTCGCCGTATGGCACAGAACCAGTCTCGATTTCCCACAAGATGAGGCCAAGACTAAAAACTGACGCCTGACTCGCGATGATGTTCGTCTTCTTCTCTGCCACTTCAGGTGCCAGCCACCGCTGACACTCTGTCGCTGGATCTTCTTTTCGATCGTTTTTTGGAGGTTCTTGTTCATGATCCTCGTTTTGGTCACCTTCAACTTGGTGTTGTGGAGGCAAGGCATCGTGAACTTGCGATTGGTGGATGGACGGTTTCACAATGTCTGTGTTCGTTTTGAAACACACACGACCAGAGTCGTCCAACAGAATGTTGTGTGACGACAGAGCTTTCAGAATCGCGGCATCACTCGCTTTTTGAGAGATCGCAGTCATAGTCCCCGGATAAACCCGTTAAGTCGGATAAACCCGTTACCAACATACCACACTTCACATTGAAACTTTTATTATGACGACTGATATGTTGCGCTTGAAAGAAAGTTATTGTTCGAATTCTGAAATGATTTGTCCCCTGTTCAGGTGTTTGATCGAGGTCAATGGGTCAGTTCAAATCGATGAATGACCAGCCACGACACCCTGTATGTGATGCTGAGTACAAAGAGGTTGTATCTCAATGTACCATCCCTTGGACGCCTGGGAAGACATTGGCTAAGTTCCGAGCACATTTCGACTTTCACTTTTCTCATTCCATTTCACAATCATTCTTTCAACAGTGACTCCTGTTTTAAAAATAATGAAAAGAGTAATGGACGGGAAGTGGAAGGATAATTTTAGTGAAGAGGGGGGACTGCTATGCTCATGTGGAATGGTTAACGGGTTTATCCGCTCTAACGGGTTTGTCCGGGTACTATCAATCCAAGCACGATCTGCTTCTGAATCCCTCGCTTGATCACTTCCTGTCTGTTCTGCGAATGAAGTCTGTTGTACAGTGTATCATTCTTCTTCGCAAGAATCAGTTTCACCCCATCCACACAGATAAGCGCTTCAATGAACTCCTCCGCATCATTCAAACTGTCAGGAAACTCGTCAACTGCGGTTTCTTGTTCGTTCGGACAGCTTACAATCGAATTGTCCGGATTTGTGTCGATTTTGTGATCGGTCGCAACAACATCCATCTTCTCGTCTTCCAAAGGTTCTTCTGGTTCCTGCATTTCCAGTTCAGATCGTTTCTTCTGATTTCGGCGTCTCAACAGAATGACAACGATGATGATGGCGAGAAGAGCCACAACGACGAGCGAGATGATCAGAGGAACAAGCCACGAAATGACCTTTCTTGCAGCTTGAGCGATCTTCTCTTTTGCACTGATCTTCACGGTGAACGATTGTGTTGCTTGTTCATCCCCAAAAATGAGTCGGCCATCCCAACAAGACGATTTGTCAAGTTTGGTCGACGATTCCAAAACTGAAATCAACGCCTCAGTTTCAGAAAACGAGCTGACTGACGGATCAGAGAGAGGGATTCGATGAGTTGTGACTGAATTGGTTTTGGAGTTCGATTTCGAGTCAGCTGTTTCGAAGATCTCGAACGACAACCCACACGGAATCAGCTTCGTCCCCAGAATCCGAATCACGAGAGGATCTTTCGACTTGTTCTGAGACACCGAACAATCAGACACGGACAGTGTTGGATACACGAATGGCGAGAGGATCTTTCGACTTGTTCTGAGACACCGAACAATCAGACACGGACAGTGTTGGATACACGAATGGCGAGAGGATCTTTCGACTTGTTCTGAGACACCGAACAATCAGACACGGACAGTGTTGGATACACGAATGGCGAGAGGATCTTTCGACTTGTTCTGAGACACCGAACAATCAGACACGGACAGTGTTGGATACACGAATGGCGAGAGGATCTTTCGACTTGTTCTGAGACACCGAACAATCAGACACGGACAGTGTTGGATACACGAATGGCGAGAGGATCTTTCGACTTGTTCTGAGACACCGAACAATCAGACACGGACAGTGTTGGATACACGAATGGCGAGAGGATCTTTCGACTTGTTCTGAGACACCGAACAATCAGACACGGACAGTGTTGGATACACGAATGGCGAGAGGATCTTTCGACTTGTTCTGAGACACCGAACAATCAGACACGGACAGTGTTGGATACACGAATGGCGAGAGGATCTTTCGACTTGTTCTGAGACACCGAACAATCAGACACGGACAGTGTTGGATACACGAATGGCGAGAGGATCTTTCGACTTGTTCTGAGACACCGAACAATCAGACACGGACAGTGTTGGATACACGAATGGCGAGAGGATCTTTCGACTTGTTCTGAGACACCGAACAATCAGACACGGACAGTGTTGGATACACGAATGGCGAGAGGATCTTTCGACTTGTTCTGAGACACCGAACAATCAGACACGGACAGTGTTGGATACACGAATGGCGAGAGGATCTTTCGACTTGTTCTGAGACACCGAACAATCAGACACGGACAGTGTTGGATACACGAATGGCGAGAGGATCTTTCGACTTGTTCTGAGACACCGAACAATCAGACACGGACAGTGTTGGATACACGAATGGCGAGAGGATCTTTCGACTTGTTCTGAGACACCGAACAATCAGACACGGACAGTGTTGGATACACGAATGGCGAGAGGATCTTTCGACTTGTTCTGAGACACCGAACAATCAGACACGGACAGTGTTGGATACACGAATGGCGAGAGGATCTTTCGACTTGTTCTGAGACACCGAACAATCAGACACGGACAGTGTTGGATACACGAATGGCGAGAGGATCTTTCGACTTGTTCTGAGACACCGAACAATCAGACACGGACAGTGTTGGATACACGAATGGCGAGAGGATCTTTCGACTTGTTCTGAGACACCGAACAATCAGACACGGACAGTGTTGGATACACGAATGGCGAGAGGATCTTTCGACTTGTTCTGAGACACCGAACAATCAGACACGGACAGTGTTGGATACACGAATGGCGAGAGGATCTTTCGACTTGTTCTGAGACACCGAACAATCAGACACGGACAGTGTTGGATACACGAATGGCGAGAGGATCTTTCGACTTGTTCTGAGACACCGAACAATCAGACACGGACAGTGTTGGATACACGAATGGCGAGAGGATCTTTCGACTTGTTCTGAGACACCGAACAATCAGACACGGACAGTGTTGGATACACGAATGGCGAGAGGATCTTTCGACTTGTTCTGAGACACCGAACAATCAGACACGGACAGTGTTGGATACACGAATGGCGAGAGGATCTTTCGACTTGTTCTGAGACACCGAACAATCAGACACGGACAGTGTTGGATACACGAATGGCGAGAGGATCTTTCGACTTGTTCTGAGACACCGAACAATCAGACACGGACAGTGTTGGATACACGAATGGCGAGAGGATCTTTCGACTTGTTCTGAGACACCGAACAATCAGACACGGACAGTGTTGGATACACGAATGGCGAGAGGATCTTTCGACTTGTTCTGAGACACCGAACAATCAGACACGGACAGTGTTGGATACACGAATGGCGAGAGGATCTTTCGACTTGTTCTGAGACACCGAACAATCAGACACGGACAGTGTTGGATACACGAATGGCGAGAGGATCTTTCGACTTGTTCTGAGACACCGAACAATCAGACACGGACAGTGTTGGATACACGAATGGCGAGAGGATCTTTCGACTTGTTCTGAGACACCGAACAATCAGACACGGACAGTGTTGGATACACGAATGGCGAGAGGATCTTTCGACTTGTTCTGAGACACCGAACAATCAGACACGGACAGTGTTGGATACACGAATGGCGAGAGGATCTTTCGACTTGTTCTGAGACACCGAACAATCAGACACGGACAGTGTTGGATACACGAATGGCGAGAGGATCTTTCGACTTGTTCTGAGGAGCTCCCTTACCAGTCGCTCCTCACAAACCTTAGCTCCCACTCCATTGAGATAGTAGTCCGTGAAGTGGCCCATAGGTCCTTACATTCCAAATAGTTATTCAAATACAAGATTTAATGTTCCCCCGAGAATGGAAACCATACATATAAGCTGTGGAAGGAATTTCCGAGATTCCATAACCACTCTGGAAAGATTATGAAGACTTTCTCAACCACAGATTTCCCGAGCCAAATTTCATCTTCTACTCTCGATATTTTGTCCACTACGCACTCCATTCAACCCTCCTAAACTCAATTGCGTTGCTAAGTTTCACTTTGATTCAAGATAGTTTGAAGAGAGCTCGCAACTGTGACGACAGATCCGAAGAAAGGTTCCTCAAGTCCGTCTTTCCTCGGTGATTACAGGAAGGATCTGGCCAAGCACGATCCTCAACATAGAAGGAAGAAGTGCAACAAGTGAGTATTTCGATCTCAGTAGTCATTGTTCAAGAAAGCAAGGGCTTCCTTTTTCGCCGATTTCGTCGACTCAACTTCAGTCCGAGTCGCCTCTGGACTCCCGGAATACAGTCCAACCAATATTCGAATACGCGATCAGCACTTCGGCATTCACGACAAATTGTACAAGTTCTTAGAAAACACGAAATACCACTACCAAGTTCGAAAGAAGATCCGCCAAATCTACCTTCCACCAACAATTACTGGTTGGGTGATATCAAACACAACGCTCAACAGGTTCAGAAGAATTGCAAGGTAGACAACAGATTCGGGTCACTGATATACTCCGCTCAATCTCCTCTCCATCCCGATGGCCAGAGAATCTTTGGGAGAATTACCCACATCGCAGGAGGAGAAATCATGATATCGATTGATCGGCTACAACCATCGTTCGTGTCGATCGGAGGATACTCACGATGTTTTGGAACACTCGAAACAGTTATTATGGAAGGGAAGATTGGTGACAGTTATGAGGCCAGGTTCACCATGGATATATTATTTATCACCTTTCTCTGTCACTATTTCCCCGATGTGTTCATCAAACCCGACATAGAACATTTCCATCTCGAAGGGACACCAGGCGACTTTTTCTCGTCAGATAGGTGCAATTCGCCTTATTGTTGACCAACAACGTGTTCATTTTAGATCCTTAGTGATAATGTCACATCAGCTTGTGATATCTGCGGGACCTTTTCTCGTTAGAAGGGAGTCTCCCATGGATCCCTCTCTTGTTCAACGAATGTGGTTGTTCACAACCATATCACCTAAACGGAAGAATTCGCATCAGCCTCAGATTATGCAAGAGTCGGTCTCCATATCATGGAATTAGCAGGCTCAAGTGACAATCAAGTTTTCACAATATACTTCCTCCTTTCCACAAGTTCGGACATATCGATGAGCCACAAGAATCGCATAGGTGAAGACCGTGCAGAGACGACAAAGCGCCGAAGAGAGGAGGAGAGCGGAACTGGCCAACATCAACATGATGCACTCGTCGACCTCTCGAGTCCTCTACCCGTCCTTCGCAGCCCTCTCGTCTTCGACGTGCCATTCCAGAATCCACTCCAACGCTCAGTCGAAGTGTGTGATTGGTACACAACCCTTTCCGACGTGGACTCAAACGCGATGCCGAGACAGTTCGACGAGGAACAGGTAAACAGGCTCGCATCTCCCCAGGAGGCACAACGCTCGAGACAAGGCCGGTCGTCTTCGAGTCCTCTCTCTGCCCACGCAGTCTCTTCTCCTCGATCCACCAAATCTGGAAAATGAAATCTGGTGCAATAGTTCTGAGCAGTTCGACACGAAAGTTACTTGCTTATACGGATGGTCGGATTCTGGTTGAGCGAACGATCCAGGCATGAATGGTTGCTCAAACTTTCTGGATTTATCTGTAACAATAACATTCACCGCCGATGTGAATACGACTGACACTTCCACGAGATTGTTGAGGTGGACTCCACGATAAGCGAAGGGGGAAGCAACTTGACACTCCCATCATTTATCGTCGATTGTTTGATATGCATTCAGTACGTCGAAATACAAGGCTCGCAACGTCTGTCCTCACTCCGATTAATGACGACCAAGCAGACAAAGCAAAGTAAATGAAACGGAACGTTGTTAGAGACGTCACACGTTGAACAAGAATCAACTCTGTCTTCCGAAGTCACAAATGGGATCAAGAAACACAAAATTCTGAACCTAGTGCGTTCTCCACCAGCTCATTCGGGGATCTCACGCAAACTTTGTTCAAAGAGTCATCAACCCAATTGGACGGAGAACACTCGTCTCTTGATCAGAGACTCTCGTCCAGAGACGGACGGTTGTGGAATGTTGGCAAGACGGTGCAACTCCCATTGTTCGGTATCGAATCGGGACGGCTGCATCACAAACTGACTTTGTCTGATCGTCAACAAATATTTTAATCGCCCGGATCTCAAGAAAGATTGGAGAGGAAAATTTCTTAACCACAACTTGGACATAGATACTCTAATCGTCTGTTACAATCACAATCAGGAAAATACAGTGAGTCAAGATACTCTGCTGTGTATCTTTCAACGTGGTCTCCACGTCGGATTGCGCAGTACCCAGTCTCGCCTTGATGCATCATGCGAATTGCTCGACTCAACCTTCACGACTATCACAATTTGGCAAAATTTCGTCTCCGACTGGCAGATCATAACCCCATCTTCCCACCAGTTAGGCTCTTCGCTCTTCCCTGATGATTCATTTCGACACCCAGCTGTTTCGTCGAACTTGAAAGACAGTGATCCTTCTCCCTCTCATCCTTTCTTGAACTTTTCACCATAGAGCCCACTTTGCGGTCTATCCACTCATGGAAGCAACCCTTTCACGAATTATCGTTACAGCCGAAGGAAAGATATTCTAGGTGGACACAGACAGAAGAAAATCACAGTTAAACCACCCAGAGATCAAGCAGTATCATGGACATGACCAACTTGTCCCAGCTTGCCTTTCGTTGTCTAGAAGTGAAAGTTAACCCTTCCTTTCGCGAAAATCATCGCCTGACACATCCGGTAAAGCACATTGAATGATGTGGATGCTTCAGGGTCATTCCCTTGACCCTGCACTCCTTCTCCTCAATCTGTCAGGAAAACATTCAAATCAAAGAATTCAACAATCCATCCGTTAGTCGTCGTGCCGTTTCCTTGCGTCTCTCCACAAAACTGAACATCAAACCAGACACCAAAACCAGATTTCAGACCCCATCAATGATTCTCGAACAAGTTATGGTGGGAGTGAAGAAGGGAGAGAGAGTCGCCCCCGACGATGGAAGGATCAGACTCAAAGCTGATTCTGGAGGAATGAGAAGGAAGGAGAGTCATTCCAGACGATAGACCGCTACTCATTGACGATCCCGACGAATCGGATAACAAGCACATTTCTGATGATATAGATGTGGATAGGGTTAACAGCCACTCTTCGGAACGGATTATACAGATCTCACGGGATGTGGAGAGATCAGATGTTGATCTCTCACGAAGACATCGATGAAGAGAGCGATCACTCAGACAGTGATATTAATAGCGAGGCTGATGATACATAGATCGAAAGAGGAGATATCAGTTTTCTCACCCTGACGCTGAAAGGGCAATCAAAAGAAAAACTAGACAAAGGACAGAGAGCGTCATCAGTCTCACTTCCCTCGATCCTTGACTGTTATCCCAACAGAATTGTTGAAGGATGTTCGTGCACATCGCGTATTGTCGCTACTGTCGAGATCAACGGGAACGGCCAAAACCACAGGAGAACTCTCATCTGTTCAGCCGATCCAATCAGACAACCCCACCCGAAGAAGACTCGTCACGGCGAATTGTGACCGATACAGTAAGCCTTGGAAAGAGGGGTCGTTCTGAGAATGAACAGTCAAAGATTGTTACCCGCGATGGAGCATTTCGAATGACAGTTGACCCCATTTGTCCTCGTCACGATCGACCCTGCCGTCACCTTCAAACTGAGAGTGGGTGGTATCTCCTCGATAGCCGACGAAGGATCGATCAACACCTAATCTTCGTGACAGCCACTCATCGTGGGGTCACGGTCCTAAACTGAATCATCTTTACAGATTGACTCACCAGATATGCTGTTTTCTTTTTGATCAAACTCTTCATCTAATCTTTTCAACTCTCAATGGAGTGGGAGCTAAGGTTTGTGAGGAGCGACTGGTAAGGGAGCTCCTCTTACACAAACCGAAGCTCCCACGAGTTTCACGACCTGTCCCGAAGATTGTGCCAGGCCCCAAGGGCCTTTGCTCCCTCTCCCTCCGCGAAAGCGGAAGTTTCTCGGATCATTGGTTCGCCCTGATTCGAGAAAAAGAAGTGCAAAGCTTAAATAATGAATCTAATTTGGAGAATAATTACAATTGAATGCTATTTGTCATTTACGACCTATGGGCCACTTCACGGACTACTATCTCAATGGAGTGGGAGCTTCGGTTTGTGTAAGAGACACCGAACAATCAGACACGGACAGTGTTGGATACACGAATGGCGAGAGGATCTTTCGACTTGTTCTGAGACACCGAACAATCAGACACGGACAGTGTTGGATACACGAATGGCGAGAGCGATTTCTGCCCATTCACAGTCACTGCGCATTCTGACGTCGATATCCAGTGTGATTCTTGTTGCGATGTTTCGTTGTTCTCAACCTCCAGTTCCACTTCGGTGTTTGTCGCTGAGAAGAGGCAGAGTGATGGCGACGTGTTTTCGATTGTGAATGAAAGATGGTCTAGTTTGGTGCGACTGTCAGTCAAAATGAGAAGCGGAGAGGACGAGACTGATGTGGATGGAATCTTCACGGTTTCTGTGAACTCTCCCGCTTTCTTCAGAATCAGGGTCATTCCATTCTGCATCTCGAACGACTGCGAGAGAACTGGGCCTCGAGTGACGAGAATGCTCCTGTACATAAACAAGGCTGACTGGATGATTTGGAGCGCTCGGTTCACAGTTTGGCAGGGAGATGTGATTGTTCCGCACGGGTTGCTTTCGGTTGTGATTCCGCCATCCACATGGAAGACATTCGTCGACAGAGACGGCTCTGACGGTGTTGTGAGAGTGGAAGGAGTTCGGGCAGTGAGCGATGAATCAGAGGAAAGATGAAGGTTGACAATCGTGTATGTCGTGTCAAATTTGAGCGAGTCTTCCTTTCCGAGTTCGATTGGCGATGACTCTCCTTCTGTCGAGCTCCTCATCACAACATCAAAATTGAGAGTGACTGGGTCTGCATTCGATTCGCTCGATTCTGTCAGAACGAGGACGAACTGTTCATCTTCCATGAACTCACTTCCAGTGACTAGCAAGGTGCATTCCTTTCCATTCTCTCTCATTTGTGGAACGATTGAAGTGGCATAGACAGGCATAGAAATGGTGTGGCTGAGCCCAGAGTTGACGATGATCGAGGCTGCGATTGAATATTCTGCCCCAAACGCGACTGGAGGAGCCAGTGTTCCAAATGAAACGTCAACAGCAGGAATGGTACACGTGGCTGCACTGGAATTCACAAAAGACGCAGTGATGGGATTCGACACGGCATTTCGGGACGATGTTGATGCGATTGGGCTGAGTGAGAAGTCGAAATCTGTTCCAAACTTGCGACCTGTCAGAGTCAACACAGTTTTGTCGGAGAAGCTGCGTGACTCGATTCCTTCGATCCGGGTTGGTTCTGCTTGAATTCTGATGCTTCCCCTCAGGTCCATGTGCTGAGGATTGTCGTGTTCATCGGCGACTCGATCAATTGTGTAAGTGCTTGCCCATTTCAGATCCACATCGTCACTGTCGACTTGGTAGAGAATGGCAGAGGCTACAAAATTTGTACTCCCCCCGTCAACATTCAGAATTGTCGTCCACGTATCGGCAGGATTCATATTGTTGGCAAGAGTGACAGAGTAGCTGCCATCATACACGTTGGTGAGCGAGAAGGACAGCGCAACAGTGGAACGATCCTCAGAATAGTGGTCTAAAGACAGCTCGATGAGCGGGATGACCGGAATGAAAGGGACAGGAACAGAAAAATAAGGCGGATTGAACTGGATTTGATAATCGTCAATGCCCACAGCGAGAAGCACTTCAACGTATGGTTCTGAGCTCGACTTTAATGTCAACGTCCCGGAGTTCTGTCGAAGAAAATTGCAAAGTGAAGAAGAACTCGTTGTATTCATCGATGGCCTCGACCGAGACGTGTGCGACTGCGTTTGAGCGATCACTGCGGTGAGTTTTATGAACGGGGGAGAGGAATGGTGATGGAGAAGGCGAGTCAGTGTAACCAATCAGCCCAAGTTCAGCTGTATTCACGAGATCAGTCAGATACAGCTCTGAGCTTCCACTGTCAATGAAGTGGATGGAAGAATTCGAGTCAACAATCGAATTCTCAATCACAACAATCGACGATCCATTCAGTCCTCCACATTTCACAAATGAGACGTCAAACAGACAAACTGATCCCATCCCGCAAAGAAGAAGCGTCGAAGGGCTTCCTTCAGAGCATCCACACTCGTGAAACGAGCAGTCGGCCAGCATGACAGTTCGCGACGACGAGGAGCGGGTCGAGCTCAGATGGATCAGAGCTTCTGCTCCTTCAATTTGCAAAAAAAATCGACATGAAATCAATGTCAGTTCATCACTGGTCGGTTCTTGACGGGTTGGAGATTCAAAAACAGAGTTGGTGTTCGTGGGTAGCGAGTGGGGTGCATGGTGGAGCGACGATGGCTGGATGTTGGAAAATGAGCAATTCATCCCAAATAACGATCCAGAAGTATCCAATCCACACGAGATCGCTCCCCAAATGTTCCCAAAACTTGAAGAAAGGCGGCAATTCACAACTTTCTGCGTCATTCTCAGGTGATGGTCAATGATTGGCACTTGGTTGGACGTTGTGACGTTTCGAATGGTGCAATCACTCAATGTCACATCACAGTCAACATTGAGCTGGTTTGTCCGATCGTCGAGTGTTCCGAAGTCGAAAAGTGGACCTGTCGAATGACACATCTTACAATCCGAGATGGAGAGAGCAATCCCTTCCAATTTCAAGTTGGATGTGATGACTGGCATGTTGGACGCCAATTGATGCCCATAAGATGAAGAAACCAGAGGATGGAGGAAAGATGTGTTTTGAGTCCGATGGAACACTTCTTCAAACATCAAACGACACGAGTCACCGGTCGAATCGAAATCAACCAGAAAGGGGCATTGGAAGCCGTTGGAGGAAATGTTACTTCGTGATATGGCTACATCGGACGACGAAACACGAGCGACGATACATCCACGAGTGCTCACCATCAAGGTCAGATCAAGAAGTGAAAATGTGGAATTCTTCACCAACAAAATTGGTCGGAAATTCGCTCGATCTTCCGGTTCGATTCTATTTCTATTGTTCAGATGGTGAACGAGCAAATCTTTTGAATGGACGACAGTTGTTGAGTGGCCACAAATAGACAAGGTTCTTTGAGCAATTCGGATATTCTGTCCATGGTGAACGAACCGTTGAAGTTCAAAAGGGATGTGCGTTGATCCGTCGAGGTTGCGATCGTAATAGTTGGTTAGAAATTGCTCCAGTGGGAGAGCAGCATGACCCTCCGTGAAGGGTGAGACAGAATGATCATTGGAGATGAGTGCCACGGAGACACAAATGGGCGATTCTAAATGAAAGGTCGCCTCCGTTTTATCTCCATCCCCACTCTATATATCGTAAAGAAAACAGCAGAGTTCACATAAACATCCTCTCTCTCCCCGTTTAAGGTTTGAATTACCAGATTTTCCCATTTTCACTCACTTTTTTCCAGATTCCAAGTTCAGGTGACTCCTTCTTCATCACACGGTATTCATTTGTCAGATTCGTGATTGAACCGACCTAATACCGTGCATTACATGTGATTCTCCTGGTTTGTGTCATATATTTCGTTCACACTGACAGACACTCAGCACTTTTTTGAGGCGAGACAGATTGTTTCTCACAGCCAGAAGACAATCTGTACACTTGCACTGTGTGATATTTTCTCCAGTTTTCACTCGCGATCGGAACTTTTTTCACAAATTTCTCGTCTTATAGATCACAAACGGGCACTGACTCTTTGTTCGCCCTACTCTTCCTCTAATTCCCATCAAATACCGTTTTGAATCAAGAGATACCTCAAAGCACCTCTGTTAGACATGTTCCGCCAATCTTGAAGACAAAATTCATCATGATTGTTGATTTTGCCATTCAGAACTTTTCGTGTCTTTTTCTACAATAGATGTCTTTGTGTTGGTTCTCTCACACAGAATGAGCGTTTTATGTAGTTTTCCATCGTTTCTCTGTTTTCGAACAGATTCTGTGACAAAAAGTGTGCACTATTGTCTTCAACAAAAAAGGACGATATCGAACGCGATCGAACTTAAAATTCAATAATTTCCCTATTTCTTGTCTACTGAAATAAAGAACGGTAATTGGGCAAAAAATGAATTTTTGGGACGCACATTAGTGTTTTGCGACCTTTCAAAGAGAATCGCCCAAATGAATTGAATCAGCATCAACGTCAAAATGGATCTTGATCTGAACCATTGATTGAAAAAACAGTTTGAGTAGGAAACTTTCCTTTCAGATCGGCCGTACTTGCTCGGATCGTGCTTCACGTGGAGGACAACAGTTGGATCGTGTTGGCAGTGACTCTTGTGATGGACAATGGGAAATTCGTGGTTTATTCATTGGTGATGTCAGAGGCACATCCCTCCAAAATAACAGGAAACGGTGGATGATAGGGTTCTGGAACCCCTTGATCAAGATCAGATCAGAAGAACCCATTCTTTTTCAATACTTTTTGCTTGAGTGATGTGACGCTTGCATATTCAACAACAACATAGAACCGAATGAGATCTTACTGAGATGAGAGACTAGATGTAAAATGAAACATCGGAGTGCGGCTGATTTCTCTTCCAGGTGGGAGAGCCATAGACGCATTCCTTTCCGAGTTCCTCTTCGATACGCATGATCTGGTTGTTCTTGGCAGTTCTCTCTCCACGGCATGGAGCTCCAGACTTGATTTGTCCTGTTCCGAGACCAACAACGAGGTCGGCAATGACGGAGCCAATCTGGTTGACCTTGAGGAGAAGGGAGTTGCATGTTTTCTTCTCCAGCGCCATCCAGATACGGTCGAGATTAGTGAAAAGGAGATCATCCCCAACAACTGGGATGTTCCTGGGAATTAAAGCTTCGGTGATCGCGTGGAAGTTGTCGAAGTCGTCCTCGTCGCACGGATCTTCGAGGAAGAGAATGGGGTATTTCTCAGTCATCTCGATGTACTTTGCTTTGGGTTGTTCTCCAGTGACCTTTTTCCGAGCTTCACATTTGAATCCAAGTTCGTACATTTTGTCTTTCTCGTCAAAGAGCTCAGAAGCTGCGCTGTCCACGCCGATCTTGACCTTTCCAGTATAGCCGGCTTTCTCAATGGCCTCCACGAGGATCTCGAGTGGTTCCATGATCTCGACACATGGGGGAGCGAATCCGCCTTCATCGCCGACGTTGGTGGCATCAAGTCCAAAGCGACTCTTCACGATGCCCTTCAGGATCACATAGATCTCAGCACCCATGCGCACAGCCTCAGTAAAACTGGGGGCACCGATTGGGCAGATCATGCACTCTTGGAGTGGCAATTTGTTGTCAGCGTGTTGGTCACCGTTGATCACATTGAAACACGGAACTGGGGCGCGAAATTGCTTGTTCCTGGAGATTTCAGCAATGTAGCGGTAGAGGGGGATACCCTTCTCAGCGACAGCAGCTCGGCAGACTGCCATAGAAACATCAAGAATGGCATTGGCACCACGTTTTGTTTTTTCTCCGTTCCGTCCAGGTCGCACATAAACTTGGCAAATGCCCGTTGACGAAGGAAGCAGTGATTCTCGCTCGATTGGACGCCACTTGGAGCCATTTCGTTTCACGTTGATCAAGCACAGACTTGCCAATGAGTGCTCGAGGACCTCATGGATACCAGTTGAGGCCCCAGATCAGACAGCAGCACGGAATAGCCCCTTTGACGTGTGGACGTCGCATTCGACTGTTGGGAGGGTACGGAAGTTACGTCAAGCGATCAACCCATAATAAGTAGCTCATTGGTAGGATTCGAATAATGAGTGATCTTATCTCTAAATCAAGCATGTTGGACCAACATTACAACGATGGTGTGTCTGTTCATCGTCTTTCATGGTCGATAGACAATTCAGCATTCATGAAATGGAATGGAAACCAAGTCGCATCAACGTCGGTCAATTCAGCCATCTTCGGATCGTTGGTGTCTCTGATAAAGGACGGATTCCCCTTCAACGACCGTTTGGAAGAGAAAGCTGCCTCATTTCTCGATTCCATAACGAATCCCGTTTTCTTCCGATCAGAATACTCAATTCTCGGAATCGATCCTTCATTCTCCCCTGAATCTTTGATCGCTTTTGTGACTTCGATCACTGTGCTCCTTTCTTCGTCCAATCAGACAATCATGAAAGCTTCGATGAAGCTACTCGATAATCAATTCGTTCTCTGTTCATCCAATGGTCGTCTTGCTCTCCTCAGAGCGGGTATTATCCCCCAAATCATCAACACTCTTAATCCTCTGTCTCTTTCTATTCCCGAAGCGGTCTATGTCCACACCTATCTCATACAAATCATCGCGAATGCTTTCTGGCTGTCAACTCCGACTGGACTGAGTAATCACAAAACTGAAGATAAGATTGAGCGACAAGCTGTTCACGAGACGGTTTTGCAGCACGTTATCGCACCTTCGGAGAAGTATATTGGGCATTTGTGCCGAAACCGCCATTCGATCACCGACGAAGGCATGGGGAGAGGACTCATGTTGATTCTTACCCGAATCCTCCAAATATCTCCATATAATCAATCTACAATCGGCGTTGTCCTGAATTTGCCTCTCTTTCTCACGATTCCAAGTTGGCTCACGGTGCTCGAAAATGAGAGCTTAATCTCGAGTTTTCTGCACGCAATGGTCAATATCCAGCAGGAATGGAACAGAACAAGCGGAGAAGTGCGACAGAGGTGGAAGAAAGTGGATCGATTGTTGCGAAAGGAAGGCATCGAAGATGTGATTGAGGACAAACTCAGAAACAACCAACAAGACTTTGTCGGAGGTGTTCTTGTTGAGTACTCGCTTGATTGGAACGATCTACTGGGAATGAACTTGCCACAACGTTTGTAGAAACAATCACGAACCATCGAGCCTTCTGAAGTGTTTCTGACTTCTTTCGAGCATCACTATTTGTTTGTCATCGTTTATCCGCTCTGGAATCACCTCAGCCGTCGCAACTCAACAAACAAAGTTTTCAGGTTGCTTTCAACACTACCATTCCCTCTCCAACCAAAACCATTTCATCCACCTCTTTCTCTTCTGATCCCCAAATTCTTCATCGTCACGCATCGTCCCCAGCTCTCAATGACCCACTGGTTGTGCGACCACGTCATCCTCGCATCGGAATACTCACCCGACCAACACTTCGTCTTCGCCACTTCCCTCTCCTTCGTTGCCTCTGCCTTCCCCAAAACCCCAATCGATGTCGCTGCATACACGGTGGTCGTGGAGGATGGTATTGTCAGGATGAGCATATTGGATGGGGACGCGCATTGGCTGCTCTGGACGTCTTGCCAAGTGTCTGAACTCACCATCGACTCGTCTGACGCCAAGAACGAAGTGCAGCCAGTGAGAGGACGGATTTGAAGTGGGAGTGTGGCGCTTGTCGGGAGGCAGGTGTTCATGTTTGGAGGTCGCGTGTCGAACGGACATCTCCATGTCAACCATTCATCTCTTCCTTCTTTCATTCTTTCAGTGATTGGTGTGTGTGATGCTGCCGAGTATCCAAACTATCTCACTACGGACGTGTCCCAATCTCCAAAAGCAGTACTGATCCCCACGACAACTGGCCATCACTACCTGTAAGCCGAACGTTCCAATAGAAATCACGCTTTGGGGAGAGTTAAAGGAGTCAAGAGTGACCTTTCAGGGAACCGAGCACAACTTGGGACAAATAATTGATTGAGCCGTCATTTCACGATTCTTTACCAAACTCACAATTTTCAATCTCTCTTGAGAACAAAACGATCACTTTTACATGGAAATGATTCATCCAGAGATGAATCGTGACAGTGGCATTGGGTCTGGAGGTTTTTCGATTATCTCGAGCAGAAAGAAGGGTGAACTCGAAAGTGAGATGAAAGACAATTATTTCTTCGGACCAGAAACAGTATCAAAACTCAAGATCTCAGCAGATCTGTCTCGAAAGTAGATGGACAGAGTGAATCTGACCTTCTGCTGGATGTTTTCGAGTGAGTGCGGTTGTCTCTGACCGTCCACAAACAGAACAAGAGTGTGACTGTTCATGTCCAATTCGAGTGTCACGACTGAGTTGTCGTTCGGTGGTTGATTCCCGCCTGTGATCCTTACCCCATTTTGATAGATATTCCCCGAATTCAAACGAAAGATGGACGATCCTGACACGTTTGTGAGGTCCATAGCCCTGCATTGATGCAGTTGTGACGAGTCGATCACCCCAATGCCTGGAAAGATGAAAGAAAAGAAAGAAACTGTGTTGGTCGAACTTGTTACACCGCACAGACAATCTTGACACTCCACTCGTTATTTCGTCGGAGAAGCACGATTTCCATTCATCGACAAGACTTGTGATTCTCCTTTTTTCCTTCCGAAACTTTGTAGGATCCCAAATTGTGATTGCATTCTCTGGACGAGCGATCCCTCGAAGCCACTTCAGATCCTTCGCAGCTTCTGTCAGTTGTTCATCCACTGTTACCATTTTCGAGTGCGTTGTGTTCAGCTTGTCATCCAGCCTCTTCTCCATCGCCACAAACTCTCCAAGCTTGTTTGTCAGCTCAGCAATCGTCGTGGCTTGCTTGGCGATCGTCTCGTTAGTTTTCCGGAGATTTTCGTCTGCCTTTCTGAGATTCGCGTCTCTCTCCTTCATCTGTTGAGTGAGTGTGCTGATCGAGGCATCTTTCTGTCGGATCGTCGCATTCTTCTCTGCGAGAAGGGTATCCTTTTTGTGAATTGTCTCTGACGCACTTCGCAACGCTTCTTCCTTTTTTCTGAGTGTCGCATCCTTCCCTTCCATTTGCTGCGTCATCTCTGCAATTCTATTGTCTTTCTGTTTCAACAGTGCATCTTTGTCGTTGATGGTCTTGTCTTTAGAGGTGATGGTGTCTTCCTTCTTTCTCATCTCACTTTGCGCTTCATGGAGTTCTATTGTGAGTGTGTTGATCGTTTTATCTTTGGCTATAATCACTTCGTCCTTCTGTTTTATATTATCGGTCAATGATGTAATTTCCTGTTCTTTCTCTCCAATTTGGGTTCGAAGTGCTTCTCGTTGCGCAACAAGTTCATCCACGGGAATCGATGTCTCTTCTGCAACACCGTCCAGTTTGTTGAGACAGAGAAGAGCAGAACCAGCATTTATGCTGACAAGTGGATCAGGATGAGAAGAGAGGGTGGAGAGAGAGGAAGACAGACGTGTCTTGTTTGGGATTGGAGTGGGTGGGGATGAAGAAAGGCACAGTTGGAGGATGG
Organism: Blattamonas nauphoetae; assembly: GCA_033064195.1. Classification (NCBI taxonomy): domain Eukaryota; phylum Preaxostyla; order Oxymonadida; genus Blattamonas; species Blattamonas nauphoetae. The sequence continues at coordinate 59,277 of JARBJD010000117.1, read as the reverse complement.
AGTTGACGAAGGCGAGAACAGGACGAAGATGAGACTGTTCTTCACGTTGGGGTTCGTTGGGTGGTGATGGTTGTGGTTGTGTGTGGAGAGTTGAGTGTGTTTGGGGAGGTTGTGGAGAAGAAGCGAGAATTGAGGGAAGAGAGAGCCAGAGAGGAGATGAGAGGAGGTGTGGGAGAGAAGGAGGGTGGCGTTGGAGGATGGCTGTGAAGAGAGGAAGGAGGTGGAAGTTGAGAGTGTGGGGAAGATACTGTTGGGACGAGGATTGGATTGATGACAGTGGATGGAGAAAGAACGAAGTGATGAGAAGAGAAGAGAAAAATAAACAGTGAAGAGAGCAGAAAAGAGATGGATGAAGAGAGATGGATTTAATTGGTGTCGAGGGTCGATTGAAATTGATTTGGGAGCGACTCCGAAACGAGCACAGATTGTGTGAAGGATCTGAGAAATCATCATCAACGATATCAGATGAATGAGAAATGGAGGAGAACAAACATAAAACGGAAAGAAGTTGATTGAAAATAATGAGATGGTGGAGGAACGAAATCCTGAATGGTGTCAAACCGCGAAGGAATCACCAGTTCCATCGACAATCGATTCTCCAAGTGAGATCAATTCTCGATCAGAAATCAGCCCTGTCTTAGAAAGTAATTCATGTGAGAAGCGACAAACTGGTCCAGATTTTTGTTCGTCCTGATTCTGTCCAAGATTTAGTGCAACGGATCGCTGAAATTGAGAGATATCAAAGAAGGGGACATAAAGAAGGTGAGCAGACCTCAAGTGAAACTGGAAACATTTCACTGAAAAGAATGATTTCCCGATCAGGCCCTCAGAACAATACTCCGAACTAATAACCATCCATGAAACTCATCAAATAGGCAAGAAAGTCACGTAACCTCTCCAAATCTGGTTGTCGAACGAAGAGATGAAAAATCATGGAGGACCAGTTCCGTGACACACACACAACACCGGATCTCTGGGTGGCCATCTCTACGTTCAGAACTCCAACGAAAACCAACACTCACCAAGAATCAAGTCGCGATACGACTCTTTCTTTCATTGTAGATAACCTTGTAACATTTATTTGTTTTATTCGTTATTTCTTGAAAAAATATGTTTTATCAACGCGAGCTTCGATGGATCAGTGTAGTATCCCTTCTGTATCAACATGGTCGATGTAATCACAAATCACCATCCCCAATCAAGTCTTATCTGATTTCAGGGAGAGATTGTCAACGATTCCAGAAGTGCAAACAAAGGGTCTGATCTTTCATCAATAAAAGAATCGTTCGCTCTTAGAATCTTACCAAATTATTGGTTCTCATCATGTTCTGCCTCTCGCTTTTTTTCTGGATGATTCAACAAAATGAAGCAAATACAACCATTTCTCAACCACCAAGAAGCCTCTTTTCACTCTTGAACGAAGAATCGAACGCTCGTGGTCATGGATTGGAACACATCGTTTCTGTGTCGATACCAGAAGGAACATACGTTGGTTCTGACATTGATGTGGCACATCGATCACTTACACTGGCTGGAGAACGATCATCTGTCCGAAGCCATTCTGGAACTCAAATTGTCCCTTCATCCGTACGGAATGGAAAGTTGGGTGAAGGAAGGAACTCTTTTCGATCTTGTGAGTTTTGCCTGTTCTCATTGACAAACTCGACTTTGTCGATGAAATGGATGGACTTTTCACTGGTCGACAATTCCGAAGAAGGAAGACAGCAGATGAACGAAGCAAGATCACCAAGGCTGGCAATTGTTTCAAGCAGCATGCTGACGATATCTGAAAGTCGAATTGAAGTATCACCATGGACAAGTGCGATTGTGATTTCTCCATCTCCATTGGAGGAATCAGGAAGAGAATCGTCAGTTGTGATTTCGAAGAGCTTGCTGTGGAATAATGTTGGGTCGATGCGTGGTGTTGTTGAAACATCGTCATTTGCATCCCTTGGAGGGTCAGTTTCGGTGTCGATTGTTGGATGTTCGTTTGACTCTTATCGGATTCTGGGAAACGACGGGATTGGCCTCTCACTGACACGATCACCTCGACAGAATGTGGAATCGGTTGGAAGATTGTCGTCATCGCTGATTGACTGCTCATTTGTGAACATGAGTTCGATTGGGTCTTCACACCAGCAACGCCTTCTGCATTTGGATCAGAAGATGTTTGGATGTGTTGTATCACTGACAAGCTCGCATTTGTCGGGATCGACGATTCGTGACGTGAACACTGGAGGATCCGTTTTGTGCTCGAATTCCTCCTTCTCCTCCCTCCTCCCCTCCCCCAACACCGACTCCGCCAACGAGCCGTCCATCATTCAAGGTGAAACCTCCATTGACAGGCATGGGATCCGATCAGACCGATCTCACCCTTTTTCGATCTCACCTCCTGCTTTCTTTCAATTCGCCTCTAAAAGCTTTTCAAAATACGTTTTTTCACAAATTTCTTTATCAAAACTGAAATGAAGAATCAGAAAGTGAAGTCAAAACAAGCCCATTGATGCTGTTGGATACTCCTGATCGGAGTCTGAATCACAAATTCAAAGAGGATAAACGTGAGTTAAGAGAAGGAAAGGCTCCGATTACACGTTTTTGTTGGAAATGAGTTCAACTGGAATGAGTTACGGACTGTTTCAAGTTTTGAACAGGGAAAGACGCGTCATCAAGCCGTTTTCGCGGTAATAAGAGAGAAGGGAAGTCATTAGAGGTGAAGTGGAATCATTTTGGACATGAAATATTCTAAAATCAGAGAGAAAAAATATGAAAAGTTGGAGAAATAGATACGCTTAAATAGGAGACTGATCTCACCCAAAAATCTCATCGTGAGATCAAAAGATCTCACGATAAGCTTAAAAGTACTCACGCCTCCCAACCCTGTCCATTGAATATCAGGATGGCATCGAATACAAATTTAACTTCAACGTTCACGAAACAGCATCCGTCTCATTCACCCACTGCCACTTCACTGGAATCAATTATCAACCATCTGAACGACCACTCTACTTCTCCAGCTACTGCGGCCCCATCACCATCCTCTCCTGCTCCTTCGACAGCATCCACTCGACAGGTAGCTCAGGCGGCGCTGTCCACATCACCCAAGCAACCAGCGTCCCCAACCCGATTGAAGTCAAGCTGTGCAATTTCACGTCCTGCTCGTCGGAGCGCTATGGCGGTGGGATGTATCTTTCACATGGGAGCGTGGCGTCTGTCGTCGATTGTCGGTTTGTTGAATGCGGGCCTGATCCTTCGTCGACCTCCCAAGATGGCGGAGGAATGTATTTCCAAGGAATTTCTGTGTCCGTCTCGACTCTCACTGGTCTTCACTTCCTGTCCTGTTCTACAGTCTCGTTAGGTTGTGGAATGCATCTCCTTTGTGACAAGCTCACTCTCTCGTCATGTCGTTTCAGCGATTGTTCTTCGACAAAACCAGGCTCCAATGGTGGCGGTCTGTCCTTCACCCAGTACTCAAATCCCATTGTGGACGTCTACTCCAACCTCGTCTTCGAAGACTGCTCGTGTGGGGCGTCTGGAGGCGGTTTGTATTTCCTGTGCATCAAACCAACGGTACTCGAGGATATCCAATTCATCGGATGCCAAATAACCGCAATTAGCTCCTCTTCTTCTGGAGGGGGGTTTATGACAGCAGCCCCCAACGATTATCTTGAAATGGTTGGCTGTGAGTTCGTGAATTGCTCGTCGCCCTCTCTTGGTGGAGCAGTCTTTGTCGGCGCCACCAAAAACTTCTCGATGACGGACTGTGTGGTGAAGGGGTGCTCGTCTGGATCGATTGGAGCGATCGCGTTCAGTTGGTCTGCATCCGAGCCACGTCCAGCCTCGTTCACTCGAGTGCAGTTCATCGAGAACCGAGTCGAAAATTCGTCTCTCTATTTCACCAAGCCACTCGCTGAGAATACATCAGCCGTCATTGATGTCTTTTTCGATCAAAAGTACAGTGAAGGTCCTGAACTGTCGATCGAGGAGAGCTTCACGACTGCCACTTCCAACAGTGCTGGAACATTCAAAGTGAACAAGGTTCCAGTCGAGAGTGGAACAGTCAGTGTGTACGAGAGGATGGAGGACGCGGCATATGACAAGATTGGACCACTTCTGACAGGTTCACCAACAGCTGGAGTGAACCAAAAGACAGGAAAGATTGAGTTGGAGATGGAGGGGATGACACCGCGGATATCGCAGGAATATGAAGTGAGAGTGAAAGATGATGGGAAAGAAACAGTGACAAGACTGAGAATGCTGTTTTCGGATGGGATAGGGACTCTGGTGTCTGAATCAGAGGACCTTCTTGAATACAATACAAGTTACACGATCACATCGATTGTGGGAGTTGTGCCCACCTCGTCGTCATCTTCGTCGTCTTCATCTTCTTCTTCTGCTTCGATGCTGTCGAATGCTGTCGTTGTGCATCGAGTAGCGTGGCCGTTCCACCTCGCCGCGACTCCCTCCTTCGTCTCGTTCACCACACCCGAGAAACCGTCGACTCTCAAATCAGCCACAGCCTCCCTCATCACAGCAGAACCGAATTACGCGTATGTGATCCTCCTCTTCGACAAAGAAGTGTTTGGGTCGTTCGACATTGTTGTGGAAGAGGAGGGGAAGGATGTGACGATCACTGTACCGATTGAGGACACTTCACTGACAGGGGAAAGTGCGAAATTCATTGTTGTTGGAAACGACCGTCTGCTCACTCACGACACGACGTACACAATCAAGTCGATTGTTCAAACGCCAGACACAAACACACCGTTTGTGTTCATGAACAAGACAATCTCCTTCCACATCCCGAAATCGTCGTATGTTCCTACGGAAGACCCCAAGAAGACGCTGTCACCCGAAACAAAGGCATTGCTGAGCTGGCTGATTCCGCTGGTTGCGTGCCTGCTCTTGGCACTCGTCGTCATGATCGTCGTGTTTGTGCTGGTGTATCGAAGAAAGAAGAATGAGCCAGCTCAGAAAGAGATGGAAGCACAAGACGAAGTGCGTGTGGAGGACAAGATGGACGTGATGGAAGAGGAATACACAAACCGAGTGATCGAAACGGATGGACTTGGACACTCAGGAGCAGAATCGTCGGATGTCGGATCGACGCGTCTGAACGGATCACGAGGTGGATTGGAGGGTGGAGGGAAGGAGTGGGTGGAGGTGATGGCGTGCAGTGGAGGATTTGAAATCAGTTCTGCTCCGATGACGAACACACTGTATTCTGTGTTGCACAAGGAACACCGGGAGATTGGGAAGCGAGGGATCGGGATTCAGATTGTGAATGGATTGAAGCAAGTTGTGGCTCATCGAGGATGGAGTGATGTTCTGACTCGTCTTTCGTCTCACTGGATTCTGATTGATGGAAGTGGAAATGTTCAACTGAAGCTTCAAATGAATGCATCAGAAGCAGAACTCGAAATCGCTCAGGCTCAAACACAGAACCCTGACAAGAGTGGAAATGAGAATGATAGTACCCGGACAAACCCGTTAGAGCGGATAAACCCGTTAACCCTTCCACAGGGACAAATCAGTCTCCCCTCTTCACCAAAATCATCCTTCCACTTCACTTTCATGCTTTTTCTCATTATTTTCAAAACTAGAGTTCTTCATGAAAGAATAATTGTGAAATGGAAAGTGAAAAGTGAACGTTGTTTTTTGAACGAAATTGAACAAATCTATTTCCGAGAACTAGAGGGATCATGTGTTGCGATTTGAGCTTTTCATGGTCAGAATAACTTGCGCTGTGTCGTCATTGGCATTTTATCCATTTGAATAGACCCATTGTCTTTGATCCAATCTCTGAAAGAGTCACAATTCCTTCCAGAATTCTCACAAGGCTTTTCTTACAGGCATAACAGATGAGTCGTGTGAAAGAGATGATCAATGTGAAATGGGGTATGTTCGAAACGGGTTTATCGGAGTTAACGGGTTTATCCGACCACTATGAACAAACAGTGAATGAAGGGAGCGAACGGTCAGATCACACTGAGAAGGACAAAACAGGAATGGATGGGCTGAGATGGCGCGCACCTGAAGTGGTTGCTGGTCGACATTCAGTCGATGGTCAGAAAGCGTCAGTTTTTATCGGGGTGGCGGGAAAAACTTGGGCGGGCTCTTAGTCGATTCTGGCACTATTTAGCTTAATTTTCACTTCATACAGTGCCTTTACATGTTTCCTATTTTCAAAAAACACCAAGTAAAAAAATCATAGTGTCCTGACCAGAGAGAACAGCGAGGTGAAAGATCAGATCTGAACGACTATGACTCTTTTTCTCAACAAAATGGAAAATTTCAGACATTTAGACTAATTTACACTCATTTCAGAAGAAGATGTAGCAATTGAATCAATACATGACAGGGAAATATCATCGAGATTTTTAACTCTGTTTGAGAATCGCCGTTGTCACGTCATCTTTTTCAGGATGAAACGAATCGACCCCCTTCATGAATGCACGGGGCATCGTGGAAAGTGCCAATCATCACATCTGACGTCATGATCAAGCGGTGAAACACGACATCGTTGATTCAGGGATAAAACCAGACTGGTTTGTATTTCTTGCCGTTTTCTCATTACTCCTCCCGTATTCAAAGGAATCTGAATATAAACACTGAATTGCAATTTTTTTCGATCATCGACGTTGTTTTCAGGATCTTGGTCATTATTCATCAGGATATGTGTAATCACCATGCTGGACAGAAGCTACAGCCAGTTCAATGACTGGCTGGGAGATCAAACTACGAATTGACGACAAAGGAAGGATGATCATCACGATTCTGGAAAAAAATCTCGATGACATTTCCCTGTCATGTATTGATTCAATTGCTACATCTTCTTCTGAAATGAGTGTAAATTAGTCTAAATGTCTGAAATTTTCCATTTTGTTGAGAAAAAGAGTCATAGTCGTTCAGATCTGATCTTTCACCTCGCTGTTCTCTCTGGTCAGGACACTATGATTTTTTTACTTGGTGTTTTTTGAAAATAGGAAACATGTAAAGGCACTGTATGAAGTGAAAATTAAGCTAAATAGTGCCAGAATCGACTAAGAGCCCGCCCAAGTTTTTCCCGCCACCCCGATAGTCTTGGCCTTGTGTTGTGGGAAATTGAGACTGGTCAAGTTCCGTTTGGTGAACTGGATGCAGTGAATGCTCAGCGACAATCGGGAACAGGAATTGGACCAAAAATGGACGCTCTGAAGAACGAGGAGTTCATCGCTCTGATCCATCGTTGTGTATCAGTTGATCCTGAGATGCGACCAACGCTAGCTGAGATTGGGGAGTTCCTCTCTTCTCATCCTGATGAAACGATTGGTGGATCTGGAAACGAGATGAAAGAGTGATGATTGTGATTGTCGACCTGCATCTCACTATTCACCCACTCTTGATTCGTCGAGAACTTCACCTCACACTGAACCACTCTCTTCACTTATCAATACAGTCGGTCCTTTTGGGCATCACAATACTCTTCATCTGTCACCCCATTGATCAATTCTCTTGTCTTGCTTTGGAGTGTCTCACACGGGTTGGGGAAGGCGTGGAATGTGGCGGAGTCTGGTGATCCACACGTCACTCAACTATTTTCCAGACTGGCGTCATTTGGAGTTGCTTGTGTTTGAATTGAGAGCCTTTGACTCTTCTCTTTTTTCGTCTTTCTTCCACATCACTCGATTCTTGGTTTCATCTCTGAACTTGATCTTCATGCACCTCTTCTTTGCTCTTCTTTCGCTTCTCTTGATGTCAGGATCCGTTGCTGTTGATTTGGGAGAGGAACATTGCGGTTTCTCTGTCGACGTGGATCTTGTTTGCTGATGTTGTTGTGTTCGGAGAGCATTTCTCTTTGTGATTGTCATGCTCCACTTCCGTCTTGCTGTTCTGCTCTTTGGAGTGGGACTTGATGAAGATGGCGAAGATGTTTTCATTATTTTTGGAGTCTCTTTCATCTCAATTCTGTTCCCATGTCGCTTTATGCGGACTGTTGATTGATTCTTCCGAATTGAGATGATATTCAGTGAAAAAAGCAGATACCCACCACCGGGAGATATAGGGGTGGCACGAATTATTACCTTTTGGGACCACACTCCAGTTCATTCCCACCAAAAGATGAGTATTCTCGGATGTTGAAGGATAGTTTCTTCGATCAAACAAGATGATGAATCATGACTCTAATCTCGTGCGAAATGAATGAAATGTGTCGTGGGATGGAAGATGCAGCGATAGCAGCGCCTCATTCATTGGTGAAACACCAAAACACAATCAAAACCAGAAAATGACAACAAAAGGAACAACCATGCCAAGAACGACGAAGAGGAAGAGGAAGTCAGGAAGAGGTGAGAAGTGGGTGATGTGGGAGTGAACACGAAATGAGGGCAAGCGAAGAAAAAAGACATAATTCTGACCAATCATTGTCTCACATCCTCAACCACACCAACACGATGTCTGGTCGAAGCCAGACAACTTGGCGGATGATGCTGCGAGAGGTGAAATGAGAGCCAGTAAAGAAGAAAACCAACACTGCCATCCAAAATAAGAATCGCACATCTGAAAAAGTGTCTGACACAGGGGAGTGTCTCGTGACGAACTAAAGACAGGTGACGTGAGGGCAGTGATGGACATGTCTTGGCTAACGAGGAGAGAGACAATTCGGTCGGGGGAGTGTGAATACGAGGATAAGAGAGTTAAAGTGAGATGAAAAAGAAAGGGGATTGAGAAAAGAACAGAAGTGAAGAAAGGATCGAGAAGATGAGAGAGATCGAAGAGATGCGAGACATGGCTTTACGAAATAGAAGAGAATGAAGACTGAAGAATGAAATATGACAATCATGATCGGATGTCGAGTTGATCGCTCGCCTTCGGAATCTCAACGTGCTCGTCTGCCGCCTCCTCCGAGCACAGCACACTCACAACCGATTTCAGACTCGGTCGTTCTTTCGGATCCAGCGAGAGGCTCCACGAGATCAGATTCCGAATCTCTTCGTCCAACACAAGCTTCATGTTTGGCTTCTCTCCGCCCTCGTTCTGCCGCGTCGCGTTCGCTTCGTCCATCTCTTTCCACGGCACTTCGCCTGTCCAGATCTCCCACAGAACAAGACCAAGGCTGAATACCAATGCTGACTCTCCATCAATCTTCTCCCCATTCCAGCGACCAATCTCGGGTGCTCTCCATCGAAGGCCCTCAGTCGCCTTTCTTGTCGCGGCTGAGAGCCCCTCACCGAAAAAAGACTTCTCGCATTCCTGGTTCTGCTTCTGTTCCCGTTCTTGTTTCTGTGTTTCGTCTTGGTTCTTCACATCGGTCTCTTCTCTTCCTTCCTCAATCGGCGCCAATCGAAGCAGAACCGACGAGTTGTTCACCAACACCCAGTGCGGCGAGAAACGCGTCACAAGTTCAGAAGTCTTGTGTTCCTTCCAAACTCGCTCAAGAATCTTCGCAACTCGACGAGACATTGTGCGCTTGTCAATCGCTCGCTGCTTTTCTGGTCGGTGCAGAATATCAAACAGTGTGTCTACATTTGTCCAATCAACCACTCCTACTTCTCCGCTCTCTCCCAACACTTCCACAAACTGTGGTTTCTCTATCGGAAGTGAGATTGATGTTGGATTGGGCTGGTTCGGGTTGGGATTCACTGTTTGTTGTATCTTGATCAGATTGTCATCGCTGTTCTCCGGAATCGTTTCCTCCATTTTTTGTTCCAGTTCAAGTCGTGCTTCGTCTTCGTTGTCCATTTCTTTCATTTTCACTGTTGCTTTGTTCATCTTTTCTGCATGTCTTCGTCGACGCCAGCAGATAAACACCACAATCATCGAAAGAAGAAGAACGACACAGAGAGAGATCACGAGAGGAAGCCACCATTTCATGTTTTCTTTCACAGCTTCCGAGCGACGTTGTGAGATGGACGATTGGATTTGAAATGATTCTGACGTTCGCAAGAAGTCAGATGACTGCGACTCTGAGTCTGAAGTCGGTTTGGAGGCTGAACCAAACAAAAGACGACCTCGCCATTCCAGCGACGAATCCAGAGAAGAGAGAGAAGACAAAGTGATCGAAACTGAGATGTGAGTCTCGTTCTTCCATTCTGTTGATTCTGATGACAAAGCGAACGATTCTGCTTTTCCTTCTTTCTCAGTTTTCGATGAAACAATCTCAAACACTTCCAAACACAGACCACACGGAATCAGTGTCGATCCCACAATCCACATCGAGAATGTCTTGTTCTGCTTCGAGAACTCGCTCGATGACTCCGAAGTGGAGAGTGTTGGGATGAAGAAGGGAGCATTCACATTCACATCCTCCCCACTCAAGACACAGTCTTCGTGTGACAGCCACAGATGAGGATGTTTGTCGGACGAGCCATCCCCTCCATTCAGACTTCCAATCGCGAGATTCCCTCCATCCGAGCAGTGGATGTTCCGACGAGCTGAAGGGAAGAGAGGATTATTTGGCGAGTTGTCGTGGAATATTCCTCCTTCCACTGTCAGCGTTCCTCCTTCCATCGAAACAGCACCAGACGAGAGGAAAGAGAAAGAAGACGAGACAAGTTTGGTTGTTGAGTTTTTGAGAACGAACGCTCCACTCGTCCAAGAACAAGAGAAGAGCTCAGAATTGAATGCTGCAGAGGGAGATTGAGAAGATCCCACGAAAGACGACGATTCGAGTGTCAGAGATCCGTTCACAACAACAACGAAGATCAGAGAAGGTGACGATGCGAGCTCAACATCAACATGGTGAATCAACAGCAACGCTTCCGTCACTGAAATCATTCCTTCTTCTTTTTCCAGTGTTGGTATCGCTGACACAAACAACTCGGGTTTCGTTGTCTCTCCAGACTTCAGACCAACTTCCATCCCTTTCGAGATCACAATCGGAGTCGATTGGGTTGTGTTGTGAACGATGTCCAGCGTCACTTTCGACACTCCAATTCCATCAACAATCCACCACGCTGCTTCAATCGTTGAGCACGGCAAGCTCTCTTCGCCACAAAACCATTCTGACGATCCTGAAGACGAGTCAACAAACAAGTTCAGCTTCGATGGACCAGATTTTGTTTCGAAGGAGAGAGAAGGATCAAACTGAATCACGCCATCATCTTCATCAAATCCAACAATCGACGAGATTGTGTAGTTCGTGTTGAACTGAAGAGAATCTGACCATCCAATTCGAAGTTGGGACGATTTCGCATGTTCAGCATCAACCACTCGGACCTCGAAAGAGTGAGACGAGGAGAGCGTCACTCTGAAGTCTTTCCCAATTGGCAAGTCGGATCCAACAAACGAAACGGAACATGATGTCAGAAGTGTGTTGGCGAAAGCGAACGAAGCGGAGAGAAGACGAGGAGGGAAAGGAATTCTCGCTTTGATTCCATCGTTCACGATATACGTGGCGGTTTCGCCGGTTTTGATGCTCACTGCGTACTCCTTTCCAAATTTCACTTTTTCAGCACTTTCCGAACTCGAGACGGAGAACTCGGCGAAACAGTGTGTCGAATCAGTCATGTTGACGGACGAAACAGAAGGCCAGGACGTCGATCCACTGTTTAGCCAAATCAATCCCATCGAAGAATGAAGTGCTCGTCCTTCGAAGAAAAGACATACGACAGTTGTGTCTTTTGTTCAGTTCTGCCTTGATGAATCTCTCAATTCTGGTTGGTTCTTTCGGAATTACAAATGAAATCATTTCGATGTCGAACAGGAGTTCCGTCGATCCTCGTTCCAACGATGACAGAACATATGTCGTCTCAAACTCAAACTGCGAGTTTCTCTTCGACTCTTCTGTTTCGAACGGATAAAGAACAGCCTCGTGGCATTCAAGAACTCCATTCTCAGTTGTCCTCAGTTTCAGCGATTTCGAATGGGTTTGTCGGTCTTGGGATGCAACCGATGTGAATGTGAGCGTGTATTCCGTCGATGGCAGGAGCGCACGGGAACTGAAAGAAAGATCGATTGTGGAGTTCAGTGAAGTGCTCCCAAAGTTCCCAGCCGACACAGAAACAACGCGTTCCGGTTCGACAGGAGTGGAGAATGAGCATTCCGCCGTTTCAATCAAAATCGACACATTCGACCCAATCGCCATCGACGATGCGGAGTATGTGTGCCCAAACAGCAGGTCGGCAGAGGTGAGAGGATAGAGCGAGAGCGAGAACACGTACGAAGTCTCACTCGTCGGTACCAAGTGAATCGTGCGTGTGTCGACGTCATTCGAAGACGAAGGGGACGACAAAGGAGTTCCACTCAGAGTCAGTGTGTAGTTCTTCCCAACTTCGAGAGCTCGAGTCTCCACTGTCAGCGTCGTCTCGTTCAGTCCTTCTTCAACTGAACTCTTCAGAGACACAAGTCGGGCTGGCTCATCACTGATCGTCACAGAACCTCCCTCACACAGCAGATCTGTGCTTCCTCCCTGTTGTAGGAACCTCTTCACATCCAATACTTCCCCGAAGTCCAATTCTGCTCCCTCAACAGGATAAGCAACTCCTGATCCTTCCCATCTCCCTGATTCTCCGTTCCACTTCATCTCCACTGTGAATCGCGTCGTTCCTGACTTGCTCAGCTCAACCTCATAAATCTCATCCGAATTCAACTTTCGTCCAGACATCCCAAACAGCACTCGCTTTCCTCCACTATCCAGACCAACAACAGAGAAGGAGACAAGGCGCGTCGGCTCAGGATCAGTCTTGAATGTCAGTCCGGCCGCGAACAGCACACCGTTGTTCGACGAATCTGTCACATTCACCACTGTGTAGTTTGTGTCGTATTCAAGCTCAATCTCTTCTTCTCTCTGCGAGAACACGATCCCTGTCCCTTTTCCATTTGTTGCTGAGCTGAACGACACGTTCATCTTGGCTCCCGTTTGTGTCCCCGTCTCGTTCAGATGCAGAGTGTATGTTTCACCAACTGACATCACTCGTCCCTCCACTGACACTTCTGCCTTCTTCTCGTCATCGTAAAGACGCGAGAAAGATACATTCGCGATGCGTGGTTTTTCCTTCGGAATCACAAATGAAATCATTTCGATGTCGAACAGGAGTTCCGTCGATCCTCGTTCCAACGATGACAGAACATATGTCGTCTCAAACTCAAACTGCGAGTTTCTCTTCGACTCTTCTGTTTCGAACGGATAAAGAACAGCCTCGTGGCATTCAAGAACTCCATTCTCAGTTGTCCTCAGTTTCAGCGATTTCGAATGGGTTTGTCGGTCTTGGGATGCAACCGATGTGAATGTGAGCGTGTATTCCGTCGATGGCAGGAGCGCACGGGAACTGAAAGAAAGATCGATTGTGGAGTTCAGTGAAGTGCTCCCAAAGTTCCCAGCCGACACAGAAACAACGCGTTCCGGTTCGACAGGAGTGGAGAATGAGCATTCCGCCGTTTCAATCAAAATCGACACATTCGACCCAATCGCCATCGACGATGCGGAGTATGTGTGCCCAAACAGCAGGTCGGCAGAGGTGAGAGGATAGAGCGAGAGCGAGAACACGTACGAAGTCTCACTCGTCGGTACCAAGTGAATCGTGCGTGTGTCGACGTCATTCGAAGACGAAGGGGACGACAAAGGAGTTCCACTCAGAGTCAGTGTGTAGTTCTTCCCAACTTCGAGAGCTCGAGTCTCCACTGTCAGCGTCGTCTCGTTCAGTCCTTCTTCAACTGAACTCTTCAGAGACACAAGTCGGGCTGGCTCATCACTGATCGTCACAGAACCTCCCTCACACAGCAGATCTGTGCTTCCTCCCTGTTGTAGGAACCTCTTCACATCCAATACTTCCCCGAAGTCCAATTCTGCTCCCTCAACAGGATAAGCAACTCCTGATCCTTCCCATCTCCTGATTCTCCGTTCCACTTCATCTCCACTGTGAATCGCGTCGTTCCTGACTTGCTCAGCTCAACCTCATAAATCTCATCCGAATTCAACTTTCGTCCAGACATCCCAAACAGCACTCGCTTTCCTCCACTATCCAGACCAACAACAGAGAAGGAGACAAGGCGCGTCGGCTCAGGATCAGTCTTGAATGTCAGTCCGGCCGCGAACAGCACACCGTTGTTCGACGAATCTGTCACATTCACCACTGTGTAGTTTGTGTCGTATTCAAGCTCAATCTCTTCTTCTCTCTGCGAGAACACGATCCCTGTCCCTTTTCCATTTGTTGCTGAGCTGAACGACACGTTCATCTTGGCTCCCGTTTGTGTCCCCGTCTCGTTCAGATGCAGAGTGTATGTTTCACCAACTGACATCACTCGTCCCTCCACTGACACTTCTGCCTTCTTCTCGTCATCGTAAAGACGCGAGAAAGATACATTCGCGATGCGTGGTTTTCCTTCGGAATCACAAATGAAATCATTTCGATGTCGAACAGGAGTTCCGTCGATCCTCGTTCCAACGATGACAGAACATATGTCGTCTCAAACTCAAACTGCGAGTTTCTCTTCGACTCTTCTGTTTCGAACGGATAAAGAACAGCCTCGTGGCATTCAAGAACTCCATTCTCAGTTGTCCTCAGTTTCAGCGATTTCGAATGGGTTTGTCGGTCTTGGGATGCAACCGATGTGAATGTGAGCGTGTATTCCGTCGATGGCAGGAGCGCACGGGAACTGAAAGAAAGATCGATTGTGGAGTTCAGTGAAGTGCTCCCAAAGTTCCCAGCCGACACAGAAACAACGCGTTCCGGTTCGACAGGAGTGGAGAATGAGCATTCCGCCGTTTCAATCAAAATCGACACATTCGACCCAATCGCCATCGACGATGCGGAGTATGTGTGCCCAAACAGCAGGTCGGCAGAGGTGAGAGGATAGAGCGAGAGCGAGAACACGTACAAAGTCTCACTCGTCGCGGTCAATTGAATGATGCGTGTGTCGACGTCATTCGAAGACGAAGGGGACGACAAAGGAGTTCCACTCAGAGTCAGTGTGTAGTTCTTCCCAACTTCGAGAGCTCGAGTCTCCACTGTCAGCGTCGTCTCGTTCAGTCCTTCTTCAACTGAACTCTTCAGAGACACAAGTCGGGCTGGCTCATCACTGATCGTCACAGAACCTCCCTCACACAGCAGATCTGTGCTTCCTCCCTGTTGTAGGAACCTCTTCACATCCAATACTTCCCCGAAGTCCAATTCTGCTCCCTCAACAGGATAGACAACTCCTGATCCTTCCCATCTCCCTGATTCTCCGTTCCACTTCATCTCCACTGTGAGTCGCGTCGTTCCTGACTTGCTCAGCTCAACCTCATAAATCTCATCCGAATTCAACTTTCGTCCAGACATCCCAAACAGCACTCGCTTTCCTCCACTATCCAGACCAACAACAGAGAAGGAGACAAGGCGCGTCGGCTCAGGATCAGTCTTGAATGTCAGTCCGGCCGCGAACAGCACACCATTGTTCGACGAGTCGGTCACATTCACCACTGTGTAGTTTGTGTCGTATTCAAGCTCAATCTCTTCTTCTCTCTGCGAGAACACGATCCCTGTCCCTTTTCCATTTGTTGCTGAGCTGAACGACACGTTCATCTTGGCTCCCGTTTGTGTCCCCGTCTCGTTCAGATGCAGAGTGTATGTTTCACCAACTGACATCACTCGTCCTTCCACTGACACTTCTGCCTTCTTCTCATCATCATAAAGACGCGAGAAAGAGACATTCGTGAGGCAAGATGGCTCGTTTGGTGTTCGAAAACTCAACTCCACAAGCTCCATCGGCTGCGAATGGTAAGAAGAATCAAATGACGTCAGTGAGTATTCTGTCCTATATTTCAGATCTGCTTCCAAAACGGGATACAGTTTGGCTGTCCATGGTGTCAATCTCGATTCTGACGAAGGAACTAGACTCACTGTTTTCGTGTGTGGTGTTTCTCCCCCTCCCTGTTCTTTCAGCGTCACTGTGTATCCAGACGCCACCAATCCTTCTCCAAGAAATGTAATCGTCATCGAATCAGTTCCATCCGTTTGCTCGATTCCTGTCGGTTTCGCGAGTGGATAATCAATGATAAACACAAAGGGAACGAACATGTATAGTGGCTGTGAACCATCCAACACTTCAAAAACTGCGTAATCGTCTCCATATTTCAGCTTTGTCGGGTCTGTCGAAGAGAGTGGGCTTGTTCCTGTCAGTGAGCCAGATGAGGGAGAAAGGGGAATGGTGAAGTTATTGTTTTCTGAATCCCTCACTTTCATCGAATATGGTCTAGTTGTCAGAAAACATCCTTTCAGTTCGAATGATGCTTCGCTTGTCCCTCTCAGACGTGCATCGAATGACTGAATCGACCCAACGATCGACCTGCCAGGAATGCTGACACTTCGGATTGAATACGACTGCCCGTCGGTGAGGATGGGGAGTATGCCCTGCCGTCCAATCGACACTTCCGCTGTTCCTGTGGACGATGCGCTGTCGGGTGTTCCAAACTCGACGTGCACGAGACGAGGAACATTCGATCCTTCCAACAACACTCCCATCACTCCCTTCACAGAACTCGTTATGCTGATGGTGATCGTTGCTTTGTCCTCTCCCACCAACACTTCAGATGAAGTGATTTCTGTCATCATATAGTCCTCCAGTTGAGGAACAAGTGTGCTGTCTTCAACTTCGCCAGTTTCAAAAAACACATTTGGCGAGCCAGATATGGAATCACAAAACTTGATCGTGTTTGAGTTTGCGATTTCTGAAGAGACGCCTCTAAAGTAGATGTCCTTCGAAGCGGGAGCACCTGTGCACACACACTCCCTGAACTGGAGGAAGGAGAAGTCAACCGACGGGGGAGAGCTGAGAGAGAGAGCACCTCCCGAAGCATACGCTGAACAGAACTCAAAAACACAGTTCGAGAGAGCGGTTGGCGAGTATTGTGAGAACACCACACCAGCAAAGGAAGCAGAGCATGTCTCGAAGAAGCAATTATCCAACGTCAGTTGAGAGGACGAGGAGACGAGGAGAGCGGCAGCGTAATTTGTGGACATTCCAACTGTCTTGCATTCTGTGAAGGACGACTTCGAGATCACCTGGTTTTCGGATGAATACAAGACGGAGATAGCCCCTCCGTCGTTGTCGTGTCCTGTGACGGTGCATTTGTGGAAGAAGCACTGCGTGACGGTGAGAGAGGCTGAAGACTGAAATAGACAGATCGCAGCACCTCCCTTCAGGCCAGAGACTTCAACTGACATTTCTTTGAATGAGCAGAGAGTGTACGAGACAGATGTGAGGAGAGAAGTGGAGTCGATTGAGAATCGGTCGCCCTGGACGAATGCGGTGAATGATTCCGACTTTTCGGTTTCCGAGTTTACTTCGCGAACGCAAGACGAGAATGATGTGTTCACACAACTCAAACTCCCTCCCAAATTCACATCCAACATTCCTGTCCCTCGGTCGTGGTTCGAGCTCAAACAAACTGAACTCCCAACAATTTGCTGCCTAAAATCCCTCAGCTTCTTCCCACTTTTCCCAAAATCTGAAAATCCATCCGTCCGGCTGCTCATGTTCACCAATTCGCAAAAGTTCATGTTTGTGTCCATTGAAGTCACACAAACCGATCCAAAATCCCAGTGATCATTCGAAGCCATCCCAAAAGAGAAGAGAGGGCCAGTTCCCATCCAAAGCGTCTTTGATGAAATCAAGATCCCTGTTCCAACAACCGAAATATGGTCTGGTTCTCCAATGTGTTCGTAATCCGATTGAGATGCAGATATTTCTCGATCATTTCGAGAATGCCATTCATCGACAAACGGTGCGACAAGATGCGTTGGCGATTCATGTGTGCACCTTGAGAGCACAATCAATGACGAGGATTGGTCATTGCTGCCGTTTGAGGAGCAGATCGAGAATGGAGAGTGATATCCATCCGAGATCAGAGTGCTCAGCGAGAAATACACGTTCGATGATGATATCAAGCAGACTCCTGTTTGGTTCGTAATGCAGAATGCCCGAACTCCTTCAACCCGAAACGAGCTGTTCCAAACCGAAAACATGAACATCCTGTCCTTCCATTCATTTTTCTTTTCGGAACTGCTTCCTTCGATACAGTATTCGAGGGTCGTGTTGTTCCCAATTAACAAAATCTCATCCGATGCCACTTGGATCGTTCTGGTAATCATTTCTGCATTGGAGAGATGGACGGTTTGAATTCCATCCTTTTCAGCGTTCTTTATTCTTCCCTCCAACGTATTTCGATCCTCCAGAAATAGTGATGATGTCAGGGGAACTTGGCGAGTCTGCACATTCGCGAGGAATGTCGCAAGAAACAGCAAAATCATCTCAAGAAGACGAATGGGTGATGATCCATCCCATAAACGGTTGTGAAATGGATGACAAAAATCTGTCTCCTCATGATTCAAATCGCCTAACATCGGGAGGAGGCACCATTCTTCCGAAAAAGATGAGGTTGTAAAATGATACGAAACGTCTTTGGGTCTCACATCTCGCTCCAAACATGAACAAACTTCCACACAAACCAATTACGTTTCTTAAATTAAAGACTACCGACAGTTCATTCCCATTAAAAAGATGAGCATTCTCGGATGTCGAAGGATAGTTTCTCCCTTCAAACAAGATGATGAATCATGACTCCAATACCGTGCGAAATGAATGAAATGTGTCGTGGGATGGAAGATGCAGCGATAGCAGCGCCTCATTCATTGGTGAAACACCAAAACACAATCAAAACCAGAAAATGACAACAAAAGGAACAACCATGCCAAGAACGACGAAAAGGAAGAGGAAGTCAGAATGAGGTGAGAAGTGGGTGATGTGGGAGTGAACACGAAATGAGAGTAAGCGAAGAAAAATGACATAATTCTGACCAATCATCGTCTCTCATCCTCAACCACACCAACACAAGGTTTAGTCGAAGCCAGAAAACTAGACGGATGATACTGAGAGAGATGAGATGAGAGCCAGCAAAGAAGAAAACCAACACTGCCATCCAAAACAAGAACCACCCAACTGAAGAAGTGTCGTACACAAGGGAAAGTGTCTCGTGACGAACAAAAGACAGGTGACGTGAGGGCAGTGATGGACATGTCTTGGCTAACGTGGAGAGAGATAATTCGGTCGGGGGAGTGTGAATACGAGGATAAGAGAGTTAAAGTGAGATGAAAAAGAAAGGTGATTGAGAAAAGAACAGAAGGGAGGAAATGATCGAGAAGGTGAGAGAGATCGAAGAGATGGAATGCATGGGTTAACAAAAGATATGAGAATGAAAACTGAAGAATGGAAAGTGAAAATCATGATCGGATGTCGAGTTGATCGCTCGCCTTCGGAATCTCAACGTGCTCGTCTGCCGCCTCCTCCGAGCACAGCACACTCACAACCGATTTCAGACTCGGTCGTTCTTTCGGATCCAGCGAGAGGCTCCACGAGATCAGATTCCGAATCTCTTCGTCCAACACAAGCTTCATGTTTGGCTTCTCTCCGCCCTCGTTCTGCCGCGTCGCGTTCGCTTCGTCCATCTCTTTCCACGGAACTTCGCCTGTCCAGATCTCCCACAGAACCAATCCCAGACTGAACACCAATGCCGACTCTCCATCAATCTTCTCCCCATTCCAGCGACCAATCTCGGGTGCTCTCCATCGAAGGCCCTCAGCTGCCTTTCTTGTCGCAGCTGAGAGCCCCTCACCGAAAAAAGACTTCTCGCATTCCTGGTTCTGCTTCTGTTCCCGTTCTTGTTTCTGTGTTTCGTCTTGGTTCTTCACATCGGTCTCTTCTCTTCCTTCCTCAATCGGCGCCAATCGAAGCAGAACCGACGAGTTGTTCACCAACACCCAGTGCGGCGAGAAACGCGTCACAAGTTCAGAAGTCTTGTGTTCCTTCCAAACTCGCTCAAGAGTCTTCGCAACTCGACGAGACATTGTGCGCTTGTCAATCGCTCGCTGCTTTTCTGGTCGGTGCAGAATATCAAACAGTGTGTCTACATTTGTCCAATCAACCACTCCCACTTCTCCGCTCTCTCCCAACACTTCCACAAACTGCGGCGTCTCCATCGGAAGTGAGATTGATGTTGGATTGGGCTGGTTCGGGTTGGGATTCACTGTTTGTTGGATCTTGATCAGATGGTCATCGCTGTTCTCCGGAATCGTTTCTTCCATTTTCTGTTCCAGTTCAAGTCGTGCTTCATCTTCGTTGTCCATTTCTTTCATTTTCACTGTTGCTTTGTTCCTCATTGCTTTCTTTCCTCGTCGACGCCAGCAGATAAACACCACAATCATCGAAAGAAGAAGAACGACACAGAGAGAGATCACGAGAGGAAGCCACCATTTCATGTTTTCTTTCACAGATTCCGAGCGACGTTGTGAGATGGAGGATTGGATTTGAAATGATTCTGACGTTCGCAATAAGTCAGATGACTGTGTTTCTTTTTCTGACGATGAGTCTGATGCCGATTTGGAGGCTGAACCAAACAAAAGACGACCTCGCCATTCCAGCGACGAATCCAGAGAAGAGAGAGAAGATAATGAGATCGAAACTGAGATGTGAGTCTCGTTCTTCCATTCAGTTGAGTCTGATGACAAAGCGAACGATTCTGCTTTTCCCTCTTTCTCAGTTTTCGATGAAACAATCTCAAACACTTCCAAACACAGATCACACGGAATTAGTGTCGATCCCACGATCCAGATCGAGAATGACTTGTTCTGCTTCGAGAACTTGCTCGATGACTCAGAAGAGGAGAGTGTTGGGATGAAGAAGGGAGCATTCACATTCACATCCTCTCCACTCAACACGCAGTCTTCGTGTGACAGCCACAGATGAGGATGCTTGTCGGACGAGCCATCCCCTCCATTCAGACTTCCTATCGTGAGATTCCCTCCATCCGAGCAGTGGATGTTCCGACGAGCAGAAGGGAAGAGATGATCGTTCGGCGAATTGTCGTGGAAGGCACTCGTTTCGACAGACAGTGTTCCTCCCTTCAAGTTCAGTGCTCCCGAAGTGAGATGGGAGAAAGACGAAGAGACAAGTTTGGTTGTTGAGTTTTTGAGAACGAATGCTCCACTCGTCCAAGAACAAGAGAAGAGCTCAGAATTCGATGTCGGAGAGGGAGATTGAGAAGATCCCACGAATGACGACGATTCGAGTGTCAGAGAGCCATTCAAAACAACAACGAAGATCAGAGAAGGTGATGATGCGAACTCAACATCAACATGGTGAATCAACAGCGACGCTTCTGTCACTGAAATCATTTCTTCGTCTTCCAGTGTTGGCAAGTCAGACACAAACAGCTCGGGTTTCGTTGTCTCTCCAGACTTCAGACCAACTTCCATCCCTTTCGAGATCACAATCTGTTTCGATTGGATTGTGTTGTGAACGATGTCCAGCGTCACTTTCGACACTCTAATTCCATCAACAATCCACCACGCTGCTTCAATCGTTGAACAGGGTTGCGATTTCACTCCACAAAACCATTCTGACGATCCAGATGACGAGTCAACGAAAAGGTGGATCTCTTCCAGTCCAGCTTCAGTTTCGAATGAGAGCGAAGGATCAAACATAATCTCGCCAGATTCACCATCCAATCCAACAATCGACGAGATTGTGTATTTCGTGTTGAACTGAAGAGAATCTGACCATCCAATTCGAAGTTGGGACGATTTCGCATGTTCAGCATCAACCACTCGGACCTCGAAAGAGTGAGACAAGGAGAGCGTCACTCGGAAGTCTTTCTCAATTGGCAGGTCGGATCCAACAAACGAAACTGAACACGATGTCAGAAGAGTGTTGGCGAAAGCGAACGAAGCGGAGAGAAGACGAGGGGGGAGTGGGATTCTTGCTTTGATTCCATCGTTCACGATGAATGTGGTTGTTTCGCCTGTGTTGATGCTGATTGTGTACTCCTTATCAAATTGCACTTTTTCAGCACTTTCCTCGCTCGAAACTGAGAAATCGGCATGGCAGTGTGTTGAGTCGGTTGTTGTGAGAGAGGAAACAGAAGACCAGAATGTCGAGCCATCGTTCAGCCAAATCAATCCGATTGAATAATGAAGTGCTCGTCCTTCAAAGAAGAGACGTACCACAGTTGTGTCCTTGTTTAGCTCTGCTTTGATGAATCTTTCAATTCTGGTCGGTTCTTTCTGAATCACAAATGAAATCATTTCTGTGTCGAACAGGAGTTCGGTCGATCCTCTTTCGAACGATGACAGAACATATGTCGTCTCAAACTCAAACTGCGAGTTTCTCTTCGACTCTTCTGTTTCGAACGGATAAAGAACAGCCTCGTGGCATTCAAGAACTCCATTCTCAGTTGTCCTCAGTCTCAACGTTTTCGAATGGGTTTGTCGGTCTTGGGATGCAGTCGATGTGAATGTGAGCGTGTATTCCGTCGATGGCAGGAGCGCACGGGAACTGAAAGAAAGATCGATTGTGGAGTTCAGTGAAGTGCTCCCAAAGTTCCCAGCCGACACAGAAACAACGCGTTCCGGTTCGATAGGAGTGGAGAATGAGCATTCCGCCGTTTCAATCAAAATCGACACATTCGACCCAATCGCCATCGACGATGCGGAGTATGTGTGCCCAAACAGCAGGTCGGCAGAGGTGAGAGGATAGAGCGAGAGCGAGAACACGTACGAAGTTTCACTCGTCGGTACCAAGTGAATCGTGCGTGTGTCGACGTCATTCGAAGACGAAGGCGAGGACAGAGAAGTTCCACTCAGAGTCAGCGTGTAGTCCTTCCCAACTTCGAGAGCTCGAGTCTCCACTGTCACTGTCGTCTCGTTCAGTCCTTCTTCATCTGAACTCTTCAGAGATACAAGTCGGGCTGGCTCATCACTGATCGTCACAGAACCTCCCTCACACAGCAGATCTGTGCTTCCTCCTTGTTGGAGGAACCTCTTCACATCCAATACTTCACCAAATTCCAATTCTGCTCCCTCAACAGGATAAGCAACTCCTGATCCTTCCCATCTCCCTGATTCTCCGTTCCACTTCATCTCCACTGTGAATCGCGTCGTTCCTGACTTGCTCAGCTCAACCTCATAAATCTCATCCGAATTCAGCTTTCGTCCTGACATCCCAAACAGCACTCGCTTTCCTCCACTATCCAGACCAACAACAGAGAAGGAGACAAGGCGCGTCGGCTCAGCATCAGTCTTGAATGTCAGTCCTGACGCGAACAGCACACCATTGTTCGACGAGTCTGTCACATTCACCACTGTGTAGTTCGTCTCGTATTCAAGCTCAATCTCTTCTTCTGTCTGCGAGAACACGATCCCTGTCCCTTTTCCATTTGTTGCTGAGCTGAACGACACGTTCATCTTGGCTCCCGTTTGTGTCCCCGTCTCGTTCAGATGCAGAGTGTATGTTTCACCAACTGACATCACTCGTCCCTCCACCGACACTTCTGCCTTCTTCTCATCATCGTAAAGACGTGAGAAAGAGACATTCGTGAGGCATGATGGCTCGTTTGGTGTTCGGAACGTTATCGTATCTCTTTCGACTGCCTGGCAACCTTCGATAGAATTAAAATAGCTCATTTCGTAATCTGTCCCATATTTCAGATCTGCTTCCAAAATGGGAGACAGTTTGGCTGTCCATGGTGTCAATCTCGATTCTGACGATGGAACAAGATTCACTGTTTTCGTGTGTGGTGATTCTCCCCCTCCCTGTTCTATCAATGTCACTGTGTATCCAGACGCCACCAATCCTGATCCAAGAAATGCAATCGTCATCGAATCAGTTCCATCCGTTTGCTCGATTCCACTCAGTGTCGCGAGTGGAAAAGGAATGTAGAACGAAAAGGCATGGATCAGAACTAGGGACTGCGAACCATATAACACTTCAACAACATCGTAGTACCATTCATATTTCAGTTTTGTCGGGTCTATCGATGAGAGCGAGCTTGTTCCTGTCAGTGAGCCAGATAAAAAAGAAAGTGGGATTGTGAATTCATTGTTTTCTGAATCTTTCACTTTCATCGAATATGGTCTAGTTGTCAGAAAACATCCTGTCAGTTCGAATGATGCTTCGCTTGTTCCTTTCAGACGTGCTGATAAATCCAGAATCGACCCAACAATTGACCAGCCAGGAATGCTGACACTTCGGATTGAATACGATTGCCCGTCGGTGAGGATGGGGAGGACACCCTGCCGTCCAATCGACACTTCCGCTGTTCCTGTGGACGATGAGGTGTCTGCTGTCCCAAACTCGACGTGCACGAGACGAGGAACATTCGATCCTTCTAACAACACTCCCATCACACCCTTCACTGCACTCCTTGTTTTGATGGTGATCGTTGCTTTGTCCTCTCCCACCAACACTTCGAATGAAGTGATTTCTGTCAACATATATTCCACCAGTTGAGGAACAAGTGTGCTGTCTTCCAAATCGCTTTCGCGAGTTTCAAATAACACATTTGGCGATCCAGATGAGGAATCATAATACGTTATTGAAGTTGTGTTGATTGCAGATGACGAGGTACCGAAGTAGATGTCCTTCGAAGCGGGAGTCCAAAGGCACACACACTCCCTGAACTGGAGGGAGGAGAGGACAACCGATCCTGGAGCGGTGATAGAGAGAGCACCACCTGAATAATCCGCTGAGCATAACTCAAAAGCACAGTTAGAGAGACTAGTCGGCGACATGTGGGTGTACACCACACCATTGTATTGAGCAGAGCAAGATTCAAAGAAGCAACCATCCAACGTCAGTTGAGAGGTCAAGTAGACGTAGAGAGCAGCAGCGTGATTGACACCATATTTATTTGATGAGTTGGCCTTGCATTCAGTGAAGGAGGACTTCGAGATCGTCACTGGATTTAGGCTGTCGTAGTAATATCTGACGAAGACGGCACCTCCTTCGTTGTTGCGTCCGGTGACGGTGCATTTGTGGAAGAAACACTGCGTGACGGTGAGAGACGCCTTCGTCTGAAAAAGGCTGATCGCAGCGCCACCCTTTCCGTTTCCGACATCGGCGGTCATTTCGTTGAACGAGCAGAGAGTGTACGAGACAGATGTGAGGAGAGAAGTGTTGTCGATTGAGAATCGGTCGCCCAGGACGAATTCGGTGAACGATTCGGACTTTTCGGTTTCCGAGTTGACTTCGCGAACGCAAGACGAGAATGATGTGTTCACACAACTCAAACTCCCTCCCGCATTCGCATCCAACATTCCTGTCCCTCGGTCGTGGTTCGAGCTCAAACAAACTGAACTCCCAACAATTTGCTGCCTAAAATCCCTCAGCTTCTTCCCACTTTTCCCAAAATCTGAAAATACATCCGTCCGGCTGCTCATGTTCACCAATTCGCAAAAGTTCATGTTTGTGTCCATTGAAGTCACGCAAACCGATCCGAAATCGCGGTGATCATTCGGAGCCATCCCAAAAGAGAAGAGAGGGCCAGTTCCCATCCAAAGCGTCTTTGATGAAATCAAGATCCCTGTTCCAACAACTGAAATCGATTCTGGTCCTCCAATGTGTTCAGATTTCGATTGAGATGCAGAATTTTCGCCATCATTTCGAGAATGCCACACATCAACAAACGGTGGGACAAGATGCGTTGGTGACTCGTACGTGCACTTTGAGAGCACAATCAATGACGACGATTGGTCATTGTTGCCTTTTGAGGAGCAGACCAAAAATGGAGAGTGATATCCATCCGAGATCAGAGTGCTCAGCGAGAAATACACGTTCGATGATGATATCAAGCAGACTCCTGTTTGGTTCGTAATGCAGAATGCCCGAACTCCTTCAACCCGAAACGAGCTGTTCCAAACCGAAAACATGAACATCCTGTCCTTCCATTCATTTTTCTTTTCGGAACTGCTTCCTTCGACACAGTATGCGAGGGTCGTATTGTTCCCAATTAACAAAATATCCTCCGATGCCACTTGGATCGTTCTGGTAATCATTTCTGCATTTGAGAGATGGACGGTTTGAACTCCATCTTTTCCAGCGTTCTTTATTCTTCCCTCCAACGTATTTCGATCCTCCAGAAATAGTGATGATGTCAGGGGAACTTGGAGAGTCTGCACATTCGCGAGGAATGTCGCAAGAAACAGCAAAATCATCTCAAGAAGACGAATTTTTCATGATCCATCCCATAAACGGTTGGGAGATGGAAGAGAAAAAAAACTGTCTCCTCATGATTCTAATCACATTATATGGGCAGTACGCACCATTCTTCCGAAAAAGATGAGGCAAGAAAATGACACGAAATGGAGTTTGTCTCACATCTTGGTCAAAACGTGAGAAAGCTTCCAAATAAACCAACCACACTCCGACCATTCAGAGTGAGACAAGCAAAGATGAACGTATCCGATAGGATCCGGTAGTTTTTCCTTATCTCCGACGTTTTGTCCCAAAATCATCTCCAGTGTTTGACAAGTCCAGGTGATCCGAAAAATGAGAAGAGAGGGGGAGACAAAGAATCAAAAACAGAAATCAGTCTTGGAAATGACTGAAGAAACAAACAAAAAGAAGTGTGAAGTGACATTTGATCAGCTTAAAGGTGTGAATCACGCAGAAAATGAAAATGAAAAATGTGGTTCGCTGTATGTTGTTTCGATCAACGAGTTGCAAATCCATAAATCAGACCAGCGACGACTCCGCAGACAATGACGAGCGTTGGAGGCAGCGAGACGGTCAGAGCGACGAGAGAGGCTGAGACGACAGACGGTGGGAGTCTGGGAGTCGTGAATGTGAGGAAGTCTGGAGTCACTTCGAGGTTGAAAGGCCACGCTGCGACAGGCACTTCAATGTCATTCGTCATCCGAGAAGATGATGATTGAGGAACAACTCCCACAATCGATGTGATCGTGAACTTCTTGTTGTATTCAAGTCTCGATTCTGACCCAGACACAAGACTCCCGGTCCCATCCGAAAACAGCATTCTGAATCTTGTTTCTGTTCCACGCTTATCCGCCACTGTCACTTCATATTCCTGCGAGATCGGCGGTGTCTTCCCTTTCATCTCCAACTCAATCTTTCCTGTCTCCTTGTTCACACTCGCTGTTGGTTCCGCTGTCAGAAGTGGACCAATCTTGTCAAACTCGGGATCCCACTTTCGTTCAGGATCTTTGTAAAATGTTTCCATATCTCCCCCGATGACCATTCCAGATGAGTCAGAACTGGCTGTGGTGAAACAATCATCGAACGTGAGTTTGGGTAAGACAGTGGATGAGAGACCAATGATGTTGACATCGGGGAATCTGGGTTTGCTCGCATTCGCTCCGAACCCCAAGTTATCCACGAAGAAACTGGTGTCATCACCAACCGAATTCCCATCAAACAGAACGTGCGAGAACGAAAGATGCTCAGAAGCGCCAATGCGGAAGACAAAGATGGCACCAGTCGCTCCAGAGTGACAATCCTGGACGAGAGTGTCGGAGATGTTGAGGTCTGCCAGGTGATCCAAGTCAATTGCGCCTCCTGTATGTCTTGACGAGCATTGGATGAAGCGACATCTCTCCACAATCAGAGTCATCCATCCAATCACGCTCAACCCTCCACCAAACGTGGAGTCATTGCTGTCTGTAAACGCACAGTGTTCAAACTTCGTGTCGACGACCGACACATCGATTGCTCCATCAATTATCAAACCGCCTCCTCCGTTGGTCGCTAAACAGGCTGCGAAGACACAATCAACGATTTGCGCAATCGAGGAGTCGTCATCGATCGTTCTTCCAAAAACATACAGTCCTCCTGCCGAATACGCCGAACAATCCTCGAAGAACAGGACGTGAAGTTCGAAGATTTGGCTGTGAAAGATGTGGCGCCGAATTGAGTCTGTCTGACGACACGAACTGCTCCTCCACCTTCACGGAGTGTGCTGGTGTAGACAATGTTCTCGAAGGAGCAGGAGAGGATGGAGACGGTGCCTGGGTATTCGTTGAAGGTGAGCGGGCGAACATTCGATTGATAGTTGTCTCCAGTGAAGCGGCAGTGTGAGAAAACGGCTGAGGACGCGGCGGTTCCACTGGATTCTGTGAATGAATATGGTGTGCCGTCTTGGTATTGAAGTGTGGAGTATCCGTCGAGGATGATGGACGGTTCTGCGTTGGTGTCGGTGTTGGGTGAGGGGAGGAGGGAGGAGAAGGAGGAATTCGAGCACAAAACGCACCCGACAGTGTTCACGTCCCGAATCGTCGATCCTGACAAATGCGAGCTTGTCAGCGATACAACACATCCCAACATCTTCTGATCCAAATGCGGAACGCGTGGCGAGTGCGAACACCCAATCGAACTCATGTTCACAAATGAGCAGTCAATCAGCGATGACGACAGTCTTCCAACCGATTCCACATTCTGAAGAGCTGTTCGTGTCAGTGAGAGGCCAATCCCGTCACTTCCCAGAATCCGAGAAGAGTCAAACGAACATCCAACAATCGATACGGAAACTGACCTGACAAATGATGGAAATGGCGATGTTTCAACAACACCACGCATCGACCCAACATCATTCCGCATCAAGCTCTTCGATATCACAGCTGATGATTCTGTTCCGGATTCCTCCAATGGAGATGAAGAAATCACAATCGCACTTGTCCATGGCGATACATCAATTCTGCTTGAAGATATCGTCAGCATGCTGCTTGAAACAATTGCCAGCCTTGGTGCTCTTGCTTCGTTCATCTGCTGTCTTGCTTCGGCAGATTTGTGTATGAGTGAAAAATCCATCCATTTCATCGACAGTGTTGAGTTTGTCAAGGAGAACATGCAACTTCCAAAGTACTGTCTTCGTACTTCGTCGGAATTCCAGCTCATTTCTGACTCAGACAAAGCAATCAGTTCTGTCTTCAAATCGCCATTTTCGTTCCATCGCTCTCTTGTCAGTTCCATCCATCTGTGTGCAATTTCAATGTTGTCCCCAATGTATGTTCCTTCTTGTAACGAGATTGACAAAGTTTCACTTTGTTTTGAGTTGTAAAAGTTCGAGTTGGTGTTGAGAACAGATGAGAGGCGATGGGGCGAGATGGACGAGTTTAAACAGAACGACACACAGGTGAGAAGAAGTAACAATTGTTTGATCATGACTGTTTAACAAAGAAATGTTAAATAACGTTTCTATAGAGAAGAGATTGTTTGATCTTGTCCATTTTTTGATCCTGAAGGATCCATTACGTCAAACGGCTTTGCAAAAAAAGAAAGACAAAATCAGAAGCTTAAAACTGGGACAGCTCGTTCTTCAGACTGTCCATTTTCGGTCCAATTCCAGTTCCCGATTGTCGCTGAGCATTCACGGCATCCAGCTCGCCAAACGGAACTTGACCAGTCTCAAGTTCCCACAACACAAGGCCAAGACTAAAAACTGACGCTTTCGAACCATCCACCTGTCCGCTTCCGGCTGCCACTTCAGGCCCTCGCCATCGCATCCCATCCATTCCCGTCTTGTCTTTCTCAGAGTATTCCGTTCGTTCGCTCCCTTCAAAGATCGTTTGGCCATTCTCATTTCCACTCTTGTCAGGGTTCTGTGTTTGAGCCTGAGCGATTTCGAGTTCCGCTTCCGATGCATTCATTTGAAGCTTCAGTTGAACATTTCCAGCTGCGTCAATCAGAATCCAGTGAGATGACAGGCGAGTCAGAACATCACTCCATCCTCGATGAGCCACAACTGCCTTCAATCCATTCACAATCTGAATCACAATCCTCCATCCACAAAACCGTTCGCATCCAACTTCACTTTTAGGTGACCTCATCGTGTTCATCTTCTCATCTCTTTCACCAACATCGACACTCACATCGAACAGAATAACGATCAAAATCACAATTTACTCACGATCCGTCCATAATTATATTGTGATCTTGAATCGCTCCGACGAATCGATCTTTCATCGTCTCCAAACATGGAATCCGTTTTCTTTCATCCTTTATCTCATCATTCTTTTATCAATCTTCTTCTCTTTGACCCACAGCGCCGAATAAAGCTTTGTGTCATCGGCGACACAAACGCAAAGACTCGTGACCTTCAAAAGCATCTTGTTCGATCCATTCTTTTCTATTTACTTTTTCTCATCTTTTCATCTCTCAAGGGTCACTTGAAAAAGCACATTGATTTGTCTTTAGTTGGCTGCGTTTGTTGCTATCTCTGAAAATTTCACTCTTTTGGTCATTCTTTGTCTCAAATTTCGTGTTGACGCTATTCAGGCTTGCCATACTGTTCAAATCAATGACGAGAAAGTGCAATGTATAATTGTTTGACACTCGTCATTTAACTTTCGTTCTCCTCTCTGAATTCTTCTTCCTCTTTTCTCTATCCCTTTCATCGTGATCTATTTCTGTTCTTTTCACCCATGTCAGTTCGATTGCTCTTCCGACTTTGATTTCAACATGCTTAACAGCTTTCACTTTAGCGGGCTTCACTTCACACAATCGACCGCGGGAAGTGCCGACCGGGACAGGACAAGTATGTGTGAGATGGACTGTATTTTTGAATATTTTGCGTCCTTTTGAGTTTTGTGTTGTGATTGGATTGTTTTCGTGTCTTGTTTGATGTTGTCTGTTTTGGCTGTTTTCCAGATGTTGGCAGAATCGATGGGTTTCATGTTTGGTGAAATGGATTCTTCGTCCGAGATCTACAACGATGATCTTCTTGAACAGTATCGTGCTTCACTATCATGATTTTTGGTTTTGTGTTTGATGTTGTTTTTTATTGTTTCAGATTGGCAACTGAATGTCTCTCAAAATTCTCTGTGACAGACACTCTACCACACTATCCCTCTCCCGAAACGCCTCTGAAAGTGTGTATTTCTTGTGATTTGAGAGTATTTCTGAAGATCTCCAACTGTTCGATAAAGTAGCGGAGAACCTCATCATCCAACTCAACCATCATCGAAATCCTCTTCGTTTCTATTCACTTCAGAATGACTGTATTCTTCTTCTCTGCTTACAATTGAAATTATTGAGTTGGATGGTGAGATCGCCTGTGCAAAGGGTGGGATCCGACATATCCCACCAGCTGATTCATCACCTTCCTTCCCAGAGAGACAACATGCCGTCCAAACCCAACAAAACACAAAAGCATGAAAATGGAAAATAAGACTATTGAAATCAATTACGTCTAAGAAAGAATCCTGTTCCAAGAAATCGGATGATGATACCCATTCTCGCTCAAGCGACAGCCAAAACAAGAGCGAGAGACGAACAGTCGAAGAGACAGGCCATCAGATGAACTCCTCCGATTGATCCGACGAGTCGAGCACATCCTCCGAATCGGAATCTGCTGAAGCTCCTCTGCGTCTATTCTGGCGTGTCGTGTGAATATGTGAGGCGTAACTCGTCGGGTCAGTGTCAGAGATGTAAAAGCTGTTCCTTTCACTTTCTTTCCGATCCGTCTGTTGACTCGTTTTCGCATCTGTGATGGTCGAATAGCGATATTCATTCGGAATCCCGTTCAACTGAGCAATCGCATCCCACGGATCGTGTTCTCTCTGCCCTCGCCCTCCATCTGGCAGCAGACACTTACAGCAGGGCGAGCCATTCGAAGAATCAGTTGTGTTGCGGTGGTGACGATAGCACAGCATGACAGGGAACATCGCTGGTGTGCACAGCAGCCAGGGGAGGATGAGCACGGCGAGGAGACCAGCCACGCCAAGTCCGACCCAAATCGCGGGATGCACAACCACATCAAACAGGAACGACGAGTTCCTCTCTCCCACTTTCAGCGAGTACCATTCCGGATGCTTCCAGTTTAGCCTCATCTTCTCAAAGTGATCTCGCATCTTCACTTTCCCATGCTCAGGCGAGAAAGTGAGTGCAATCCTGACAGCACTTGGAGGCAGGCAGTTCACAAACGAGACATTGCGAAAGAGGAAAGATGGAGTTGTCTTGTTGGTGAAGCGGAGAGAGAGGATCCCATCTTCAGTCGAGAGTCGACTCAGCTCGCAATCTGAAATCGTCACATTCGTGTCAACTGCCAACACAATCACTCGATGGAGAAATCCTGAGATGGTCGTCTGAAGCATGGTCACTCGTCGGATCGAGAGAGAGCCGGACGAACATTCGATGATCCCAAAATCCCTCCCAAGCGACGACGAGTTTGGAGGAAGTGCCACATCCACAGATACCAATTCAAACTGCTCTCCAACCACAATCGCTGCACCTGAATCAACAACTCGTTGAACGATGGTCAGAGTGTTGTTCGACCCATCCACAAACAAGCATCGCGTGTCGCAGAGCTGTTCCTTCAAATCAACCGGCGAGTTCAGAACAACCCCAACTGCGTTCGTGCGATGAGGATGAATCCGACAAACTGCGAAATCGATCGAAGAACAGGGAAGTTGTGCCGATCCACAATCAATCACATCGTTGTTCACGCTATCCTTGACGACATACTGCGGGAGAGGAGGAATCCTATCATCATCGAAGAGGCTTCGGGGTTTGTCTGTTCCTCGTTTTTCAGCGTATGAGTCCCATTCAATCTCGTTCAAATATTTGCTGCCTTTTGGTTCTGTGAGTGTCCATTGAATGTCGTGCGGATTGTCAACAAGGAGAACAGAACCAGCGATCTCTGTTCCACGACACGATCTGACATGGAGAGATGACACATCCACAACAATGCTGTTCGTGGTCAAGTGGAGTGAGGAAGAAAGAGTGAGCGAGATGAGGGGAGATGAGATATTCAGGTGGGAGAACGTGGTCTCTGTGAGAGACACAGATCCATTGTCAATCACTTTGAGGTTGAGCATTCCACAGTTCGAAGGTGTTTGCAGGGCTTCAAACAAGACATCGCTGAGATTGAAGTGGGTGTGTTGGATTGTGCCACACATCAATCCACCTTCAGACTCGACTGACAGAGACGACAATGTGGTGTTTTTGAGATTGAAGTTCGCTCTGTCGACGACAAAGAGTGTGGATGAGTGTTGAGTTGACTGGAAGTTGTCAGATCGGAGTTGAGACACGACCAACGATCCAGAGCAGATTGAGAAGAGAGAGTGGAGTGATGAGTCAGGCGATGAGATGACAGAAGAAGGAAGAAATGAAGAGATGGAACAATCAATCAATTTCAAGTTGGATTTGGACGACGAGATGAATCGCCCAAACACAGATGTCGTCAAACGAAACACTATCTGCCGAAAAACGACTGAACTGTCGTCGATGATCAACATCACTTCGTCTCGATGTGTTGGGGCTTCGAACTCCGCGAGTCCCCTTCCATGAAGCAAGACGCTTCGTCTTCCAACAAACACACACACTTCGCTGAATGGGCCATACGGACGAAGTGTGGTCCTTTCGTCCTTCTTGTTCGTCTCGTTTGTCACGGCGATTGTGTATTGGAGAGAGCAACAAGCGTCAATGACACTTCCACATTTGTGATCGTCGCTTCCTGAGATGTTCAGATGGAAGACAGATTGTTGTTGAGCGAACATGTCAACAACTTCTACATCGTCTGGATCACCAACAACAACACGCGGGAAGAACGATGACGATCGACTGCTCGAGATGTTCACGAGCTGTGGGTTGCCTCGGATTGTCAAGTCATTTCCGAAAAGTGAAGACTTCTCTTGATTTTCCTTGTTCTGGCGAGAGACACGATTGTTGATCAAGTTCACTTCGAAGAAAGATGACACCGTGTTGGCCTTGTCTGTGAAAAGCGCGACACCTGCTTCTCGACCTGTGCAGCCCTGAAACGTCGAAGATTCAATCAAGAGGAAAGACCCTTCGTTCACAATAATCAGAGCATTTGACTCAACTTGACAGAATTGGAACAGTGTGCTGCTGAGATGCAGTGTGGATGACGAAAGGGTGAAGAAAGGCTCAATTGACCGGACACCATTGAACGACGAATTTCTGATGGTTGTCGTCTTCGAAGTGCCAAGAAATGTGGACGAACCAGAAAGGACAAGATCGTCAAATGTTGACGAATCGACGACAGAGGCGGCGGAATCGGAGGAGAAAAGAACGACGTTGTTCAGAGGGGGTTGGTCTGCGTTGAGTTCAATCTCAAACTTGGAGGTGGAGGCGTGAGCGAGGAAGAAGAGCAAGATGCGGTGTTGTCCCGTGTAGTGCATAAGAATATCGCGAACATGCGTCGAGCTCTGCCCAGCTCTGAAGAACACTCCGTCATCCATGTCTGTCTCGAGAATGAAGATCAAGTGTGACAATTCAAATGGGTTGTCTGGTGCGTGGAGGATTGGATTCTGAAACAGTTTGTACTTGAGAGCGGCTCGGTCGCTTTGTTTCGAAGGACGGGATGTGAGTCGCATGCAGGGTGATGTGATGAAGACAGTGTGTTGACGTGTCGAAAAATTGCCGATGGCTGAGATTGAGAAGGCAATGTGAGACGACACACCACACGAGTAACTAATCGATTGGCAGGGGTTTGAGGGACACCCGCACATGGTCGCGTCGTTGCCTCTTTCTGCATCGACAAACACCTCAAGAATGTCAGAAGTGATTGAGAACGTGTGATTTCCAGTTTTGTCTGCGACAGACGGGAATGAGGTTTCTGTCGATGTGTCCACACACGATTCGAACAGTGTCTCAACGTTGGAGGGGAGAGTGTCGAAGACGACAACGTAACCAGCACATTTGGGACTCTTCACTGAAAAAACAACTTCAGTGCATTCGACGAAGTTGTCTGGTCCGAGTGGGCCGCTGATCAAGTTGAAGTCTTGTTCCATCCTTCGATCCCCCGAACTGATGAGGTGACATTTGTTCAGAAACAGTTTTGTGTTTGGCGAGAGCTCAAGCATCATCTCGTTCTGGAGGCTGTGATCGAGAATAATCGTAGATTCCATTCGCAATGTTCCTTCAGGTTGAGAAATCACACTCGAGGGAGAGAACGATTCCTAGGCGATATAGCAGTTCTTGAGGACACATTCGCGTTCCACAGGAACAGAACACGGATCAAGCCTGATCAGTGATCCGGGAAAAACACAATCAAGCTTTTTAACTGAAACGTATTCGAGAGTAAGAAAGATTGACAGCGGGCATGACGTATTTGGCCAGTGGAGAAGTGATCCTTGTGCACACGACAGATCCGTAAAGTTGACGTTTGAAATGGTGATGGTGAGGGATATTGGGAGATCTCGATGTTTTGATGCTATGCAATACAGGAACGCTCCCCAGGAATTCGCAAAGAGAGATTGGATTAACGATGTTGACATGGACAAGTTCATGGATCCCGTTTGATTCAAGTAGAAAAATCCTCCATACGAGCTAGAGGAGCAGTGTGTGGCATCGATTTGGTCGCACGTGATGACTGATTCCCCCTCAATATCGACGCCAACCTGCTCGACAAAAACACACCCTCCCATGTACTTTGAGGAGCAGTGGTGAATAAAAAGATGTGACAGGATCAGAGAAAAAGGATGATTCGTTGTGGATTTGTATTGTTTGATGGCAATACACCCGCCCTCTTGGGATGAGGTCGATGCGTTGAATGTGGTGTGGGCGATTGATATTGCGAGATATTCATGGATGATGAACATGAAAGATCCTCCACAATTGGAAGAACAGTTACGTATGCGGCATTCGTTCACTGAAAACGATGACGTCGACGAGAGAAGGACTTCGTGGGTGATTCCTCCTCCCGTCTCAGCGGTGGATGATTCTACGAAGGAATCGTCCAACATAAACGAGATTGGTTGTGAGGAAGAGATTGATGAGCGGATACAGCCACCCACATTCGAGATACAATCGCTGAATTCTGTCTTGGCGCGGATCACGATTGACCCACTGCATTCTGAGTCTCCCTGAACGTTGAAAAAGATAGCACCACCTTCCCCCGTACGAGCTGTGGTATTCGAGAAGTGGCACGTTTCTAAATCCACAGTGAGGCGACATTCTTCGTTGTTTGATCCATCGAGAATCACAGCGATGGCTCCACCGTTTTGGTCAGACTTTGACGATGAAAATTGGCAGTCCCTCAGAGTGAGGTTGAACAAAGTCGAGAGTCGGTTTTGTTCCCTCCAAAAAAAGACTCTCCAGACATCACTGTCATGTGTGATAGTGAGCTTCCCAGCATATGCAGGGTATTGTTCTGGCTGTTGCTTGTTACAAGACTGTTAATTGCTCTTGTGTCACTTTCAAATTTCAAGCTCTTTAATCGAATCACACTCGAGACTGCAAGAAATGGTGGTGTAGTAGAGATATGAATATCGCAATTCGAAAGAGAGCAGAAGGAGTTCGTGATTTGGGCAAGCAGTTGTGTTGGCCGCAACGACAAAGAGGCGAGAGTGATTGAAGAGTCAGTCACGGACAAAAGTTTACGGGCACCCAGGTCTGCATTTATGAACAGGTGATTTTTTCTCATTTTTTCTTAACCACTTCACCCCATTGAAAGACAACAATTTTTCAAATATAAAACCAAATAAGTGTAGTGAAGTGAAAATCGAGATGTTCGACTGATGTGCCCTGGGAGGCACATCCGATCGCGGCCATCACGAAATGTCTCCTCTTCCGAGAAGAGGAGATGTGATGTGTATAGTCTGTTCCTCCAGTAAGAACCGATTGGTTCCTCTCCTTGCTGAGATCCTGGAGGATCTGTGACAAAAAAGTGCATTTCCTTTCTTCCTCATCTCTGTTCAACTCACGGTGTAACTCTACCAAACGATTTGTCTGACTCAAATAAAGATATTGGCATGTATTACCCCTGTAGGTTATCGGAACCCTGTAGGTTGTGGGAACTCTGTAGGTTGCGAAATGGAACTCTGTAGGTTGTGAAAGGAACTCTGTAGGTTGTTTTGGAACTCTGTAGGTTGTGACCCAACACTATGTTCTCGACTCATCCCGCTCTTTGAAGTGCACAAGAGACCAAAATGGGATTCATACGTCCGTCTTCGCGTCGTTTTCAATTTTTCTCTGAATTACACTCTTTTCAGCTTTCATTCCTTTCATATTTTCATACTTTTGCCATACCACCCTCAAAATGCAACTCAATTGTTTGCTAAAATCATACCTGGTCGTGATCCATGATCAAGACCACAACAACAAAATCAGAGATGGACGAATCAAAAGGACACAATCGTCACAATTCTCTTCTCATTTCGCGTATATTCACCTTTTTTCTTCCTTTGTTCACAGTCTTCATGACATTAACCTGATAGATCGTGAAAAGTGAGACTGATCAACAGTGTTTGGGAAAGTACATAATTTCCTCCGAACCGATTTCCAAAAGAAATCAGAAAACGAGGTAACACCTTCAGAGGTTTGTACTTTTCCACAATCCTCCCTCTAGGCATACCTCTCTTTCACGCAGTAGCTCGACAACCTACAGGGTTCCGATAACCTACAGTGGTAATACATGCCAAGATATTTCTTTATTCATCTCACAAACACTGACATGCTGTAGAGATTTCGAGATTCGGAGAAGTTCGCATGCATTCCAATCTTCCACATTTGTCAGCACGGCGTCGGACAGGGGTATAATAAGCATTCTCACAACCAGTTAGAGAGGTTGGTAGAGTTACACCGTGAGCTGAACAGAGATGAGGAAGAAAGGAAATGCACTTTTTTGTCACAGATCCTCCAGGATCTCAGCAAGGAGAGGAACCAATCGGTTCTTACTGGAGGAACAGACTATACACATCACATCTCCTCTTCTCGGAAGAGGAGACATTTCGTGATGGCCGCGATCGGATGTGCCTCCCAGGGCACATCAGTCGAACATCTCGATTTTCACTTCACTACACTTATTTGGTTTTATATTTGAAAAATTGTTGTCTTTCAATGGGGTGAAGTGGTTAAGAAAAAATGAGAAAAAATCACCTGTTCATAAATGCAGACCTGGGTGCCCGTAAACTTTTGTCCGTGGCTGAGTTCAGAATCATGAAGAATCCTCTGTCATCAATGGTCAAAGCAGGTCGGAGTGGAAGTCCTGAAATGGATACATTGGTGTTCGCATACACTGGACTGTGGTGTAGAATGAGTGATTTTTCGACAAAGAAGTGGTGATTTCGATTGTTATCGAAATGCGACTGTGAAAGTGGAAACGGGGACAGTGGTGATGAATTCGGGAACATGAAGTGAATAATGAACAGTA
Source organism: Blattamonas nauphoetae (assembly GCA_033064195.1). Taxonomy (NCBI): domain Eukaryota; phylum Preaxostyla; order Oxymonadida; genus Blattamonas; species Blattamonas nauphoetae. Next base: position 21,425 of record JARBJD010000117.1, on the reverse strand, counting down.
AGGCGACGAGAGGTGGACTCATGAGAAAAAGAATAATGGGATCGCTCGAGCGATCCTTTCGCCGCCCATCCGATTCATTCCTTACGTTCGCAGGGGGTCATCAGGCCGATCATAACCTTCGCATTTGAAGAAAATTTCCTCTCTTTCGAACAACTGGACGGTTCTTCCGCCCTTGATGGAAATCGGACAAGACACCCCGCATAAGACTGTGGATGAACAGCTATCAATTGAGCAAAGAATGAAAAATAAACAAAATGATGGACAGGTGGAAACAGAAAGATGAAGAGAGCTCGAAAAATCACAAAGGCTTCACACCACACTCACCTTTTTCCTTCCAAAACCGAGTTGGCTGGAAAGTAATGGAAGCAGAGTGAGGAATGGAGACGAGAAACAATCCGAACAGAAAGTTTTCAGAAAGAGAACAACAGCGATGAGAGACAGGAAGAAAGAATCAGGCCATCTCGAATAGCGAGGATGAACCTGCTGTCTCAAATCAAAACCGGAGCGAAACGATCCAACCAGCAACACTGAAGTGAATGCATATCGAAGCAGGCGGGATCACTGCTGAAGACTGAATGAACACAACCAGATGGCGATAAAATGAAGACTGAACGAGATGGAATGAATGGATAATCGAGTCAATGCATACAAATGTGATGTGGCTGAATGAAGTGTCTGGAGAAGATGACGTGAACCCCAATTCGAGAAAGGGTGTTTGAAAACAAGAACGAGCAACGATCGTTGTGGATGAGGTGGAACTGAACAGTGATATTCAAGCGAGAGAGAAGTCGAGGCGTGAGGGACAGGTGCGATCAGATGAGTGGTTGGAGATGACATGACTGTATGATGTGAAGAAAGGAACACGAAGATAAAGTCAACGAGGAGAGCAAGCAGTGAGTGATCACTCTTTCATTTCCATTCCAGACCCAACACGAGTCTCGTCGGGATGAGAAGAGAGGAACTTCCCAATCTCAGAAAGTGTTGGTCTTTCCTTCGGATCAACTGAGACACAACGATGGATCAGCGACACGAACTCCTCGTTCTGAAGTGATTCCATTTTCGGTCCAATTCCAGTTCCAGATTGTCGCTGAGCATTCACGGCATCCAGTTCGCCAAACGGAACTTGACCAGTCTCAATTTCCCACAAGACAAGGCCAAGACTAAAAACTGACGCTTTCTGTCCATCAACCGATTCCACTCCACTTCTTCCATCTGCCAACACAACTTCAGGCGCTCGCCATCGAAGACCATCCATTCCTGACTTCTTTGTGTGTGCTGCTTGTGTCATCTCAGCTGGTTGGTTCGCGTTTCCTTCCAAGTTCGGCAGTGGTTGTGAATTCTGCATTTGTGCAAGAGCTGCTTCCTGTTCCGCTTCTTCACGTGTCATTTGCAGCTTCAGTTGAACATTTCCACTTCCATCAATCAGAATCCAGTGAGATGAGAGACGCGTCAGAACATCACTCCATCCTCGATGAGCCACAACCTGTTTCAATCCATTCACAATCTGGGGGACGACTATAACGCATCCCTCATTTTAACTAAAACGCATCCCCAACCCATAATGGAGCTTGAAAGCGAGGTGGTTGTCAAGAACAGACTAAAAAGAGGGGATTGATAAAATAATTGTCGAAGTAGAGTGAAAAAGTGAATTAGATGGAAGATCAAAGAACTGGAATCGTCTCTGATTTCGATCAACCCATTTGTCACTTTTTTGATAACGGTTGAAAACTTCAGGTTGTACATGTTTGACGGTTGTATAGGTCCAACAATCAAGGAATCGATCGCAAAAATCAGATCAAAAGCAGTCTCAGAGGGCTTTGGAATTAAACAAGCGAAAAAGAAGCAAACCAAAAATGGATGGACATTTACGTATCGATGTGAATGTAGCATGACGTACAAAAGTCAGAAAGTTGAAGGCAAGAAAACAAGAAAGGAAAAACCAACAAAAAAGTGCAATTGTCCGTTTAAAATGTCGATCAAGGGGTCTGACAACGACCATCACATTTCAGTGGATAATCCATCGCATAATCATCCTTTAAATCAAGCACCGTTTGCATGGAACTCATCCCGCCTGAAAAGTGACAAAATGATAGAAGAATTACAAGAGCATTTCAATGCACGAACCAAACCTAAACAACTTGAACTTCTGTGGAGTACGCGAGCTCAATCAGATAGAATCCGTCCCAAAGATTATCAGAACTACATCGCAAAGCTGAAGAAAAGTAAAGAGAAAGACCGCACACCACTTGAAATTATATCTGAATTGGCAGTTGAGAGGGGGTGGTCTACTGAGCCATACAGATTAGGAGACCTTCTTCTCAGTCTCTTCTTTATCTCTCCGAAAGGAAAGGAGTATCTTCAGACGAATGGTTCCTTTCTGTCCCTTGACGCAACGTACAAGACTAACCGTCACAACTATCATCTCCTCCAAATCACTGGGCTTGCTCCGACTGGCCAGCCAATCCCGATAGCATATTCCTTCTTATCCAACGAGAATGTCGACCAATTCGGCTTCGCACTGCGACAATTGAAGAAGCATGTTACACAAGATCCACTCTGCGTCATTACCGATAAGGATGCTGCTCTTCGTTCGGCTCTGCGGACCGTCTTCCCTCACACAAAGCTGTTTCTGTGCCGTTGGCATGCTCTTAACAGCATTTATGTGAAAGCGAGAGACTTCTTCGACCACGAAACTTCTGAGGAAATCAAAGGGATGTGTGCCAACATTATGCATGCTGAATCAATAGAAAAATGTGAGAAGGCATACGCTGAGGTTCGCGAACGGTTTCAAGATCAAGAAGACTTTATCCTCTACTTGCACGAACATTGGTGGAAGATCCGCGAAACAGTCTGCCAGTACTCCATGAGACACAACCGATTGTTCGGGAAGACAACTACTGGACTCACAGAAGGTTCACATGCGGCTCTAAAGGCTTTCCTCGGAACGGGAAGATTCAAACTTGATACGCTTTTCCATATGATTCATCGGCATGATGAGATCGTTTACAATCGAGTTCGGGATCGTGAGGTTAGAGACGCTGTTTCGATCCCACCATCGATCCGCAGCCAGACGTTGTTCAGTGAAGTTGTGCATGTTGTCAGTTCAACGTCTCTCACGCTACTGAAAGAGGAACTAGAGATGGTTGGTGAATGTGACCATCATCTCCGACTGTCCTTCGGCTTGCCTTGCAGATGTGAGCTCCGTACACTTCTGTCCAAAGGAGCGTCCATTCATCTCGATCTTCTTGATAAACACTGGCGACTCCACAATCACAGTCCGACATCAGAAGAGACTCTGTCAACTCCAGTCCTGACGGATCTTTCATCAGTATTTGATAATATCCGGTCTGTCGTTGTCACCTCTCCAGAGGATGAGCAACAAATTATTCTGGCACAACTGCATAAATATGTCGACGAACTCCCATCTGTTCCTTCCCTCCTGGAGCCTGAGAAAGGTAAAAGACACTCGAAGAAGAGGATACCAAGTTCGTTTGAAGTCCGACGCTCTCAAAGAATTGTTTCGAGTGTTTCGTCCAGCCAATTGGTCATCTCCCTCCGACATCCTGAAAAAAAGAAGGCACAAAAAGCCAGCAAACCTGTCGAGAAGGCGTCAACAACAAAGTAAGAAGTCAGTTCATTGTCTCCTAGTTACCTCATCTCACATGTGTAAAAAATGTTGTACGATATGCAATGATGGATGGATGTACCCTTTAGAACAAGTGGAGCTGTGTCTCGTATTCATGCCGACATCAAAGAGTCAGGAATCACGTCTACTAGATTTGTTGTGCTCGTCTTTTCGTTGAAACTTGAGGTTCGATTTGGGACATCGATGTTTTGATGACAATTCGGAGGTGTGTTCAGAAACACAGCTATATCTATCTCTTTGCTTGTTTCGCTGGTGTCATGTCGGTAGAGCATCCTAGAAGTGATGCCGATTGGGTGTCCACACCAAACAATATAAGGGCTATTTGTTTGCTCCAGATCATCGCATATGATATATTGATTGTCCCCAGATGTCACGAGAGTCGTTTAGAATGCTGTTTGGTGGAACAATTTAAAGAAGTGAAGCAAATAACTACGAGGCTCAATTTTCCAGAGGATGTTTCCAACAAGCCGGGAACACCCGACAACGCTCATAGAATCTGTCGAAAACAACCGTGGAGACGGTGGCAGGGGAGGGGGATGTCACAGTGTTAGGTTTTTGATGTGAGCAGTGTGGTTGATTCGGAACCGGCTAATGTGCTGATCGTGACGCTTCCGCTGTTCTCTCCCAAAGTTAAGGTATTTGAGTTATTCTGAACAGGGATGCTTTGTAGAGAAAAGACTTCTGAATCATCCAAACAAAGGATCAGATCGTTCAGGAAATATGGGAAGGCTGCAGCTTTCGAGGGGCATTTGGTGCTGTGTGTAAAGCCGCATGAAGGATCCGTGGAGTCTCCTGATGAAATATCTTTGGTCTGAGACTTCGGCACAGAATTGGAAGCTGATGCGGTGTGTTGTCCGACTGTGATGTTGTCAATGCTTGATATGAAATCGTTTTGTAGATCTGTATTCCAAGGAAGTTTGTGTTATCATCCGGGGCTTCGCATTGCGTAATATTCATTGTTTGAGCCAGAAGGTTGTTTCTTATTTCATGAGTGAGGAAGAGATCGTTCCCGAAAGTCGCCAGATTTTGGGGTCAGAAACGTTGAGTAATCTCCACAGAAGCTTTCACTAAACAAATTGCCCCACCATGTTCAGTAGTTCTCTCAATTGACACATGACCAGTTCGCTTCGAAAATATGGCCTTTAGCGGCGAAAAAATACACCTCCATTTGCAGAGTCGGACATATTCGTGAATGAGCACTTTCAAAAGTTGCTCTCTGGGAAGTTTGGTTGATTCCGAGGACGGGCCCACGAACGTCGGAAAGGGCTAAACTCCGGATGGAGAAGACTACAACAGCGTTGGGTATGTGTAGAGATGCGGAAGAGTGCTTTGGATGGCCTGAATGGAGTAGTTCTTTGTTCTGAGGACAAGATATCAGGGGATAGATAGTGAAGATGGCACAAGTCAAAAAAATGATGACTGGGTATAGAATACAGAAAATTAACAGCGAAGCACGAGAAGGTTGAATTCATGCCTTATGCCACACACAACGCTCCGAAGTTCGTGGGTGGGTGTTGCTGATCTGCCAGAGTTAGATGGAATTGATTCCACATGCATATTGGGAGAGAACTACAAGAGATTGGGATGGATCTGCAAGACATACCGTCTACCCAAGAAAAGTTGAGAACAGTATGATTGTGCTGTTGGCCCGAGACATCGAAGATTGAGCAGAGAAGTTGGTTCGTTTCGATGAGAACGAAACGGCATTGAACAGAAGAATAAAAGGCTTTGGCAAATCAAAACTCATTCAAAAGAAGTCTCGATTCAGTTCAAACATGGGAATGAAGAGTATCTACAAGAAGGGGATCGTGATCATCCCCATTTTCGGAAATCCATGAGCCTGATCACCATGAACGCATATTTCCTCTTAGAAATCCTTTTGTCGCCGAATTTTGATATTTTCTACTCATTCATCTCACTCTCATTCCCCGGTTAGAAAATCACAACTCTCATCGTAAAGCTAAACAATGGGTTGGGGATGCGTTATAGACAAAAGAGGGGATGCGTTATAGTCGTCCCCCACAATCTGAATCCCAACTCCTCGCTTCCAAATGTCTCGATGTTCTTTGTGAAGCACACTGTAAAGCGTCGAATCCATCCGAGCTGTCGACAACTCAAAGTCTCCACTGCACGCCATCACTTCCCCGAACTCAGATTCATTCTGTTCCTGCGTCTTCTTGTTCTCTGATCTGTTCGCGTTCGGCGAGTCGCACATCGAAGCACCACATCCATCTGTCCCAATCACTCCATTCGAACAATCCACTCCAAACTCTTCCACTTTCTCAACTTCAAACGCCTCTTGCGCTTCCATCTCTTTCTGAATAGGTCCACCTTTCTTCTGCTGTCGTCGTCGGAGCAGAACGATGACGATGATGGCCAGCACAAGTGCAATCAACAGACAAGAAACCAGCGGAAGAAGTAAGCTCAGCAGTTTCTTCGTTTCTGGTGACATCGCTTTTTTAGGATCTTCCGGGTCTGTCGGATCCTCAGGCTCGGGTTCTTCTGGTTCTGGTTCAGTCGGATCTTCTGGAATAACATACGATGATTTGGGAATGTGGAAGGTGATCGTGTTGTTCATGAACACAAACGGGGAGTCTGTTCCTGGTGTTGGATGAATCGATTTGATTGGGTATGTTTTGTCGTGAGTGAGCAGACGATCTTCTCCAACAACGATGAACTTCCCACTTTCTCCAGTCAACGCTTCTACCACGATCGTCACTGTGATCGTCACATCCTTCCCCTCTTCCTCCACAACAATGTCGAACGATCCTTTCACCTTCTCGTCGAAGCTGAGGAGAACATGAGCGTACTTCGGATCATCTGAGATGAGGTTGGTAGTGGCAGAGATGAAAAATGGTGGCTTTTCGGGGGTGGTGAATGTGTGGAAGTCTGGTGTCACGGCGAGGTTGAAGACCCACGCTGCACGAGGGATTGAGATGTCATTGGTCATCGTCGAAGAAGAGGATGGAGGAACAATTCCCACAATCGAGATGATCGTGTAACTTGTGTTGTATTGAAGATTCGATTCTGATCCAGACACCAGGGTACCTCAATTTTCAGGGGAAAAACTCGATCACAGGGGAAAATCTCGATCACAGGGGAAAATCTCGATCACAGGGGAAAATCTCGATCACAGGGGAAAATCTCAAACACAGGGGAAAATCTCAGTCACAGGGGAAAATCTCGGGCCACAGGGGAAGAATCTCATGGACAAGGGGATTGAAGGAGAAAGAAATTTTGAACATGCGTGGTTCAGCGGTAAATGCGTTGGACTTTAACACGGCGGACCCTGGTTCGATTCCGGTCATCAGCATTTTTGACTTTTTGATCTTCCTGAATTTCTCACAAATATGTTACATTCTCTTCGTTTAACGACTTTTCGAAACATGAAATGAAACAAAATCTGAATTGTGCGAAGATCCCTCCAAATCTTAGATCCATTCCAGTGATCGTTCTCGCTTCACTGTTCGCACACATTGCCTAAATCTATCTCTCCTCATCTGTGACCCTGACCGAGTGACTCTCGTGTTCGATCACACATTCATCTCTCGTTGACAGAGATTCTCTCACTTTTCTTCAAACGGTTGTGTGCATGCAGCTCGACCTTCTAATGACCATAAATGGATGTTTATCTTCAAGGTTTGTGAGTCTTGAACTCAATTCATCGATGTTTGTCTTCAGGAGAGACGCTTCACTTGTATTAGAACGCAGATTCATTTGCCACTTTCATCCATGGGTATGTGCAGGAACAAGATTGAATACATCCTTCTCTCTCTTGAATTGGTAAAGATTTTGTTTTCATTCTCTCTTTCTTTCGAATATGTGTCTCTTCTATCCATAACTTCCATTTTCTCGTCTGATCTTCATTCCATATCATTTGTTTCTTCCTCGTTCCTTCAGAGGCGGAAAAGTTACACACAATAATACAGTATCGGCAACTTTCAATCAATTGAGGACATCAATCTCGCAAACATCGTCTCCTCTCCAACCATTCACCGGCATCAATGTCAGTGTTGGCACGGGCAAAGCACTGTTCCCAACTCTTTGTCAATCGCATCTTAAACTCTTCATTTATTCGGTTGAACAATCAGCTGTCATTCATACCACCACACTCTCTTAATTAGCTGCCCTCGAATCTCAAGAAATCTTGAGCGGAGACAGTGGATTCACCTCGTCTGCAGAAGCCCTCTCTTCCTTTCAACATCGCTTGGAGTGGTTAACAGGAGGAGTGGATGTTGTCCAAACGACATTCTCCTTTCAAATACCTCCTGCAACACAAGGATCTTCCACTATCCCAGTTTTTGATTCGAACATTGTGATTTCTGTCGCAATCAACCTCTGAGAACAATCTACGCTTCATTTTGGTAGAATGTAATGTCCTTTCAGTCGAAATAACCATACCCCTCTCCTCGAAGAACAAAGGATCAAATGTATCTTTGAGAGCGATTTGCAAGGCTTAGAAGAGTACCATTTAACTCCAACATTTGCGGCAATTGTACAAGGCTTCTTAATCTCCGCTATGATGTCAAAGTCCGACACCCTTCTCGTTGAAGTGATCAGCGACGAATCTGCCAATGACGAGCGACAAAACGGCTGGAAGCACGCAACGAGTAGAAAATGGGATGAAGAATCGAAAAATAGAAGAGATCGCTCACAAAGGAGCGGACGAATGAGGAGTGGGTCAACGAGGTTCCTGCCTCGTGGACGATCTTTCGTTTTGTAGGGCTTCAATCACATTTCATCAAGAATGTGAAAGCATCGGCAGATATTTGAACATGCACTATCTTCCTTTCAGTTTGTTTCGCTTATCAGAACAGTAAACAAAGAGAATGAGCGTGATCAGTCACCCACAAGTAAAGTTGACATTTCACACCAATTTGGACAAAGGAACGAGAAAGAGAATCAAAGTAAATGAAAGATCAACGGGATCGTTTCATTTTCAGTCCATCACACGCTCCTCCTCCTATTTCAGCGCAATCCTCACTCTCTTCTCTTAATTCACACTCCACTTCTCACAATCGCTTCAAAAGTCTCAACACTTCCTCAAAATACTCAGGCAACACTCTCTGCCAGCCCTCCTCTCCCACACAGCGAGCGAAGCAGTGTGTGTGCTTCTCGCCTTCTGTGTCGCTCTCCGCGATGACGAAGAGGAGGTGATGTGTGGACGAAGGTAGCGACGGCGTGCTGACGAGCGAGATGGCGCAGTCGGAGTCGGAACTTGCTGCGGGCAGTGCTGGTTTGGGCGATGTTTGGCTGTCGTCGCTCTTTTCGGGGCTTTTGAGGGGCCGCAAGGGGTGCTTTGGTCGCGACGGGAGGGCGAGGAGTGGGTGGATGGGGGGAGAGTGAGAGGGACGGGAAGGATGGCGTCGGTGGAAAGAGGGACGAAAACGATGCCAGCTTGTTCCTGAGTGAGGAGAAGGTGAAAAGAGATGAAATCATGTGCAGGATAAAATACGCAAACCAAGGAGCGTGAATGCTGACATTTCGACAGTTTTGTGAGATAATCAAACGAAACAGCTCAGACACAGATTCTCTTTTCAGTAAACAGCCAGGACGTGTCTGAGGAGTGCGTAGAAACTCTTTCGCATCTCCCCACAAAGGATCTTCAACCTGTAGAAGATTGGAAGAAGTGATGATTCGAACAGTAAAGATTATACCTGGCGAAGACAGGAAGATCATCGATGACACAGCTGAGTCAGTTGGACTCCAGAATCGAGAACAGATCTGGAAATAGATGAGAAAATGAGGTCAAACAAAGAAAATGAAGATCGTCAGATGTCGGCTGCTCTCCTCCGGACAGGAGTTCCATCTCCAACCTGTGATCATTGCCTATATCTTTTTCTCCTTTCGATTTCTCTCAGATCAGCGAATACTTAACCGCAGCGAGAACGATCACTGGAATGGATCTAAGATTTGGAAGGATCTTCGCACAATTCAGATTTTGTTTCATTTCATGTTTCGAAAAGTCGTTAAACGAAGAGAATGTAACATATTTGTGAGAAATTCAGGAAGATCAAAAAAGTCAAAAAAATGCTGATGACCGGAATCGAACCAGGGTCCGCCGTGTTAAAGTCCAACGCATTTACCGCTGAACCACGCATGTTCAAAATTTCTTTCTCCTTCAATCCCCTTGTCCATGAGATTCTTCCCCTGTGGCCCGAGATTTTCCCCTGTGACTGAGATTTTCCCCTGTGTTTGAGATTTTCCCCTGTGATCGAGATTTTCCCCTGTGATCGAGATTTTCCCCTGTGATCGAGATTTTCCCCTGAGAATTGAGGTACCCCAGACACCAGAGTCCCTGTTCCATCTGAGAATAACATTCTCAAAGTTGTTCCTGTTTCGTTCCCATCCGCTTTCATTGTCACTTCATATTCCTGCGATGTCAGTGGTGTCTTCCCCTCCATCCCCAACTCAACCTTTGCTGTCTTTTCATTCACTTTTGTTGTTGGTTTCGCTGTCAGAAGTGGACCAATCTTGTTGAACTCCTCATCAAAATGGAGGTAAGGGAAGAAATAATTGAGTTCATAAATCCGTTCTTCGATGATCATTCCAAGTGAGTCAGAACTGACTGTGGTGAAACAATCGTCAATCTTGAATGTTGGTCTTGGATCTTTTGTTGAGGCAATGATTGCGATATCTGTGAACCTGGTTGTATCCCCTCCAAAATCACCGACTCCTGGCTCGTACAAAATCGAGTCTTCACCAACCGAATTCCCAACAAATAACACATGCGAGAACGTATAATGATTGCATAGGGCCCAGTTCTCGATGTACACCGCACCAGTTGTTCCCGAATAGCAGTCCTTCACGAGAGTGTCGGAGATGGTGGTGTTTACCGAATAATCCCGACAAATTGCGCCTCCTCGATCACTCGCCTTGCATTCGATGAACTGACTTCTCCGCACTATCAATGGTGTTGTAGTCAGACAGCTAATTCCTCCTCCCCATTGACATTCAAATCCGGTGAAATCTCCACAGCGTTCGAACTTCGAGTTGATAACTGATGCACAAAGTAATCCTTCAATATAAACACCACCTCCTCTATTTTCTGATGTGCAGTCTGCGAAGACACAATCAACCATCTGCACCAGGGGAAAGTGGCCATCGGTCATATCTCCTTCAAGATACAATCCTCCTCCTCCAGATTGTGTTGAACATTCCTCGAATCGGCACGAAGTGATAATTTCGTCGTCCGTATTATAAACATACATCGCTCCACCCAACCCGCTTGCACAGCAGTTTGTGAAGTTCGACAAAGTGGCTGTGAAAAATGGGCTGAACAACAAATCCTGGTTGTAGACATACACAGCCCCTCCATCCATCTCAGTCTGGGCGATGGTCTCGAAGGAGCAGGACTCAATGGATATGGAGCCAAGGTATCCGTCGAAGGTGAGTGGGCGAACGTTAGATTCATAGTTGGCACCTGTGAAGCGGCAGTGAGAGAAGGAGGCGGAGGTAGATTGGGCAGTTCTGTAATCAAAGGAATACGGTGTGCCGTCTTTGTATGGAAGGATGGAGTTTCCGTCGAGGATGATGGAAGAGTCGGAGTCGGTGTTGGGGTCGGTGTTGGGGGAGGAGAGGAGGGAGGAGAAGGAGGAATTCGAGCACAAAACGCACCCGACAGTGTTCACGTCCCGAATCGTCGATCCAGACAAATGCGAGCTTGTCAGCGATACAACACATCCCAACATCTTCTGATCCAAATGCAGTACGCGTGGCTCGTGCGAACACCCAATCGAACTCATGTTCACGAAAGAGCAGCCAATCAGCGATGACGACATTCTTCCAACCGATTCCACATTCTTTCGAGGTGTTCGTGTCAGTGAGAGGCCAATCCCGTCGTTTCCCAGAATCCGAGAAGAGTCAAACGAACATCCAACAATCGACACCCAAACTGACCTGACAAATGATGGAAATGGCGATGCTTCAACAACACCACGCATCGACCCAACATCATTCCACATCATGCTCCTCGAAATCACAACTGACGATTCTCTTCCTGATTCCTCCAATGGAGATCCAGAAATCACAATCGCACTTGTCCATGGCGACACTTCAATTCTGCTTGAAGATATCGCCAGCATGCTGCTTGAAACAATTGCCAGCCTTGGTGATCTTGCTTCGTTCATCTGCTGTCTTACTTCGGCAGAAATACCGAACAGTGAAAAGTGGATCGATTTCAACGAGAGTGTTGAGTTTGTCAGCGAGAACACTGAACGATCCATTGCTTGCATGTTGTCAATATTTTCACTTCTCTTTCTGTCCAACTCGTAGAATTGGACAATGCGTGTTCCACGTCTATTCTGAAGAAACGATTGCTCGCCTGACAGTTCGAGAGATCGATGAGAGATTTCGACACAACATCCAGCATATGTCCCTTCAGCGATGGAGAGAACATCACTTTTGTTCGATTGTGATCCAATAGTGTTCCATTCTTTCCCCAAAAGTGATCCAAGATCTATCGGACTTCGTTCTGTGCTCTGATTGCTGATAGTTTTGTGAAGCTGGTGTGAGTTGGTGGAAGTCGCCAAGGTATGTTGAAACACGCAGAGAATGAATGGGACGACGATCATGACACAAGGAAACCGGCCAAGTCTCGATCCAAGAAAGGAGAGATGGATGAGGAGAGATCAAACCCTTTCTTTCCCATTGTGAACACAGAGAAGGTTTGGCTGCATGAATAAGGTGCAAAGTGTCAAGGCGACAGAGATTTGATACTTATTTGATAGAGTTCCTGACGGGTAGGTCTAGGCTCAGATCTAGAAAAGTCTAGGCGCAGATCTGCAGATCGGTCTAGGCGCAGATCTGAAAGTCTACACGCAGATCCGTCATTCTTAGCCTTGCTTTTGCTTCCATATCACATTTTCGACATCCAACATCTAAATTTCGATATCATTTCTTCTTTTTCGTTCACTTCTCACCTTATCCCGTTGTTTAGACTGTTCTCACAATGTTCAAACACACCTTGGGTTGATCAAGGTGGAATCTGTCATCTGAAGCAATTTGATCAATCACGTTGGTTTTTCGTGACGTGTAAGAAGGCTGGAAATGAACGAACAACTTAGAGGTGTCTGGTCTCATCCATTGGAACAGTGGATGCGGAGAGAGGTGATTGAGAGGAGGGAGAAGGCATAGTGGGAAAATAGAGCGTGATGATGAGAGTAGGAGGTGATGAGAATGGATTTTATGCCACTGGGAGGGAGGATAGACGAAGAGAATCCGGATGAAGGGAGAATTGATGATGGTTGTGAAAGATGGCATACTCGTCAATCGGTTGGTCATAGTCAGCCGGAATCGAGCGACGCTCTCATTTTCTGTTCCCTTCTTCACTTGTTTCTTCTTCTCTCTTCTTATCTTTCTGTTTTTCTTCCATGCTTTGTCCTGACTTCTTCTGAATCAGAATGGGATCTACTAACGGTTTGATTCGCGTTTGCAGACTCCACGTTACTGTGCGGATGATCCGAATAACAAGAATTTGGTACACCAACGGAATTTGGCGAAACTGAGAAAAACATAGATCAAAGGCTGACAGAACCTGACGAAGACAACAAAAAGCACATAGAATGAAAAGTGGTCTTTGTTGACGATTCTAAGTGCATACACTGATATTTGCCTCGTATCTTCGTATTTGCTATTCAAGAATGCAGTCTCAACAGGGGCGATGTTGGTCGAACGTCCGCAAACAAGAATGATTGTCCAACATGTCCTGCTCCATTTTTCCCTCCAAGACCACTCGGGGATCGTACTGATTGGAGTGGAACTGTGATCTTGATGGTGATGATTGTTGTTGTCCAAGAGCGAGAACGAACAGAAAATCTGAAGACAATTCGGAAGTAATAGACTCGTCTTGTGGTTCTTGCGATTGATAAGTTGGACGAATTCGTTGCGCATGGTGCTCTAATTGTTAACGTGGTGCTAGACGTTGTAATGGGATCACAATGTTGAGTGATGTGAAATGGACAAATTCAGGAAGGATTTTGTTCGTCGGCCGTCAGAACGGGGAGATGAATCGTGTGGGAGATGTAGATGCGAATTCGAGTGAGGATCCCCACTTAATACGGAGCGAGGTGAACAACGGTGTTTCGTGATCATCGAAGGCTCCAATGAACCAACGATGGATCTGAAGTTTCCTGATCTATGAAGACAACAGAACAGAGAGGAGATGAATAGAGGGAAGTCATACAGCGAGGAGAATGAATCGAGATCGAGACGGAAGTGATCTCCTGAAAACTATAGGTAATTTTCACACACCTTCGTCCCCTGATAATGTCCAGAAGGGAACGAATACAAAATTGAAGATTCGTGAAGGACGAGAAGAACGAGGATGAAGGGTTGGCACTTTTGTGAAAAGAGTTTGAGCTGATATCGATGAAGAACCAACAAAAAGGGAAGAAAAGACGAAAAAGCAAACCCACTAGTTCTTGCAATCAGTTGATATGGGAGAAAATGTGTATCAACAGTAGTGGTATAAGCGAAATGGGAACCAAACTGGCATAGGTGATACTCCTAGGAGAATTGGAACGAGAAATCATTTTGAATCTCAGAGCCAATTGATTTTTTTTAATATGACTCATTCCAATTTCCATCTCACTTACTACTGAAAATATTGACATTTCAGAGTAGTCTATATTTGGCCGTAAATTCAAAAATAAAGGCGAAAAACGGACCTCTTGAAAAGTGTCTTTTTTGAAGCAAATTTTGAGTACTTTTAGAAAACAACGTCGATTTCTTTTTTTATTCAATTTTTTAATTTGTATAAAATGAGCAGCGTCTTGACACCAACACAACTACTGGAAATTTTGGACAAAGAAGATTTGAAAATGAAATCACCTCCAACTCTCAATCGACAAGGAACAACATATCTCACAGGAAGCACTTTCGAATACTACCTCGAAGAGAAACCAGATGAAACTTATCAAGTGTACGTCAATAGTTTCGTCAAAGGATACAGACCACATCTGAATCGTCAGAAATATCTTCGACCAGCAAATCGTTGCACAAAAGAGAAGCTTATTGAATAAATGAAAAATGAAAATTGTGAACTCATTTCTGAATACACTCATTCAAGTACTCCAGTAACATATCGACACGAAGGAATTGAATGGATAGTGATCCCATCAAAATGGATGAAAGGATTCAGAACTCATCAGAACAAACGAAAACGATACACACAATCGTTTGTTGAAAATGAATTGAAAAAAGAGAATTGTGAACTCATTGGAACATACACAAAGGTACTTGAGCCATTCAAATATCGCGATTTACGAACAAAGAATGAGTATTACGTTCGCTTGGACAATTGGTTGTATTTTGGAGACCGTCCTCACTTGAAAAAGTACCATGAAAGGTCTTGAAACTACTGAAAATCTATTTTTGACCACAAATCAATGAAATCCAATGTGATAGTAGTGTCAATAATCCGTACATATTCAAAAATCCGTACAATGGTGATTGAAAAATTTAGATGGGTCAAACTAAGAAAAATAAAATTTGGTTCCGCGCCGAAACCCCTGTGTCGGGAGAAAACCTCAAAATACTGTTTCCTTTAGGCATCCACATATTTTTCTCAACTTTTTGCCCTCATTTCTCCACAACCAGCCATCCGTTTTGAATCAAATAAAATGCATTGTGATCGTAAAGATCTCGACAAAAGCTGCTCAAAAAATAAACCGATGTTTTTCCTAAGAATTTTTTGTCGAGAAAAATATGGGTTTTTTTCCAAAATCCCAAATATCCAGAATTTTTTCTCCAAATTTTTTTCAAAATGTTCATTTCGCCAAAAAAACGTTTTTGTGAAAAACTTCATCAAAATCGGTTCACTGGTTGTTGAGATATTGCCGAAACAATTTTATTTTTCGGGCAAAAGGGGGTATTTTGAGGTTTTCTCCCGACACAGGGGTTTCGGCGCGGAACCAAATTTTATTTTTCTTAGTTTGACCAATATATATTTTTCAAGCCCCATGTTACGGATTTATGAAAAGTTCGGTTTATTGAAACATCTATGAGAACCATTTCGAAAAATTCTGAAAAAAATTCTAAAATCTCGGGGACAATGTAGGTCATCGATCAAAAGAGGTTTGATCAAAATCGGTTGAGAATTCGTGGAGTTACGTACCGAACTTTGGTCCAAAAAGTGACCAAAAAAGTCGATGTTCCGATTTTGCTACTATGAACTGCTTTATGACTCAAATTGTGTTCAAACACGTTTGATTGTGACGGAAATCATTTTGAAAGGTAGGATTTTCGATAAAAAGCACTTCTGAGATTTTTGGTTTGATCCGACCCATTGAGGTTTTTTCGCGTTTTTTGAGATTTTTTTAGAAAAGGTATGGACGTTCGGGACTATGTCCTTTTGATCACTTTTCGTCGTCTTACGGTGTTTTTGGGTGTGAAAACGCTAGTTGGCGTCTTTTTGTGTCATTCATCTCTGAAAACTTTTGACACCTCTACATTCGGACACTTTTTCATGAATTTTCACATTTCACTACTTTCACTTCATTTACTCCGTTATTGCATCATTTTAACGAACATAAGTCAACGCGAGACGTATAGCGCTTTTCCTTAGTTTCATTTTGTTGGTTCTTCGATCACACCTCTGACGTAACACTTGCACCAACATTTTGACACTATAGATTTTTTGATCTGAATTTCGTCACAAATCCTTCTTTCTCACGGTATGAGTAAGGTGTGCTCGAATTTTGAGGAGATTTTGTCGGATAGTTCTCCCATAAAGTCACTTTTTCATGTTTTCACTTCTCAACTTTTGACCGTTTTTGTCACTTCAAAACCGACTGTAGTCCCTTTCATTTCATCACTTTCTCTCCCCATTTCACATATGATCTGTTCATCATTCCTCTTCATTTTGCTCAATTCACTTCCATTTTGTGGGCCGTTCTCACTTCACTAGCACATCATTTTAGTCGAGTTTTCATCAACTTTTTCACAAAAACAGAGTAAAAGAAAGCGAAACAACCAACAATGAAACGGGCAAGTATGAAACTGAGAGGGAAATTGACGAACGTGAAAATGACGTGAAATGTGACACCAATAGTGAAAATGTCGCTTGTGTTCCGGTTTTTCTCTCTTAAAAACAACAAAAATGATTCAAAAAAGTACGTGAAATGTTGGATTTTCCGGAAAAATACCGAGATGTGAAGTGAGCCGTTGAATGGCGGATCTCTGCAAAAGTCCGGAAAACTCAGTAAACGGGAATTAGTGTGTTGTATTCGAGAAAAAGTTACAGAGAAAGAAACATGAATGAAGTGGTTAAAAACAGTAAACAACGAAAAAACGAGGACTGAAGTGTGACCAAAAATGAAACAATAATGAGCAATAAACAAGTGAAAATTAGCCCGGAAACAGCTGAAACAAGTCTAAAACAAGAAGAAAATGAGAGTGAAATGATGAAGAATGCATACTTTTACCGAGATCTGGACCCGGTTGTGAAACCTCAAATATCTCTGCAAAAGTCCGAAATCTTCAAAAAACGGAGCATACCACGATGATCTCCAACTGCCAACAGATCCAAAACGCACAGAATCGGAACGAAACGAACATAGTTGAGAAATGAGAGATCGAACCCATTGATCCTCGTTTCTAGTGAAAAATCCAGAACTGAGAAAACAACGAAAGAATTTTTATTTTTGAATTTTTTAATTTGTATTAAATGAATCCAACTGCGATGTACAAGGAAAGACGTCGAGTATGTTCAGAACAAGCATTAATTGAATCAATGAGAGAAGAGAACTGTTCGCTAGTCTCTGAGTATGTCAGAAAAAATGTGCCGGTGACGTATGTTCATGAGGGAGTTCAACTTTTTATTTTCAATGAAAGAGCAAACAGAAATGAATCGACAAAAATACAATTCACAAATGATTGAGAAAATGATTGATCATAATCTCTCGACAACCAACGAGAATACAGCAGTGATTGACTCACTTCAGAAGACAACAGAAGCACACAAGACAGCGATATCTTCAATCCAAAAAGTGGTGAGGACAAATGGATCGATTACAACACCAGAAATTGGAGGATTGATCAACGTGAATGGAGCAAAGTGGAACATCTCAGAGGGATCACTTCCGAAGTATCCTGGCACTTATCCATCATCAACATTTAAGTCTGGCATTTCAATTTCACAATCAATTTCAGAAACTTCAGGAATTCAGTTCAATGGTGATGGTATCATTATGTGGTCACCGTGTGACTCACCAGCTTTGTATTACTACGATGAGGACACAGGTTCGGGAGTGTTTTCAATATCCACAACAGGAAGTTTTTCTCAGCTGTCAGACAGAAGAGTGAAAAGGAATATTGTTCCATACCCTGATGTTCTTGAGCAACTGAATAAAGTCGAAATTGTGCAGTCTCAATTCAACACATTCGATTCGAAGATCAACAAGGTGACAAAACAAATCGAGAACGAAACTGATGAAGAACACTTGAAGAACTGCAAAGAGAAATGTGAATGCTTGAAGAAGGAAAGTGAGAAGAAACACATTGGTGTGATTGCTCAACAGATCCAAGCAATATTCCCAGAGGTTGTGAATGATTCCAATCCAGATTGTCTTCAAGTTGATTATGCAGAACTCTCTTGCTTTTGTGTGAAAGCCATTCAGGAACTGAGTAGCATTGTCGGACAACAACAGACACTCATATATGAACTCATTCAAAAATATAATTCCCTGATCGAAACAATGACTAATATTCCAACATGAGATCAACCAGAAATTCATAATACTCCTTGATTATTTTTCCATTGATTAACTCTTTAGTTTTCATCTCGATTGGTTCACCAGAACTGTCTTTGAACCAGATCTTCACAATTGATTGTCGAGTGCTTAATTCCCACTTCTTTCGCTTCGCAATCTGTTCATTGCAGAAAGCAACATATGAATCATTGAATGCATCAGTCTGGATCCAATCACCATGGATTGTTATGTGTTGTGGAATATCTTTAGAAATGACTGTCGATGCATCACTAATCTCTTCCTTCACATGAATGAGTTTGCAGTCGAGGAAGTAGATGTATTTTTGTTTTCTTGAATTGGTAAAATCAGGAGGGAGTTGAGCAGTTTGAGAATTCTGAATTGAGAAGTATCGCTTCACCATTTGTGATTTCTACAAAAATAAAATCTCATATTTGTTCTTTTCAGTAACCTCTCTTCACTTCTTCATATGCTTCATGAAGTCGGCGATCAATGACATATCGCACTCGTGGTTGTCCATTCTCAATCCAGAACAACCAGTAAGTAGCCTGATGCAATGCCAAAATAGGTGGAGGAGGACCTTCTGGAGTTGAGGTGAAATATGGATCGAGTTCACCCTGATTGATTGGTGATCCTCTGTAGACGATATTCACTGATTCTGCTGTTGAGATACCTTCTTCACCACCAGCGATTTCACTTCGATCTGTTGGAACCATGAATGTGAATGAAGTTGCATCCGTTACTGCTCTAGTTCTCTTAAACGACCCTCCATTGTGGCTAGCAATACGTGACATACAAATTGAATTTTCAAACTCTTCCGTTGCGGAACAACCAATGAAGTCACCATTCACCATCATCATTTGATAGAACTCAGGTGATATCGTTGACATTGGGAAATTGGGAAAGTTGGATCCAAGCATTTCGAATAGGCCAACATAATGAGGATTTCTGAAGACTGTACATTCATTTGGTCTTTCTGGGAATAAGCACATTAGATTCATAAGATTGTTGAGTTTGATGCTGATGTTTGATCTCACTCCCATTGCAGTCGCTTGTGATTGAAATGACTGTGTGTCAATTCTTTCTGCTTTCAGGACATAAACAGTTTTGGAATATGTGTTGAAGAGGGATTGTTTCGTTGCATCAGTGATTTGATATCCGTAGCAAACTGATGTGACTTTATCCACTGATGAAGACCAGACAGTTGAAGTGGATACCTTCGTTCTAACCTCATTAACAGTTGTGGCTGTATGATGAGCAGTTTGATCGTATTGAATCACTGGATTTCCAATTTGGGTAAATTCTTGTGTCAGAGTGGAGTATTCATTCTCACCCAGTTGATGCATTCCATCTTGATCAACTATTGTAGTAATATTTTTGTCTGGAAATAGATCTCTGACCACCTCAAGTGTTTTTCTAACAACAGTTGAAACTCGAACGGGACAATACACAAGTGAATCTGTTGTCAAGTGAAATCTCAAACGTAAATTGCCAAAGATGGAATTAGGATACTGATCAAAGGTACTCAATGGGAGGAGGTTCACAAATGGAATAACCAGTGGAATTGTCGCGGTGAAAGGTGCTTTGTTTCCATTGAGTGTTGGAACAAAATAGAATCCACACACGCTTGGATCCATTCTCTGAACATTTTCAAAAAGACTGTAGCAATGCTTCATGTTGTTTTTCTCTTCAAAAGACTTGAAAGTGTGATACAGAAATGATTCGTGAACATGATGATTCTGTAGTGAATTGTCAATGATGTTTCCTTTACTGTCGACGAGTCTCATGTCTCGAATTGCATCTGATGATGATTTATATCCGTAGAACATTCCATATTGTCCAATCATCCCAAATTTAGCTCCATCGAATGGCTGGTAAAAGGAACAGTAACAGTTAGATCGATACGCAAATGACTCTTCGCAAACTCAGTCACATCATGACCGTCATAGCACAGTGGAACTTCAATCTCATCTCCAATTCTACGGCATGGGAGGATTGGTTGGATGTACTTCTTGGATGGAGTAGATGTGAGGTTCTGAATCCCATTGTTTTGGCAGATATGATTGCACTTCAATTTGCTCAATTAATGTCGATGTTGGTTTGGATTGATTTGATCTGATACTTCTCATTTATAGAAAAATAAAAATACAATATCAATAATTTCTTTTACTGTTTTGTCTCTACATGATTCCTAAATCTTTATGCAACGCTTTCAGTAATGTGATTCGGATAGTACTCAACTTTTGGTTCACCATTGCTGTATCGTAATACCCACCATGTGGTTGCAGTGGTTGCTAGAATCGGTGCTGGAGGATGAGTAAATGTTGTCATATCACCTCCACTTTGACTTGGGTTGTAAACATTGTAGTATGTGTCAAGATTACCCTGATAGATTGGATGCGATCTCAAAGTGACCGCAGTGTTTCCTTTTGAACTGATGGAATCATTGCAGTTCGTTGGACATCCACTACGTTGTGTTGGAAAGCAGAGAAGGAAGTCAGTGTTGTCATGAACTGGACGAACTCTTGTCATTGTTTCATTGGGATATGTTCCGTCACCAGTGAGTTTCTCTTCAACGAGAGAATCTGTCAGTGATCGCTCCAAATCATCAGGAACAGCTAGGTACGAATCGAGATTGAGAGTCGATAATGCGAACTGATAGAAGCGAGCTCCAACAGTTGTCGTTGGTTGTTCTGGATAGTACCTGTTTTGTAAAGTCACTTGGATATTCTTCTGCATTGGGTTGTGGAAACAAGTGACTTCATTGTCGTAATGACGGAAGAGAAGCATAATGTCCTTTGCATTCACAACAACCATTTGCTGAGTACAATCAATTCCTGTTGCCGTTGGCGTCTTCTGAAATGGATAGAATGAGATCTTTTCTGCCGGAATTGTTCCAGGACGATTCTGATACATCTCCATGAGTTTCTTTATCGCACCATCTTTCATTTTGTATCCAACACTCATGCAATACACATCATCAATCCGATAGTTTGTGACGTTCAATGAGATGTACTGATCGACGAATTCTGGTTCTGTTGTCACGACATTGGCTGTTGAACAAACAATGG
>JARBJD010000116.1:0-207979 GCA_033064195.1 Blattamonas nauphoetae | reverse complement strand
AGAGAAGGGAGCAGCATCTCCATGGTTTGATTAGCTTGTTTCTCGTTTCTGAAGAGTAGTGAGGTACCTCTTTCCTTCAGTTGCACGAAGATCAGTGGATACAGAACGACGATTCGCTGCACATGCAACACATCCAAAACCTGCACCACATTCGTTTCTCCTCCAGTGGACGCATCGGCTTTTCCATTTCTGCCGACATGAGGTGCCAGTGTCGTCCCATCTGACTGTGTGGTCGCGTGCCTTGTGCGAGCGGGTGGAGAGGATGCCGCTGCTCGATCTCCAGCAGCCTCTCCGCAATCTGCTGCGCCTTGCTTTCCTCAAATCAGTCTCCGGTTGAGCTTTCCGCATGACGGCCAAACACGGAAGTGGAAGGAATGTGCGTGCTCGTGCAGGTTCTGCAGAAGGAGCGGGTGATTGTGGGCCCGTCCTTAGATTGCACATTTAACACGTGTTTCTCCGGTTTACCTGCTTCGATGGTGGTCAGAAGAGACAGGGCGTTTCTGGACGGTGACGTGGAGTCGGACAAACAAGCAGAGAGTGAGCTCAAAGGGAAGAGAATGCTAGGCTGGTCAGAAACTTTGGCAGTGATGATCAGCAGACAATCAGAGGGTGCATCAGACGGGAGGGCACTGAGAAGTCGCTTCACGAATGGGGCATTGAACTCAACCGTTTTCTCACAATTTGAGAAGAATTCGACGTTGATCGTCAAAATGCGGAGATGGTGTGACGGTGGAGCAGCAGTGAGTGCAATCACGAGGAGAGTGAGCGGATGGCAGCCTTGTTTTGGACGGTTTTGTCCGACAAAGCGACGAATAGCAGTAGATGTGACCTAAGAGGGTCGATCAAGCTCAAGACATATCAGTCGACCTGTACAGTGCAAGCTTGTCCTAATTCTGTTAGAATGAAATCGATGAGATGGTTGGTTGAGATTCGGAGTTGGTTTCCTCGACCAGAATCAGTAGAATGCTTCAACGTGGCGGGAGTATCCGTCGAGACGACTAGTTTCAGTGTTTTGCGACAGTGCGTTCAATGTTCCATCTGGTACAGTCAACGGTGTCAAACGAGAACGTCTCAACGAGAAGTGCGAGGATGAACCACATTTTGTCAATTTCAAACAAATTAATGCGATTGAATAAGTCGTCGGTTGCGGGGACTTTCTGTCAGCATAAGTCGCTTGGTCAGGGCATGTCTGAGGAGTATGAAGCGGTTCTTCCCTATCTTCTCCCAATTGATCTTCAATCTGTAGAAGATGAAAGAATTGGTGATTCGAACAGACATGTTCAATCTTAGCGAAGTCATGGCTGATCTTTGATGTCTCGTTGCAGACGGATTCCATCCTTTCTTCTTGGCCACTCCTACCGCCGGCAGATAACTTACCCAATTTGCACAGACGCATCCGCTCCTCACAACCCACTTTGAGAATGCGGAAATCGCACTTCTCATTTCCGCGTCCTCAATCCAGTCCTTCGGCAGCTGGACACCAGAATGGTGGTATCGGCGGGCACCATGTGTGCCGGTGAAGGAGAACGGAAGGTCTTTGGTTTGGATTACGAACAGCACAAGAGCGCCGGAGTACACAAGACACGAAAGCTGATCTGGAAATGCAGGAGAGAAGGAAGCCAAGTGCAGTGAAAGAAGAAGATCGTCCTCTGTCGGCTTCTATCCACCTACCAGCATCTTCATCTCCAAATGATCGCCATGTCTTCGTCCTCTTCGTTTTCGTCCACTTTCTGCTTCTGTATCTTCGATCTTGTCGGTAGTTTTTCGATGAGGAGGCAGATCTCATTTGTTGGATGGAAGAGAACTGAAAACGGCACGAATCCCTGATTCTGTTTCATTTCAAGAATATCAAGTCTGTGGTGAAGAGAGAAAGTGTTCTATAGAAAAGTTGATATCGGATGAAAGACGAATTGTGGGTGGATCTCCACACTTTCCTGATTCTGGTGTTAAATGAGAAGAAAATGAAATGTGAACAAGAGAAAATGCTTCAGAGATGTCAGAATGGAGGAAGCTCAAAAAACAAAAAAAAGTCAACATCAGCGGGAATCGAACCCGGGTTGGAAGAATGTGAGTCTGCACTGCTAACCACTGAACTACTCATGATCAAAACTACAATTTTCTTCATCCCCAATGACATTGACATTCTTCCCTGTGGTCCGAGATTTTCCCCTGTGATTGAGATTTTCCCCTATAACTGAGATTCTCCCTATAACTGAGATTCTCCCTGTGACCGAGATTCTCCCTGTGACCGAGATTTTCCCCTGTGACTGAGATTCTCCCTATAACTGAGATTCTCCCCTGTGATCGAGATTATCCCTGAGAATTGAGGTACCCCATTCATTTGGTCTATCGGGGAATTAGCACATTAGATTCATGAGATTGTTGAGTTTGATACTGATGTTTGACCTCACTCCCATGGCATTCGCTTTTGATTGAAATGATTGAGTGTCAATTCTTTCTGCTTTGAGCACATACAAAGTCTTTGAATATGTGTTTATCAGAGATTGTTTTGTTGCTTCTGTCATTTCATATCCGTAGCAGATTGAAGAAGCTTTATCCACACTTGAATTGAGAACTGTCGAAGTGGAAGAAATGAAAGAAGTAGTTGCTACTACTCCGGTTGTTGATTGATTTGAAAACTCGTTGTATTGGTGAACTGGATTTCCGATTTGGGTAAATTCTTGAGTTAGAACACTGAATTCTCCGTCATGCATTAATTGCATTCGAGATTGACCTACATCATTCTGTGCCGATGTAGGGGCAACATCAGATGTATCTTGTAGTGATTTTCGAATGACAGTTGATGGTCGAATTGGACAATACACGAGTGAATCAGTCGTCAAATGAAATCTCAAACGTAGATTACCAAAGATTGAATTGGGATACTGATCAAAAGTGCTCAGTGGAAGTAAATTTACAAACGGAATAACCAGTGGAATCGTTCTTGTGATTGTTTCTGGTAAATCTGAAACTCTCTTATATAATGGAGCATAGTAGAATCCACAGACACTGTGATCCATTCTCTGAACATTTTCCCAAAGACTGTAACAATGCTTCATGTTGTTTTTCTCTTCTTGTGACTTGAAAGTGTGATACAGAAATGACTCGTGAACGTGATTATTCTGAAGTGTATTGTCAATGATATTTCCTTGACTATCAACGAGTCTCATGTCTCGAATTGCATCTGATGATGATTTGAATCCGAAGAACATTCCGTACAATCCAGCTCTCTCAGTCGGTGTTGAATCTCTTGGTTTAGTCACTGGTACAGTAATTGTGAGATCTATTCGAAGATGACTCTTCGAAAAGTCAGTCACATCATGGCCGTCATAAGACAATGGAACTTCAATTTCATCTCCAATTCTACATGGCATTGGAGGATTTGTTGGATGCACTTCCTGAATTGAAAACTTGTGCGGCTCTGAATCCCATTGTTTCGGCAAGTATGATTGCACTTCGATTTGCTCCATCAATGTTGATGTTGGTTTGGAATGATTTGCTCTTATGCTTCTCATTTATAGAAAATAAAAAATACAATTCGTTGGCAAGACTTTTCAATTTGGGATAATCCCTAAATCTTTGTGTACTGCTTTCAGTGTGTGATTTGGAGAATACTCAACAATTGGAACGTCATTGCTGAATCGTAAGACCCACCACGTGGTTGCAGTTGTTGCTAGAATCGGTGCTGGAGGATGAGTAAATGTTGTCATATCACCACCACTTTGACTTGGATTGTACACATTGTAGTATGCGTCGAGATTGCCTTGATATATTGGTTGTGATCTCAACGTGACAGGAACATTCTGACCTTTGGAACGGATGGAATCATTACAGTTTGTTGGACATCCACTTCGTTGAGTTGAGAAGCACAAAAGGAAGTCAGTATTGTCATGAATTGGTCGCACTCTTGTCATGGTTTCATTTGGATAATTCATATCATTTCTGAGTTTATCTTCAACAAGAGAATCTGTCAGTGATCGCTCCAAATCATCAGGAACAGCAAGGTACGAATCAAGATTGAGAGTCGATAATGCGAACTGATAGAAGCGAGCTCCAATAGTGGTTGTCGGATTATCCGGATAGTACTTGTTGAGTAGATTCACACGAAGATCCTTCTGCATTGGATTGTGGAAACAGGTGACTTCATTATCGTAATGACGAAACAGTAACATAAGATCCTTTGCATTCGTGAGTACCATTTGTTGAGTACAATCAATTCCTTGCGCTGTTGGTGTTTTCTGAAATGGATAGAACGAGATTCTCTCTGCCGGAATTGTTCCTGGACGATTCGTGTACATATTCCTGAGACTCTCTTTCGCGATTTCTTTCATTTTGTATCCTGCACTCATGCAATATACATCATCAACGCGATAATCAGTGATGTTGAGGGAAATGTACTGATCTACATATTCTGGTTCAGGAGCCACAACGCCAGCAGAATTAAAGTAGATGTCTTGAGTCACAGTTGGTTGCAGAAATGATTGACCAATCTGAACGAAATTCTTGGTGCATGATGTGACAAGATTGTTCAGAAAGAATGGACGATGTTTAATGCAATCGGCAATTGATGTTTTATTGGCGGTGCTGCTTTAGTCCCAACTACAATTGATGATAGAGTATTTTTGAAAGTGAGTTCAGGATTTACTGGACAACAAACGAATGCATTCTCATTGATGTATACACTCAATTTCAAATCACCAAAGAGACATCTTGGATAGTCAGTCATCCCTGAGAAAATGAGAAGATCTTCAAGGTTTATTGACACACGAATTGGTACATCAATAGTGTCTTTGAATACACCAGTTCCAGATGTTGTTGTGAAGTCTGATAAAGGAATATAAACACCAGCGACAGATTCATCGTGTGTCCAAGCATTTTGCCATGGTGTGTGTGAGTGTTTCCGGTTCTCCAATTGACTCTTCGGTTTGATCATGTTGTAGATATGTGATTCCATCGACACGTCATTGTTTGCTGTGCTAGTGATTCTTTGATTGTTGTGAAGAACAGTGAATCTACTATAGATTGATGCCGAATGCTTGAGTCCGACGAAGATGAATATTCTCTCATTCATGAACGATCCAACTTTTCCAGATGTAGTTTGCCAATTGTTGACTTTCAGAGTTGCTGTCATAGTGAAAGTAATGAATGAATCATCAATTTGACAAATGTCCTGATTACCAGTGAGTGGAATGATGATTTCTTGTCCTTTGTAGAATCTTGAATTCTCCGATGGTTTCAACTCTTCGATCGAAGTACTGTGTGCGCCATCGTTCAATAGGAAATTGACGTGATGTTCTGACATGAATTGCTGTTGGATTTGACCAATATCATCTCTGGTGTACTGTATTGATCCTGTGCTATTGCCAGTCAATGTTGATGCTCCATGTCTTTTGTTTGTCAGATGAGTACTGTGTGAGTTCATTTTAATAAAAATAAAAAGTCCTTTTGCTTATTTCCTTTTCAACTTTTCTTCGCTTTTGGTTTCAGCTTTTCTTCCAATCTCAGTATTTCTTCTCTGAGTTTATTCGCAAGTGAACCATTTCCTTCATTGATTGCTTGCTCATATTGTGCCATCTTTTCTGCATGGAGTTGCTGATCCGATTTCACATCTGGAATCATCTCCACACCTGTCTGTGCAATCTTGGAAATCACTGGTCCAACAAAGGGAATGAGATTCAAAAATGGTGCTCCAATTCTGAGAATGGTTTTGCCAACTCCTGCTAATTTTGATAACCAACCTGGTGCCATTTCTGTAAAAATAAAAAAACTGGATTTACATTTATTTACAAACCTTTGAATTGAATTTTTGAATTTGATGATTGTGGTACGTCATCATTAACGTACCGACCATTTCGCGGTGGTTCATACTCGATCATCTGTCTTGCCTCTGCAAGGCTTCGACCCCGACTGGGGTCGAGTCTCGCCAGAGGCATCGAACCCTCCTGAGGGGAGAGTGGCTTCTGTGACTGATTCATTGCTTTACTTTGCTGATAGGAGTCCATCATTCCTCCTAATCCTTGAAGAATTCCTCCTGCTGTTTGTCCAAATTTACTGTTGGTTTGTGACAGCAATCCACCTCCGACTTGAAGTAATGAGGGTGCTAATGGTTTGATGAATTGAAAGAATTGTTTGCCGATATTTTTAAGTTTGTTGAAACTTCCTGGTGCCATTTTAGTAAAAATAAAAAATCTAATTCGTTCATAATTTATCTCGGGATTGCCTTCATTAATGAAATACCATAGTTGAGAATAGTGTTGTAAGCTTCATTGTAAGCAATACTCATATCTTTTCCTCCAACAAGGATCTTGAAAATGGTTCGAAAGATTGGGAGAGAATTAATGCATGAACATTTTGTTGACAAATCATCCAATTCGATCACGACATCGTTTATTCCTGTCAGTGTCGCAATCAGTGCACATAAATCACTTTGGTTTGTGATCAGTTTCTTCGATGGTTCAATCAGGTTATTCAAGAGTTTCTTCTCACATGCGAATGCATTCTTGTATACAAGCAGTAGTTGGTCCTTGAATGCTGAAATGTTTGATGTGTATTCCCGAAACGGTATTGAACGGCTTTGGATTGGTGCTGATGGATACATCTCCAGTGGTGGATCGTAAGCACCTTGAACATTATCTAGTTCAACATTAGCGCTCTGGTCATTTCGATCTTCGAGCTTTGATCTTCCAGAAGTTGATCCTTTATTGTCGATGATGACATTGTTGGTGATTGATGTTGGAACAGAAGAAGAACTTGTGTGTTTCGTAAATTGACAACTGAGAATTGGTTGCATAACTTTCTATAAAAATAAAAAATGATTATTTATGTTTGAATTAACCGCTTACTCCCATGGTCTTGACCAAATGTGCGTATTGAGCATATTCAGGCATGTAATCCTTTTGGTATCTACCGATGTCTTCAGTTCTTGTTTGATATGCTTCACGCGTCAGTTGATTCACAAGTGTTGAGATGGCAGCTGTATGTCGACCTAGGAAAGTATTTAAATCTTCTGTGCTCTCAATGATTTCGAGAAACTGTGGATGAATCTGTTCCTTAAATGCTTTTCTTGTCTTTAATCTCTGATGTTCTGGATTTGAACTGATGAAATTTTCAACGTAGTCTTCAAGCCATTGATCCCACATCCGTGCTGCAACTTTCGATTGAATGGAATTGAAAACCATATTGTCCAACACATTGCTGCTGACATCTGCTGGTTGATCTCGACTTGCACGATACACCTTCAATACATTAGTCATGAATTCTCCAACAGCTTTCTTCATATTGCATATGGTTGTTTAGATCGTCGTTCTTGCCTTTCTGAGTAGCTAATGTCGTGATATGTGGAGGGTACATCATATGTACCAGTTTTGAGAAAATTCTGATGGACAGCTTTGATTTTTCTTCCGTTATCTTGACGAAATTGTGAATATGATGTCTGACGACGTGAATCTGGCGTTGGATTCATTGAATAATATGTTTCGATGACAGGTCGACTGTTGTACGGTGCAAGCATAAAACCATTGGCGGCGATCAGATCTTTCGTGTCTTTGTCGTAGACCATCTCATCAGGAACTTTACCATATTTTTCCATTTTCACTTCCCAATTGTGTCCAGTTCTTTCAATATATTCCAATGCTGACGGAACACTACTGAGTGCAGAATTGAATTTGGTGCGAATATCATCATCAGCAAAGTTTTGTTTCATCGCATCTCTGGTTGCCTGTGCATATCTCATTTTCGGTCTCTTCGCCTGTGCTTTTCTTTGTGGTGGATTGAATTTTATCTTTTCAGTCATGTTGTTTTCATACAAAATAAAAAAATGAAAACTACATTTTAAATGCAGATAAATCATAAATGAAAAGATCAACCTCATCATTGACAGTATACGTGAATGCGAAATTGAATGAAGCATCAAACAGAAATGTTTCTCATGAAGTCCAATCACAGATTCATCCAGACTTGAATTTCAATCGCAATAGTGTGAATGTCCTCGTTGGAAACAGAGGAAGTGGAAAGACATTCAATGCTCTTCGAGAGGTTGCCAAACTCCAAAATGTTCAAGTCAGAAACGAACTATTCCATCTGTTTGTATTCGTCACTGATAAGAACATTGATCCGACATTCGATAAATTCAAACCAATACTGAATGTTCCGTATGTGAAAGTCAAATACGATGATGCACTTCCATTTCTGTTGGAACTTTCTCAATCAAAAGCTGCTTATGAAGAGATCATTGACAATCAATGGCAAAACAGAATCACTGATGAATGCAGAGATGTTCTCTTTAGTGCACTGTACATTGATGATTTCTCAGTAAAGAATCTCCAAACGATTATCCTCCTCGATGACTGTCGCAGAATTCTTGGTGAACGAAGGACATCCAAAAATAGAATGACAATGATGGACTTGTTACTGGAGAATCGACAACCGAAGTTCACTTTCTTTCTGATAATGCACGAGCTCTTCAGTTTGTCAGCAGACATGAAGTCGAACATCGATTCAATGTGGATCTTTGGAGGATTCAACAAAGAACGAATCAGTAGAGTGTATCCTCAGTTGAACTCCCCAATTGACATTCGACAATTCTGAAATGTCTATCAACGAAAACAAAAATGTGAAGCAATCATTCTTCAATATAACACAGATGGAGTTGCACTGACTGAGATCAACAGAGATGGTTTAATCAGAAGGGTCAGTTAAGTCTTGGATGAGATTACCAATCGTCTCGTCAAGACTTCGAAGTCTCATGCTGAGAGTATCTGTCAACGTTCGAATTGATTCTTCGATATCTGACAATCTCTGATCAATCTAGGATTCACCTATGCTTTCATTGTTGACTTTCCTCAGTGCAATCTCACCTCTTATTTTTGTTATTCTGTATCCATCAATTTGGATCATCCTATTTTGTTTTTGTGTCGTCAATTCATTCAATTCCTTTCTATTCTTTTCCAAATACCTCTGAAAGTCGTGAATGTTTTTGAACTCTTTCTGTTCAGGATCAAAAGGTTCTAATATTTTCAGTGATGTCATTTATGTGAAATAAAAATACCTACATTACACTAAATTAAATTCGTCAATGAACTCTGGTGACAAATCATCTACGGAAGCCGCATGATATTTAGTGTGTTGAATAGGAACGTACACCACATTCGATAAACTAGTGAGACCATTCAGTACTGAAGCCACTACATTTCCGTGTTTGTATTCCATGAATTGTCCCACGAATTGAAACTGTCTTCGCTTCTTCTGAAATTTGGCAGCAGTTTTGTTTAAATCTAGGTGAATCAACAGAATGTTTCCTGGTTTGTATTTCCATAACATCTGTGATGTCTGTTGCTTTTGGATGTTCTTTAATTGTTCTTCACAACTGGATATATACAGTGCTTCGATCTCTCTATTGTTTTGTGCCTGCTGTGGAGTGAATTTATTCCAGTACGCTCGATGCGGAGTCATGTTGTAGTATTCCACCATCTGATTCATCAGTGAATGATTGGCCATTTGTGTCGCATTGTCTTGGAATCCATCCCTGATTGTTCTTATCACTCGATCGACAATTCTATTGTGATTTGTGAAAGGTGAACTCGTGAAATATGTACTGACTTTTTGTTGCTTAAAATACGTTGATGCTTCTCCACTTGTCCAAGCAGATTCTCCATCACCACGAATGTTGTTGACGCTAACTCCACGATGATTAATCAGATCGTTGATTGCAGTCTTGACTTTGCTCCATGATTTATCCAGAACTGGAATGACAACCAGGTATTTGGTGTTGATGTTGATGGCAAATAGATACATCTGCAGTACTGTTTTTGATGTTGGTGATTGAATGAAAACGAGATCAATTTCCCATGATCCTGACTTCGGTGAGAAGTAGGGTCTGTCACACTTTTGTGGTATTTTTCTGTCTGATGTTTGGTGTGGATCACCAGTTATTGCCTTCGACATGAACTGCATCTTTGATCGAAAAGGAAACTCGATTTTTTCAACCGGTCTTGCTGTCATTGGTAATCCATTGGCGATATTTGCTCGTTGTTTTTCCCGTAAGTTCATTGTTTGCTTTGGATTTGCTAGAGTCCATCGGTGTACATATTCCTCATACCAATCGTGAAATGATCGTCCACCATCCGGGATTTGTTTAGGATGAGCAATAATGAAATCAGAATCATCACTATCAACAGCTCTGGGTATGTGTGATAAAACAAACAAGTCACGATTCATCTTCTTCGAATCGACAATCTGTTTTGTAATGAATTGTTCCGTTCGTTGCTGATTGTCCATGATTGAATTCTCAGCTTTGATCTGTTCATCTTCTGAATTGTCTTTTTGTTGATGATCAAACATTCCTTTCATCACTTCCAATTTATCGAGGACTTGGCGAGTGGTTAATTCCGATCGTGTCACCTCTGATGGATTCATAGACACAATGTCAGGCACCTGTGAAATCGTCAGAAATAAATCTTCATTGAACCTTCTCTCCCGTGCTGGAAAGTCATGATGTGATTGTTTCAAACGTCTCTTCTTACCAGCTCTGATTGATGACGATAGTGTGGAACTGTCTTGCATTTGCATGGTTTCGAACCCGACAGGGGTCGAGTCGGACATTTGTTTTGGAATCGTTGATGGTGCAACCGGTTGTCCCAAATAGATTTGATTAAATTCATAGTAAAATTGTTGATAAGCTTGATATGCTCGTTCAGCGGTGATATCGTCTATCTGTTTTCCTGTGAATCCGTTCACAAACAATTGGACAACTCTCCTTCCATCAGCAAGTGACAAATTTGGAGATAGATCTCCCGTCAACCAATCATTAAAATATGTGTCATCATCTGCATCATACTCTTCCCATCCATCTTTGGTATGATAGACGGGTAAAATTTGAGTTGGATCATTTCTGACATGACTTATTGAACTTCGACGGTGTCGTGTGTGGGTAGCAAGGTTTTTGACAATTGCATTGATTTTGGAATCATCCATTTATTCAAAAATAAAGTTTGTATTTATTCGCTTTTGTAATCCACTGCTTTCAGTCCATGAATGAATGGAGGACATGATTCATTTTCAAGTACGATTGCCTTCAGATGAATTCCACTGAGACTGAGTTTCTGTTGTTGTATTTTGGCAATCTCAAATCCATTCGTGTCATCGTCAGAGTGAACTCTTCTTGTCTGAAAGTTCAATGTTGTGGTCACTGTTTTCTCTCCATTGAGACACTTCACATAGTCATCGCTTGTGATATTTGTTTTCTTCAGAGACACTCCTTTGATCTTACATTTCTCATCGAGAGAGTAACACTTTGGTGCAAGACAGATCATCTGCTCACCTTCCTTTTCAATTGCTAATCCCAACAACTTCTTCTCATCATCAACTCCCTTTTCAGGATTGGGAAACCATTCATATTTGTGTGCGTCGTAGAATTCTTTGTCAGCAATAACGTGTTCAAATTGTTGATGTATTCCAGCATTTGGATCACCTGAGATTGCCCAATATGCAGAATCAGTGTCTCCCTCACAGAAGTGAATCTTGTTCATGTCTAGGCACTTGTACATGTAGTTGAAGATGAAATTCAGATACCAGAACTTGGCATTGTCGAGTGTGAATACTGCTTCTTGTAGACATGTCTTGCATGATGCTTTCTCTCTGTCTTCAATCACGATGTAGTTGTCCTCATTGATCTCTCTTGTTGCTACAAATCCCTTCATCATTTGCTTCAAGTATGTTCTCTTCTCATTGCAGATTGTGATTGAGTTGTACTTCTCAGTGTTCATTCCATCATATCCGTAACTTCCATTCAAGTTGGTCTTACAGAACTGTTCCTTTCCTTTATTTCCAACCTTCATTGCTTCAATTCGATCATTCATGAACGATGTCACAAATGGTTCAAATCCAGCATGTCTCGAGAACACCATCACACTCTTAACGTCGTCCACAATGAAGTGACAGTAGTCGATGAGGAACCACAGATAGTATGTCGAAAAGAACATATACTGATCGTGTGTGCTCAAGAGTTGGGTCAGCTTTCTTTGTTTGTCATCAGTCTTCAATCCATGTTTCTTCATCAACGAATACGTCTTCTCTCCAATGTTCTCTTCTGTCATATTGACCACTATGTTTCTGAAGATTGGTGGGAAGTTTATGAAATCATTGATGTACTTTACATCTATGTGTCCTTTCAGTTCTGCAACGAACAATGTCTTCTGATTCTTGTCTTCGATGATCTCACGACATTCTTTATCTCCAGTTGCTGTGTACAGACATCTTCCTGGCATATACATTCTGTGATTAGTATCAGGATTGTTCTTGTTCTTGATTGATGAGAAAGCACTTGGATAGAGCGAATTAAAGTCAACTCCACAGACATGAGTCATTTTATGTTCTGTATCTTTGGAGATTACTCTCCCCTTAGGAGGGCTCGAAGCCTCTAGCGAGACCTTTCCGTCTTCGAACTTGAAGTGATAGATTGGTGTCACATCTTTGATGTTCTGTCGATGTTGAACATTCGATAATCCACCAGTCACTGCGGCTCTCAACTTGTGATATGTTTGCTCGTGTGTCAGAGTCATCGGCAACGATTTCCAGATGCAGTACTTCTTCAATTGAATTCTCAATCGAGTGAGATGTTCATCTTTGTCGGACTTGTAGGTGTTACAGAAATCACAACAAATCTTCACGTTCTCTTTTGAATGTCCTTTCGAATTGTCGATTCTATCCAACGTTGGTCGAACTGCTTGTGAGAAACTGCTTCTGCAAATATAACAACATTTTTCACATTCATTTACGAACCATTCGTAGTCTGCTTCAGTGACATTTTTATCAGTATTGCGATGAGCTTTCATGTCTTGATACCTGTATCCTTCAACTTTGTATTTCCAGTATTGTTTGGTGATTTTGATTGGTCCAGATTCGTCACATTCATTATAGTCTTCATCAATATCAAAGTCTTTGCAGGCACAAGCATACTTGATTGCAGAAGCATTAGCTGACAATGAGAGATTGTGCAGCATGTCCACTTTATACTGGAAGTTCAGATCAATCAGATTGTCCAGTGGTGCAATCATGCATTCGACGTCTCTAATGTTGTAGAATTTGAGGTATTCCCAACGGTTCTTGAAGCCTTGTTTGTTCCAATCATCAAGGTACAATTGATAATCGGAGTCTGACATTTCACTGTTGTTCAGACTGGAATAGAATTCATATTTGGAGAATGGTTCTTGTTTACTCAGTACTGTATCGTAATCTGATGAATCAAATGATTCGTAGGCAAAGAATGATTTCTGGAGAGTGGTGTTTCCTCCAAAAGCCTTCACTGCATTATCCAATGTCATTGGTCCTGTGTATGACATCATGTCAATGAACCGAAGCACTTGCTGAGTTCTCTCGTGTCTGATCAGTACTTGTTTGTACTTCGTTGTTGATCCCAGGAAGCTCACCACTTTCCAATCCTTATCAACGAGATCACGGAAAATGAGATTGATGTCAAATCTGGAACTGTTGAATCCAATGACACTGACTTCATTTTGTGAAGGAATCTCTGGGTCTTCATACATGTTGTTCGCTCGGACTGATTCTGCATATTTGAAGAGTTGTCCGATCCATTGCTTCACAAAGTCCTTTCCATCTCGAAGATCAAAGTAGATTGACTTCACTCCTAATTTTGTTTTAATTGCGGATGCAAAAGAGAGAGGTTTTAAATGTGAAATCAGTTGTGTGTTGTCATCAGAGAATAGATTGTCAAGAATGAGATCCTCCATTGTTTCGAAATCGTACGTGATATAGTATTGTGTTGGTTTGAATTCGTCTTGTCTCTTGTGTGCCATCAGAAACTCATACGTTCTATTGTTGAGAATGTGTGGAACGTATGGTCTTGGTGTCTTGTCAAGTGAGATCTACTTCACATGTTTTCCATCAAGTTCTTTGCACTCTCTGAGATGCTTTTCATAATCTCTCGAGAAGTGTGAATCCTTCGCTTGGAATCCTCTTGACTGACAAAAAGGACAGAGTTTGTATCCAGTGATTTTCTCAGAATCAACAATGTACATCACGTGAACAGGCGTTGCTGTGAGAGGAATCATCAAGATAGGAAGAACTCTTGCATCATCATTCTCGTTGATGTACGATTGACTGAGGAAGTACCGTTTCTTATCTTCGTCGTACTCATAAATGTGAACTGTGATGTTGAATACTTGCATCGCTTTCTCCATATCACATGCGATGTCAAACCCAGGATAATTTCGTAGATGCTCCGTTAATTGATGTGGTTTGAGATGGGTCAGCTTCTTATGCACAGCGAACAATCTTTTTGCTTCAACGTTTCTCATATTGATTGATATCTTTTTCCCAGGCACTTCAGGAAGGGTGAGGAACGACAATGATTGAAAGAAGCAAATGTTGAACTCAGAATCGATGTACCGAACGTTTCTCGTTTTGATGTGTTCACAAAGGATAGCATTTGCTTTTCCTGCCACTGGGAATCTGTACACTGCAACCAGAATGGAATGGAATGCAATGAACATTGTTTTCGTATCCATGAGTGTTCTCTCTTGCGATTCCTTGATGAGATTGATTGCATATTTGGAATATTCATTAATGTCTGACTCGTTTCGAATCACCGTCGGAAAACTCTTTGATGCATTCTCCAGTTCTGGTCTGAAATCGTTGTACAATGTCTCATCACCATCTTTTCTTTCAACAATCTTTCCAAAGTCGATGCTGATCTTGAATGGATGATCCTTCTCTTTGTCGAATACTGCTTTGATGAAGGATGTGATTTCTTCAACATTCTTCAGATGATTGTGAAAGTACAACTGATATGGTTTTCCATTCTCTTCAACCTTCTCGACCTCATTCTTTTTGAACTTCTTTCGTGCCTTCAATAAACAAGTATCAAATGCAGTTTTGTTTCGTGGTTCAGCCAGTAAGATGCATTCATTGAATCCATCAAATTGTTTCACTTCTCTGTATTCCATTTGTTCATTCTTCTTTTGAATGATCAGTAGATTCTTCATCCAGTGATCCACCAATTTCTCCTCAATCGACTTCAGTTTCCGTGTGATTTTGAACACTTCCCTTTTCAATTCAGTTTCGTGAATTCTCGGATGTGCTTTCATATCAATGATGATGACATTGTGATCCTCTGTCGACATCTCTCGTCTGTTTTTCACTTCTTTCAGAAATACTTGAAGAGTGTTGAAATTGAGATTAACTGTTGGATATGGAAACTCAACATCTCGGTGTCGTAGCATTGAAAGGAGAAACGAATATTGATGTTGATTATTTGGACTATTTGGATTGTATGTTCGACCATCATCAAATACAAAAACAGTATTTGGATACATTTCTTGAAGTGCTTGAATGTTTTGCTTAACCACCCGAATGGTTCTTGACATTTACAACAAATTAAAAAAGAAAAAAATAAAAAAAGTTAAGCCATTATTTTCGATTTCTCAAAGGTGGTTTATTTTTGGCTTTTCACCATGAATCGAGTCTGATTTTGTAAACTTTATCATCTCCAATCACCCGATATGTGAACGGTATGAGCACTTGATTGTACTCACCAACGAGCTCACAGTTGTATTTCCTCAGTTCGTTTTCAACAAACGATTGTGTGTAGTGTCGACGTTGTGACATGTGAGGTCGATTACCTTGATTCCACAACTTCGGTTTTATCCTCCATTCAACGCCATCATGAACATACGTCACCGGTGTTGACCCGTGAATGTAATCAGAAACGAGTTCACAATTCTCCTTTTTCATCGACTCGATCAACGCTTGCTTTGCATTCGTTCGACGTCTTTGGCTCCACTTGGAAGTGTTCGAAGTCTCTGACGAGACGTTATAGATTTCTCGACCCCTGTCGGGTTCGAAGCCTCGCTGAGGCGAGACTCTCACCGAGGGTTCGAAGCCTTGCCAAGGCAAGACTGTTGCATTCATTTAGTACAAAATAAAAAAATGTTGTTCAAATTAAAATGCCCATAACTTTTTAACCACCGATCCGATTTCAAAAATTCTTGCACCAATGAATTCGCCGTGTTGGATATGACCTTGTATGAAAATATTTTCAAGATCTAAAAAATTTTTTGAAAAAAGTGAATTTTCAGTGAATCCGTAATTTTTTAAAAATCGTCCTTAAAACCCCTCTACACAGATATATAGCAGAGGAAAATCCTCGGAAAATTAGGGACGAGTAGTCGAGTGGTAAGTGCACGTACCACTAGGCTAGGAGTCCCAGGTTCGAACCCGGGAGGAAGCAATAATTTGTCCGACGTCGGAGTACCAAAAATGAGATAAATGTCAGAAACAGGGATCGCAACCCTGGGCCTTGGGGACTTGCCAATACACCAGGCAAGAAAAAAACCTACCTCGCTTCCTCCGTCCCCAAGGTTTTGCACTTTTTTCTATATGCAAAATTGAGTCCTCTATCGATTGCAAGTGGTTTCGAGTACCGATCTCTGCTCGTTGTCGAGATACGAGCGTTTTCTCAAAAGAGGTTCACTCTATTTTTCGAAAATTTTTACCAATGTTTGACACAGATCTCGACGAATACTTTACCGATTTTGATCGGGTTTATTTTGATCGATGACCGACATCGTCATTGAGATTTTAGAATGAGTTTCAAAATTTTCTTCAACCGGGTTCCCAAAGAAGAGTCAAAAGTGATCAAATTTTTCGAAAAAGTGCAACTATTTGCTCCAATATTTTTCGTTAAATTGATGAAGAAAATCATTGTTTTTGATGAAGTCACTGTGAAATAAATCACAAATGAGAGTGCTTTCGACCACTTTTTCAATGTGGTTCTCTATTCGCCTTCTATACTACTATCAAGCATCATCGTCTCCTCACTTTCGCCAGTCTTCAGTCTCGTTCTGACACTTACTACGTTCCTCTCCTCATGTTTACTCATTTCAATTTGTCTGTCTACTCCTGAGTAAGGCTTTGTATGACTTTTGTTTATGTTTTAGGTGTGCATTTTCGGATCCCCAACTTCACTTCTGGAACATTCCTGATTTCACGCTTGGTTGCCTATTCTTTTGTCTCATTTTCTTTCCTCCTCTTTTCAGCGATGTACTCCTGTGTTGTCAAGAGTACTCCGGATTTCACCACTTGTTGAATTGATGCGAATGAAACGTCAGCGAACTTTTGAACTAGCGACTGCAATTGGTTCTCTTTCTCATTCTCTTGTTTCGAAAGTCTGTCCAGTAGAGGTTCCAAATCCAGTGGATGGATTCCACATCGTCTGAAAGCAGCTTCGATGATCTGTCTTCTGAAGGCGGTTTGAACAGAGTTTGGGAGAGCTCTAGTAATCTCTTTCGGATGTTCAACTTGTGAGAAAGGATGCGAAATGGTGTACGACGATGAGTAGCTTCTTTTGAGGTTTTGAAAAAGTCGATCGTCGAGTGGCTGCGTGAGGTTAGTGGTATTGGGTGGCCACTCTTGTGTTTTTCCGAAGGAGGGGAGCAGGACCGTTGAGGCGATGGATAATTGACTGTTGGGAATGTTTGACTTCACTAAAACCTGTGTCATCACAATTAAAAATCAGGCTTTTTGGGATTCGGTTCTCTCTGATGATCTCGGAGAGTTGCTTGTGCACTCAGTCATGTTTGCTTCGTTTTCTGATGCAGTTTTTACAGATTCCATCCTTTTCGGAACCGAATAGTCAAGCTTGGGGGGATTGGACACTTGGTTGTGGGTCCAGTTCGGAGCTATCTGTATCTGCCGTGTCATCTCTTTTGGTGATGAGGCCAGCATATCTTCGAGCAATATTGATTCAAAGAAAGCTTAAAATGCGAGATACCTTTGACTGAGCGTCTTTTACGGTGATGGATCGACTCGCATCAACTTGAAGTACCAACCGTTGATTAAATTGAGCCAACTCCGCCTGAGGAACTGCCGACCGTCGTCCTTTCTCCTGTATTGGCTTTCCTACGCGAACCATCTTTCTGGCTCGTGAAATGATATCAGATCTTAAATGAGTGATTTCTTTCATCCCTCCACGTTCAACTTTTGTTTTTTGTTCCAGGATCAATTTTGCACGAAGGGGATTCATCTTGTGATAAGGTTGTTTCTGCAGTTTCAGTCTTCTTTCGGCCAAATTTTGCTTCCATCTTGCCGAGTGATGGACCTATTTTCTTCTTCGTGACTTGCTTGAACTCTTGAATTGAAATATTGAAGCAATCATGAAAGTAGATGCTATACTGCACGTGTGGTGATTCCCATCACTTAAACAGAAGAAACTGGGGAGAATATGCCTTTCTGAATTTGAGGGAAGATCTCATCGCTCAGGGATATCTTTCTTCTTTTCTTCAATTGTTTGACTCACACCTGATAAAGAATGTGAAATGACGAGAGGAGAGAAATAACAAATTGAAATGAGTAAACATGAGACAGAAAACGTGAGAACAAAATCGCCCAATCATTTTCATGCCAAAGTTCTGTCGCATGTCCGATGCAGAAATCCTCCGTCTCGCGTGGACGGAGGAGTACCGCCACATACAACATCGTGGGGAGCGTTTCACTCGACTTGCGTTTGATCATGACATTCCTTTTGCGAGAGTTGGTCGCGTGGGCAACATCGGGAAACACGTTCTTGAGCGAGCCGTGAACAGGGTTTTCCCAAAATGGCAGCACTTTCGAGAAAAGGGTCGCTGGATAGAAATTGATGTGAAGAAATAGAAATTGTGTCAATTCTGGTCGCTTTTCACAATTTGATCCATCGTTGTTTTGATCGTTCGATCGAACCCAACATTTGATCAGATCCTCGCTGAATTCTTTGAACGACTTTCATTTGCAATGGCAAAGCAACCATTCACTTTATTTAATGATCTGAGCACACAAAGTCAACTGTAGTTAAAGGAATTTGCACAGGAAACATCACCAAATGAGTCGCCATTCGAATGTGTGAAAGGGATAGGAATTCGGTGTAAACTGAGTTTCGCCTGCTTTGGCGGGAAATACCGAACACCATAATCATTTATTGACACTCCTTCTCAAACACATTAACTTTGTGATTTGAGAAAACACATCAACTCGTCAAGGCATCAAAAGTCTATAGGAACGATGCAAGTCATCAGTACACCAACTCTCCTTCACCCTCTAATATATCCAACTGATGTGTTCAAAACTCTTGTCCAAAATCTCTTCAAGTCGGTCCACTTCATTACATCGTCAGAGCTTTCCTTTCGACTCCATTCTCGAGTTATTTGCCTCCTCGATACTAGTTCACACGTCACTCAGAAGAGTGTCGGGACTTTTCAATCAAATCGGAGTTTCTACAAAGCCTTGAAGTTACTTTATCAACTCTTTTCTTATCAATCATCATCAATCCAGTCATCATTCCCGTTCTTCACTCTGTCGCTGGATACTTCCCGTGATAAGACTGGTGAGGATCATCATCTCGTCTATATTCGCTCGTTTTCACAGTCCGGTATAATTCAGTCTCATCTATTGTCACTCACCTCGATTCAGTCCGGTGCTGGAAGTGTTCTGTGTGATGAAGTGATGAAGGTGATAAAGAAAAAGGAAAAATCAATTCCACATTGTGTATCAACATCGACTGACGGCGGATCGTCAATGCGTAGAGAGGGGAAAGGTTTATTGGGCTCAATTCGGCGAGAGGGGTTCTCTGGTTTTCACATCCACTGTCAGATTCATAAGGTTCAATTGTCTCTCCTACACGTTCTCCAAAATCGAAGACACCGTCCCTTTAGATCCGCAGTGAAGGCTGTTGTTCGGATGGCCACTTTCATAAAAGTCTCATCAAAACGAGGAGATATGTTGAAACAATACCAGAAAATGAAAAACAATCCATTCCGCATATCCATAAGATCAGATGGACATCCACCTATCGATCTGTCTCTCACGCCATTGCATGCTTTGAGTCCGCCAAGAGTGTGATGAAACGTCTGATCCTACTTCACACTGTTCTCTCTGCAATTAATTATCTGACCATCCGACTTCAAACCACTGACCTACATCTGTTTCAATCGTTGGATGCCGCTGTGGAATGCTGTGAACGACTGTTGAACCAAACAAATCCAGGAGAGCTTCTGCAGCTGCTCACAGATCAGTCGTTCGGTGAGGCGAGAGAGTCGCATGTGATTCGAGCGAACGACACATTTAGCTTCGTCGATGATCTAATCACGAATCTTCGAAGGGATATGTTTGATGGGAATCATCTGGACTTCTATCTTCTCTTTGGATCTCTTCATCGTAAGAGAAAGCCTTCGAAAGAGGCTTTCCTTTCTCTTATGGAACGATACAAGTCCGCCGTCAGTCTAATCCAACTCCCAACTGTCAAATCGTAGGTCCATTCGTTCAAGGAAATGATCATCAACTCGCCAGTCCTCTTTCCTCTGAGTCCCCTTCATCGAGTTGAGGTCTTCCTTCGATCCCAGACCAGTCATAGTAGTGTCAATAAAGCACGCCATGTCAAGAATTCACGATCTGTCATGGATAAAGCACAATTGGTCTAACTAAGAAAAAAATACAATTTTAGATTTATTTGACGACAAAAATTTGAGAGTGCCTCATATCGCCCTATAGGAAAACACACACATTTTTTGAAACTTTTTGGGGTCCTTTCTCCACGACCAGACGTCCGTTTTGGACCGAAGAAAAATCGTTTTTATCGCATATATATCGATCAAAGACACTCAAAAAAATAAAAAAAAATTTCCCATGAAATTTTTGTGGGCGAAAAATAGCGTTTTTTCACATCGTCCCAGAGACCCATAATTTTTTCTTGAAATTTGTTTCAAAAAAAGCATTTCACCAAACAAACGATTCTACAAAAAAATTCATCAAAATCGGTTCACAGGTTGTGAAGATATTGCCGAAACACTTTTTTTTATTGGGCCACACGGGGTATTGTGAGGTTTTCTCGGAATAGAGCCGGGATATAATAATAAAATTTAATTTTTTTCTTAGTTAGACCAATTGTGATTTATCCTTGGCAGATCGTGAATTATTGATTTTCTTGCTTTATTGACGCTACAATCAACAGCTTTATCCCCTAATTTTAGAACAGCCACGACTTCCATTTGCTAGTGAGCATTTTCAATTGTCCCAAGAAAAGTAAGCCCAAAAATGATCGTACGTGGACTTGACAAAACTGAATAGAAACTATTGTGACGATCGACCTGGGGCACCTAATCGGAATGGAGAATAACGATGACTTCTCTGCGCTAATGAGATTTCTCAAATCTATCTAAAAAGCGACCTTTGATTTCTCACTTCTGGAATCAATTGAGCATGTGGAAGTGAAAATAAACAAAAAAGATGGCTTGGTTTTTGGACGAAAATTATAACGGCATCACTTCCCGATTTCATCTGGTGAATTGAGGTGAAGTGGTCTGGTGAGTGTGTTTCATGAGTTCAAATTGAACCACAACAACTCCTCGTGTTCAAAAATTATCTCACATGCCTATAAAATGTACATGGCTGACCTGACCAGAAAACACGAAAATCGTGAAATCCGACTGACAGTCACAGACTTGAGTTGTTTAATTATGGGTCGGATCTCGGAGAAATTGAAGTTTTGCCAGTGATCGAGATACTCCATCTGTGAGTGAAAAAGTGACCTATTGTCTAGGCATGGGCAGTGGTCGGTCTGAAAACTTCGAGTCCAGTCCCTAAAAATAAACCAGTCGGCGACGTTTTTGAAGGCCTTTTAGTCGAGTGGTAGAATGGTAGCTTTTTGCTCCCCGAACCCGGGATCGAATCCCGCCCAAGTCAC
This sequence comes from Blattamonas nauphoetae, assembly GCA_033064195.1. Lineage (NCBI taxonomy): Eukaryota > Preaxostyla > Oxymonadida > Blattamonas > Blattamonas nauphoetae. Next base: position 186,255 of record JARBJD010000116.1, on the reverse strand, counting down.
TTTATTCTTCTTTTTTTCTCATTTTTGATTCATAGCATCTCTATAATTAGTTCATCTTATTTTTCACAAATATAGAGTGGATGAAGCCGTGGATCCAGAGTCCTTGAGTCGGTCTGTCCTTCCCCAACATCGGACAAAAAGTCTGTCTGTCCGACCGACACCGACTCGTCAGCTTTGTTTTTTCAGCATTTTGCCGGGTTTAAATAACAGGAAAATGTTGTTCTTTTTCATTTCAACTTTTCACAACCTCTTTCTCTTCATTTATCTCCAGAAGCTGTCTGGATCAAGCCCAACTCTGAAGTGGGATGATTGAGATGAGAAAATGACAACTCGCAACATCAGGATGCATCTACACTGTTTGGTCACTCTTATCAACCTCTTCCTCGTAATATATGCGAATTGTATGTCTTGTCCATTCACCATCGTCGTTCATCTCAAACTTATCAACAAAGTATTCCAGAGTCATTAATCAAACATCTATTCATTTTCCATTCAATGAGTTTATTCTCCACAAGCCAAAGATCACTCTCAATCACAATCGCCGATTAAGTCTCGCACACAATCACCAATTGTTTCCCACCTCGCAGGACAGACTCTCTTCATCACCCACCAGAACGAAAGTTCCACAATCCAGATGCAATCAGCGCAGATGGCACTTCCACAAACCTCCTCAACAGTGAAATGTTGAAAGACAGTGTCATCCTCAAAACGACAGTCACTTTCAATCCCACTAATGAAATCGGGAGAAAAAAAGCCATTCACTCCGTCACACACTTCTGCCGAATGATTTGTGCAAGCTGAGGCGCCCTCTCACAGGCAGATCCAACTCCCAGACACAACACCTCTCCGATCAGAACAAAGACGTCATTCAGAGTTGCAGATTGGTAAACGACGACCACCAATTGCGACGAATACCAAAGTGTCAATTCCACAAGTCTCGAATGGAGGAGAACTGTTTCAAAACGAAGGCGCCAGCTTCAATGATGTAGATGCATTACGAAGATCAGCTGTTGAGTGAACTCGAAAGAAGGAATATTTCCAATCTGATTCAATTAAAAAAATAAAAACAACAAATTACCTCCGCAGATCGACGGAGAACGAGCATGAGTCAACTGTGACATCGCTGCAGCATCTCTTGCTCAAGCCTGGATCAGACTCCATTCAAGTCTTTGGGGACCTTCTACACATATACTTCAACGAACAATCTCCCCCAAGGACATATTCCCAACACACATCCATCACAAGCACACTCTTCCTCACCAGAACCCATCCTGGCTCTTTCCCGCCATCTGCCTCCATCGGCCCTGATTCTTGATCCATCGATCCATTTAGAAGAAGCAGATTCAAAAGCAACATAACATGATCAGTGAACGGATGGAGCTGGAGAGACTCAATTCGATATTGACAACCACACCAAAGGCGAAGAAGGATTTTACATCCATCTTCACCTCAGTCAGGTGAAAAGAAGAAGATGCTGATGATACAGCTGCTTAATGGACCGAACAGGCCGTGTCTCCTCTCTCTGTCTCTTCCTCTACCTCATAACCATCTACGAATCCTCGCTTCCAAAAAATATCACAATCTCATCTCTAAACTTATCATCACATCAAGAAAAATCAACCTGTCCAACCCACGGAAGTGAAAGTCATTCCACAGAAAGGAAGATCTCGTAACAATCGTCACGAAGGCGATTCAGTCTCGTTCAACGGGATTTTGATGCACACTGTGGATGCTGAACGCCAATTGTGCTTCATTTCTCGCGAGATCGACACTCGTTCGTTGTACGACGTGAACATCAATACAGCTGTCGCGTGGAGGATAGAGTGGAAGGAACGACTGGAAAGAAAGCTATTTTCTCTCATTGTCATTGGACGGGTCCTTTTGATCAAGTCCACTTCATTCAAACAATCTTGTTCAGTCGTTTAATTGTTTCACCTCCTTCATTGGCAGATCTCGATACAGTCTCACGTTCAGTTCATTTGGTTTGTTCAAATTGACTATTCTGCAAATTTATGTCTCCGACTTCTAGTGGAATGTGTAATTGAGACAATCTCATCAAAACACAAATCCTTGATCCGAGAAAAGGGATCGATCACGCCAAAAAGAGCTGTCCAAAATTTTGGACACCTTTGATCGCTTTTCCAGAAAAGTGGACACCTGCCAAAGGTGTCCAAAATTTTGGATCAATTTTTGGAAACAATCCCAGGATTTGGACACCCCCAGATTCTGGACACCTGTCTGCCAAAATAGGAGGTTAGGTGTCCAAAAGTCTGGATTTTTGGAAAAGCGTGAAAAACAATCAGAAAAGAGTTCATGAGATACAAAACCCAATAAACGGGGAAAAATGAACGAGAAAAATGGTCCTATACAGAGGAAGCGATAGATCATGATGAACGATGAAATGAGAGAATTGAAGAAAAATTGAGGAAAATAATGGAAAAAAGTAAAGAAATAGTGAGTGGAAGGGCCAAACAAGTGAGAGGAAAGAATTGGACATTGTAGAAGTGATTGTTGAGAGGATCGATGTGGATCGATGAAAGTCCAGATGAGAGGGTCATTTATCCCGCAATCGGGGTTGCATAATGGCCTGGGGAGGAGAGCATGCTCGAAAAAGATACAGCCATGGTAGTTCAGAGGAAACCGCGGTCTTGTATTTGAATCTTCCCAAGGCACCGAATCATCGTGTAGAATACCCGATTGCCCCAAAGCGGGTATTGCTGTCTTGAGTTTTGTGGGTAAGGGTGCATCCACTGGGATGATGTCTGACATCTCTGCATTTGGAAAATGAAGTCTGTTCATATCGCTGCAACTCTGTCAATCAGCAAGAACAGTGAGAATAAGAGCAGTTGCATCGTGCAAGAAGAGAAAGATATCACCATTTGTGACTTCAATATTTCGACCTGTCTATTTACAGATGATCCGTGAACTGTTTGCTTTTGTTGAGTTCCTCACGAAAGAGTCAACGAGATGAAAGCCTGAAATCGATCCATTATGGAATGTCTTCCATTGATCTCCACACAATTTCGAACTAGTTCGGAGAGCGAACTGGAAAATGTGAGTTTGTTTCATTTGAAAGAGCTTGCTTGAGGACGAAGAAACTATTACGAATTTTGCTTAGTGTAATGAAGAAGGGGTTGAACCGGTCCAAATTAGCTTCGTCAATTGGTAATGTTAAGAGAGGAGCTGATGTGCTATTGCTGACCCATTCTTTCGCAAAAATAGTTGTCTACTGCGCGAATGAGAAATCATCCACTGAACTCCTGTTCCCTCACACTCTTGTCATCCAACGAGCCTTATTTATTCATCAACCTTCTCTCCAAACTCAAGATGCCGAATGCCCAGAACTGAACAGTCTATTCACAGCTGCGGACCCAGTCATCAACTTCTGCATTCTTCTTGACACTCAAGCCTACACTTGCCCAATTTAGCGAGTTCACACACTCCTGTGACTAGCAAGGCTCAGGGCAGACACATATTGGTTGAAGGTCCACATTTTTCTGCCCAACCTGTTTCCATCACCACGTTGTCCAACAATATGAATGAGATGAAAGAATCTCCACACTCCCAAATGTATTCTTCATCATTATGCCGCTATTCTGGCTGGAAATAGTGAAGTGGCACTTGAATCGACATTTTTTGGATGTATCCAACAGCGTGGAGTATTTTGAAAGAAGCGAATGGAAAGAGGAGAGCCTGGGGCCAGTTCAGATGATCCCAAAGTCGTTCCCCCATCCGTTTTCCCACCTCCACCAAAAGAATCTGAATTTCTCTCAGATTGCCCAGTCGTGTCCTGTCCGCGCTGTTAAATTCTGCCGATAGGTTCAGGATGATCTACAAGCTATGTGGGTCGCAATTTTTCACTTTCCAAAAAAACAGTAGTTTTGTTCGAGTGAAATGCAAGAGGTAATCCAGTCCATAAAATCGAATACTTGACTTTCATCAATCTCAACTATCGATCTTATACCACTAATTTCTCCAACTTTCGTATGTTGTGGTGATCAAGCCCATTGAGAGATACTCAAAATGTCGAAAGCTATCTTCACCCTTAAATCACTATCGTGCACACGAGATATATCATATAAGGCGTCATTAAAGAGTTTAGATGCAGAAAAACCATCCTAGGCACTCTTGGAAGACTTGATCGATCCAAAACAGAATAATGGATCAACCATCCACAAACACATTTTAGCACTCGTTCTGCCATGTGTTGAAGACCTTGACCGATATTTCGCGAATGATTCCTCTTAGCTTTCTTCCAGCACGACAAGTATGCCGCTACATTTTTAACTTATTTCTCCACTCTTTTTTTCCGCAGCGATGGCGAAATTTCTATGCTAGCCATGAACCATCATTTGTCAGCTCTAAATCTCACTGGGGATTCATTTCATAATGAAGAGGAGGAAGAAGAAGAGGAAGAGATCATCAGGTTTCTGTCTCCATCCCTTTGACATTTCACAGCACCGTATAATCTGTCAACGAGTTCAATCTCCTTTCTATTGCACCAGAATTGCGTTCAATGGTCCAAGAAGTCTTCTCCTTCCAATCACAGAAGTTCATGCTTCCTGCTCCCCTCAAACCGTTCATCCCCGAATATCAACCTACCATTGGTGAGGTCGATTCTTCTGTGAAAGTGCAGCGTCCAGATGGTGTTGGTGACTTTCTTGGCCTTGTTGTTCTCGATGAACATGGTCCAGAACAGAGCAATCCGTCTACGCTCGAGATGTAATTTTGGAATCTCGAAAAACTGAGTGATGTGAAGTAGCCAACAAATGCTCGAACTGTGGACGCGAATGATCGAGGAGCGATTGTATATAATTCAAGATGTCCATCACTATTTTTTGCTTCCTTTTTCTCTACTCTTTCGCTGGTAGGGTCTTCAATCATCGCGTAATAGCATCGAGGAGTTCTATGAAAGACCACATTCTCCTTATGTTGCCTATCGAGATCCAATGCCGTCTCCGGAGACACGAGCGGAAATCTGGCCGCCCAAATTCGAGAATCAATTCAAACATGTCTGATTCTATCGTTCTTCAACAACAATTTTCCTTCTCATGATCTTTCAGACAACAATACCTCCACTTCATCGACTGGACATGAACATCGCAGATTACAGCAAACTGATCCTCTCCATCCTCAACATCGCTGTGTACAATGATTCTGTGAATAATCTTCTTCACATTATCTTCTCGGTGTTCTTTCCATTCAAATAGAACCCACACTTCAAAGATTTGGACCTTGGGGATCTTCTCTCGCAGTCCAAAGGCCACTGACTTCATCATTTACGATCAGTTCTTCAATCCTCGTTTCCCATTGATTCTCATAATTCTTCATTTCATTCATCATCCTTTTTCTTTTTTATTTGTCTCCCAATCTCCAATTGGACAGAAACCTGAAAAACGATGATTGTTCCCGTGAAATGATTGGATTCTCACGCTCCCGTCAGAACATTATTAATCTTAGCAAGGTGTGTCGAATTTTGCTTAAGCTGAACGCGTTGCTGAACTGCTAGTTGAGTCGTCAGCCTTTTCTGTCCTTCAAACGACTCTGTGGGCTCGATAACAACTATAATTGCCTTCAGAATGATCTGTCTCAATACCCTTGTGGGCAGCACACTCCTTCTGAACAATGCTGCAGATAAGAGCGCCCTCCATGTGCACGAAGTGGCAGACCAGACTACGCTCAGCGTTGGGTGGTGAAGGGCGGCAGACATATGCACTGTGTCAGTGAGGTTGGGATATACTCTGGTGGTGAGTCTTGAGATGTATGGCTTGCAGATACCCAATCTAACAAGCTCGTCTGTTTTTCAGTCATCTCGTTGGTAGCAGACAGTGAAGAGCATCGCATGCGATCCGATTTCGTCTCCGAAGTCATCAAAGGAGTGGGAGTGTTGGTTGTTGTGAGGTTGGTCTGGAGTGTGTCTTGCTCAGTCGTGAGCTGATCAATGTTCGTGTGGAGTGTCTCGATGGAAGGGCTCTTCTCCTCGTTTATTCCAATCCACTCATCCACCTCCCTCTTCGTCTCCTCCAATCTCTCCTCCAGCCGCGTGTTGTTCTCTCGTACCATCTCCATATGCTGCCTCGTTCGCTCCAAACTGTTTTCCAGAGTGCTTTTGTCTGCAGCCAGCCATGCTGATCGAACTTGGTAGTCCGACATCTTCTCTGCCAATCGGGCGTTCTCCTCTTTGAGATAAGTCAGTTCGGATTGTTCATCAGCTGATACTGAACCCATTGTTCGTTGCTCTTTTTCAAATATCGCCTTGTCGTTCTGTTTCAGTGAACGATGCTTTCGAAGAATCGGGCTTTCGCAATAGATCTGCTGTTCATCACCGGTGTCCAATCCATTCGGAGAGGGACTGTGTTCTTCAGATGTTGTTGGTGCTCCTGTGAACTGCTTTGTTGTGATTTGCGCTTCTGCATCTGATGACAGCGTCGGCAGTGTGAGTCCGGTCAGATCAGCATGTGGCTCCTTCCGCTCTCCCCTTCTCTCCTGCAGTGAGCTGTTCGGCTTCTGAATCGCCACGAACGAGTCTTCAAAACGCTAGTAATCGTCGAATTGTTCGTCCCGTATGGAGTCGGCTATGATCGTGTTCGACAGGACGAGGCGAGGCTTGTCATCAGTCAAATTGTATCGCGTGAGGGTTGGAATCGTATTCACCTCCACACTGGACCACACAAGAAAAATCATCACTATAAGTATCAGCACTGTGTGTGATATGACCAATCCATCAGAGAACTATTGCAAGATTGCAGAGGAAGGATCAACGACGCGGTCTGTGGCGCATGTCGGCTTTCTCCTATTTGTCACTCCATTTGCATCATTCTTTTTCCTCTCTCTCTCTCGTGCCAGTTCTTTCCGCCTTTTTGTAGTATGCGAATATGCTAATTGCTCTTGCTGCCATTGTGACTGTCCGGTGCATCGCTCACAAGAAAGAAAAGGGTGAAGATTCGCCCAAACAGCTCATCGTTGAAGAAACCGCAGCGGAACCTCCAAAATCACATGAGGAAAGCACTGAATCGGCTCCATCAATGGAAGTTCAGCAAGAATACGAGAGCTAGCACATCGGGTTTCAAACATCGCTAAAGTGTTATCTGGCATATCTTCGACTTTAAGTTGTAAATATTTCGTGTGCATTTCATGTACATCACGTCAGAATGTTTGGTGCATAACTAGTTCAGAGAAAAGGAGATCAAACCATACACACGGAGTTTCAAGTCTTTGTTGATTCCAAAAAAGTACAGAAGAACGGAGAATGAACAGGAAGGAACATCGGATGTATGTGACGTGATAACTATCGTAGGAACGTGGTCAAGAAGGGCGTGGTTGGAATCCGTGTCGTGTCCCGTTTCTCTGCACTCAAAGACATCCTCCCAACCAGAATTGAACAGTTTCCTGCTGCAAGTATGGTCATTTTCTGGCTGGTGTTCTTGCCATCGTTGTTATCGAGTCATACGGTTGAATTTCGTGATCCAACCGTTTCATCTCCACTAAGCTTACTCTTCGAGGTAGTGACGCCTTGAAGAATAGGACCAGTGCTGATGAGATGGTGAACAGATAAAGATGTGGTTCTGCCCGAACAGAGAGGAAAATAATCAGAATTCTAGAACACAGACGAATTGATGTTAATTCTGTCAGGAGGCCGGTTGGGGCGGATTACCAGCTGATGACATCGACAAAGAGGATGGGGGAAGTGAATAAACACGTTCAGACCGAGAAGCGAGAGGGGGGAGAAGAAGAGCTGAACGCTTGCATGTTGATCGAGTTGGGCTGGCTGAAGTGGGTGACATTGACAGATTCTGTGATAACTTGGAAAACAGCAAAGAGCGACGACGACAGCCAAGTTGCGAGTGATCCATGGAGGAGCTGAGGAAGAGAGGATAAGGAGAGTGAGGGCGACGAGATTCGAGCGCCTTCTTACCTTCCCTGCACCTTCGGCTGCTGACTCGGTGTCGGGGTTGGCGTTCACAGCGTCGTTGTCACAGCTGGACGCGCGGATTGCGAAGCTGACGGAGCGGACACGAAACTCGGATGGCTCAGCGACGTCTGGCCCGCCTCTTCACGTCTTCTTCGATTCCTCGACGTGCCTGTGACCCTCCGTGTCATCCTGATTTTGCTGTTGCTGGCAGAGTCTCAGAGAACGGGATGGCGAGGGGAGAGAGCAGTGAGCGCGACTGGTGTACTGTGGATGGTCCTTAAGAAAGAGCTCAATTAACAAAAATGCACACTTCCGGTCCTCGAATCCTCTTGGTGTTAGTGCCTGCGCCTATTAGAAACGGATAGGGTGTCGGTGTCTCGTCCATTCGAGAGCGTCCAGACGAGCAGCGGGAGAGTCAGACGGAGAAACCATGATTCTTTCTTTTCTTGTGAATAAGGAGAAATATGTAGTTGTTCTTTTAGTGTCGATCTCGGCCACCATCACCAATGTCATGCTGCCACTGGACATAGTATCCAATTCTGGTGTCCTAAATCCCAGTATATTTCCAATGATTGAGAAACTGAGGGACGCAAATGTGAATGGTGGAATGTGTGATGACTGGTGGGGAATCGCGGAACCAAATCCGAAAACATTCAACAGTGCTCCCCATATGCAGATCGCCCAGAAGTGACAATCCCTTGGCTTCCACTTGCAGTGCGTGACGTCGTTCCACAGATGTGGATGCAATATGGTTGATACAGTCACCACTCCCCATCCGTCTTTGGTTCTCCAAGTTCAAGTTGTATCCCACAAGGGCAACCACGGCAACGAAGTAGACGAATACATCTCACTCGCGCTCGACAAAACTAACATGTTGATAGTGACGATCTTCCTAAAATCGTCCTCACACATGAAGAGGATGTACTGTCTCGCGGCTCCAACATTCATGTAGAGTGGAGTTAGAGTGAGCAAGAATGAGCACACATTTGTTCGGGTAGAGAGTGATGGGCGACGAGAAGTCATTAGATCGAACAGCTCGCTGAAGGAGATGGTTAGTTATTGATGTCGAGCCCAGAATATTGTTTTGGCCTTTTGTCTCCTCCGTGAAAACTACTGTTCCGACGATGACTTCAGTAATTTTCAGATAACATCCTGTCAGAACCGGATTCTGGTCGTCGAGAGAACTGATCCCGAATGACGACAGATTTAGAACTGATACTTGACCTGTGCACTTAATAACGCCAAGAGAATGAAGTAGAATTCGGGAAAAGACAAGACAATGGCGATAAACAGCAATAAAGAGAAGAAAAGAGGGAGCAGATGTTTGGTGGAAGAAAGCGGAAGGTGTGAGGACATACATCTGTAAATAATCGAGTTGGTAGTCGGGATATGATCTTCACCTGTAAGGGAAATGGGCGAATCTTTTCCATGTCAGGGTCCAGTTCGCGCTGGATGAGGAGTTGAGATCGGAGTTGGAAAGTTGTGGTGGGGCTGTATGGAATAACGTCGGAGACTCTCCTGCTAGAGAAGATGCTGAATGCAAACGACTGGATATAATTGTGTGGGGATCAACTGTCGAATGAAAGAGAAGGAGTGCGCAGCGAATGACAACAAGTGAAAGTATAGTCATTGATTACTGTTGGTACTCGTTTCATTTTCAGGTTAGCCTCCCCTTCGAGGTTCATTGTGTTCACAGAACACACACCGGAGTCTCCACTGCTCGCCAAAAGGATCAAATCCGCTTGAATGTCATCATTTCTGATCTGAAATGAATTGAGAACAGAATAAAGTGAACGTACAAATCAACCAACATAACCACACCGATGTGAACGACTTCGCATGAGCGTTTCACTAATCCATCTTTGGTTCACACCTTAAGAGGTTGACAATAGGTATTTCGATCAGTCAAGGGTGGAAATTTGTCTTCGAAAACGTGCATTGTTTCAGGCGGTGATGTTATAGTTCTGGGAGTGTTTGATGATTCGAAAACAGAGATAAAAGTCCATCAATAAAAGAAAATGAGAAACCAGTTCAAAAGCATTGGTACTCTGAAATCAGATGATGGAACGTCCGAGCGAGGGACAATGTGTGGGAATGTTCTTGTGGGAGGACCAAAGAGTGGGGAGGAGCGTGGACGCTGGATCAAAGAAGAGAATATGGGATTAACACGTCTTTCCTCACCAATATTATATACCCATTGATTAATCAACACAAATGGAAGAATACTTTAGAAAAGCTAAATCAACAAGGAGTGGACACGGCCAAAGCATTTTCAAGCTACTCAGCGAACTCTGTGAAGACGAACCCGCGGCGCCACTCCTCAGCGCACTAAAGAGTCGGAACGAAATGATACCGATTAGAAAGAAAATTCTCAACCATTACACCGGTTTGGGTCTTTTACTTCTCATTTACCCTCACTTCTTTAAGCATACTTCACTCAACTGCTCCAAAGCCTGTCACAATTACATGAACAGCTTGAACGCGGGGATGGTATAAAGTTGCTGCAATGTGTGACCCAGGCCTGCAGCTTCCAAGAGGCCAAAGACTACGGATTCAAAATAACTGAAAATCAGTATTACTACGCAAAGTCCTTATACGATACTGAATCACAAACGATTCACTCTCCTCCTCAGCATCAACGACAAATAAAACCCGTTTGTTTCTCTCTTTTCTTCAGCATTCGTCTCAGGATTTCTTAATCGAAGAAGGCAGTCAATTGATGAACGATATAATCGAAAATACTGCACCAAGCTGTAAAAAACCAAAAAGGCTCTCAAAGAAGAAACAGAAAAAGCAAAGTTTGTCCTGATTATCTCTCAACTTGTTACATTTAGAGAAGACAATAGAAGATACGTTAGACGAGAGCGACGTCGATTTTGTCTGCCCTCCTAGTCCAATATTGACAGCTCCCACCATCCAAACCACCTCTTCATTTGGCAATCTCACTCCACACAGCCAAAACAAAACACAAAAACAAACAAAAACAAAACAAAAACCAGAAAAAGATTACTCCATACAACAAAAAGACTTATACAACAAATTAAAGGAAGAAGGAAAGACCACGATGCATTACTCAACATTTTGCCGAAAACAAGATTCCTGAGGAAACCAGAATGTCGGACGGACCTATGCAGTGTATGTGCTCGTGGAGATTTCCTAGAAAAAAAACATAAAACTCTGGCATCACAAAACAAACAGATACCAGAAAAAGAAAAAAAAGAAATAGAAGAAATAAAAAAACACAAGATTATCGCACAAAAACAACGCGATTTTTACAACAAGACAATATCTCACCTCACCGATGACTCTTTGGTCATCGTTCTTGATTTTAAAGAAAATTGGCATCTTCCTTTATCTCGTGACCAGATTGGTCATGACTTTTTCGTTAATACTTCCGTTTCGCATTTATGCATTTCGGTATATCACACACATCACAACCAATTAATTTTAACACATCACAACTTTCTGTCTCCCATCACTACACACGATCACCGCTTCGTCGAAGAATGTCTTTCAGATGTTCTCGACATGCAAGATTATGTTCATCAAAAGAATATTTTTATTTTTACAGATGCTGGCCCGCACTTTCGCAACCAGTATTTCTTAGGTTTCTTACTTTCGTCCAAGCATTCTCCCCTTCGGAGAAAAACTGTTACATACTCTTTATTTTCAGAGCAGCACGGAAAAAACGTGTGTGACTCTGAGTTTGGTTTTCTCACAAATTATGTTGATCATCATTTAGTTTCTCCTATTACGTCTTCAGACTCTTTATTTGATTTTTTCACACACGGACTATCTGGCCAGGTCCACACCACAGATGGCCTTCAGACCCGTCACTGCTTCCACAAGTTTGTTTTTTTATTTTCATATATTCTTTTCATAGGCACACTCAGTTCCCATCCACTCACAAGTTTACCATGTTGAGGGTGGATGGGATGAAGCAGTACCTTGGCTTCCGGCGCCAAGGGGCCTCACTCACAGCAGCCCTAGTGAGTGAGGGCGAAGACAGTTTCTGCTGTATCGTGTCCACGCACGAGAAGCAGGCTGTCGACAACAAAGAGAGGGCTGTCTACGAGAGGGCGGAGGACACTCCGATAGTGCACACGTGCCTGTCGGATTACTTTTTTTCTGTAACTTCTTCAAGATTCAGTTCTCTTTCTTCATTACCTTCTCTTCCTTCACCTTCAGTTCCTTCATTACCTTCTGTTCCTTCTCTCCCTTCTGTTCCTTCTTTCCCTTCCGTTCATTCATTACCTTCCGTTCCTTCTCTCCCTTCTGTTCCTTCATTGCCTTCTGTTCCTTCATTGCCTTCTGTTCCTTCTCTCCCTTCTGTTCATTCATACTTTTCAGTTCCTTCATTGACTTCCCTTCCTTCCTTACCTTCCCTTCCTTCATTACCTTCTCATAATTCTTTCTCTTCTCTTCATAGAAACACCACTTCACACACTTCACCGATCATCGATTTGAGTTAATCACTTCACCATTTCACATCAAGATACCTGACTTTCTCCGCCAGGCTCTTCACAGAGTTGAACGGGGTCAGCCCTCTCCTCCTGGATGACCTTTTCGGCATCCTTGATGAACCTGGAAGCAGGATTGGGTTCCCAGCAGGACTTCTTGGTGTGAAATTGTGGCTGATTATGCTCAAATTATCCTTATTCAACAAAAAACACTTTGATCGAAAGTGGTGATACGGAGAAATTCAAAAAATGAAAAATATGGGTTCGGAGAAATTCGATCGAACTTTTCTTGAAAGCGAATAATTTCGACCCATGTGTACTTGCCGAACTATCGATAATTCCTGTTCTGAGCACGATCTCATCGACCATCACCAGAAACTCTCATCAACTCGTCATCCATCACTGTTTCCGTCTTTAAGAAACACCCTCACTTGTTTGGCCCTTCCACTCACTATTTCTTTACTTTTTTCCATTATTTTCCTCAATTTTTCTTCAATTCTCTCATTTCATCGTTCATCATGATCTATCGCTTCCTCTGTATAGGACCATTTTTCTCGTTCATTTTTCCCCGTTTATTGGGTTTTGTATCTCATGAACTCTTTTCTGATTGTTTTTCACGCTTTTCCAAAAATCCAGACTTTTGGACACCTAACCTCCTATTTTGGCAGACAGGTGTCCAGAATCTGGGGGTGTCCAAATCCTGGGATTTTTTTAAATTACAGGTGTCCATTTCTGCGTTTTTTCGACAAGTGTCCACTTTTCTGGAAAAGAGATCAAAGGTGTCCAAAATTTTGGACAGCTCCGCCAAAAAGCAGTCGGTCGGTCGACGAGCAGTCGGACCGACCGTTGCCCATGCCTACTATTGTCTATCAAAACAGTTATAATCACTGTTTTGATGGATAAAAAGTGAAATTTGGCTCTTTTGTTGCATTGACCTAATTTTGTGGGAGGATCTGCCACTGACGGTCAGTCGATCTTCACTGACATGAGCGTTTTTCTCAATATATAGGACGTTTTGGAAACTAAAAGTTGAAAAATATCAAAGAGAGAAGTGTAAAGAATGTGTGGTCACAACAAGCCAGTCAAAGTTCATCATAATTATCGTTTTTTCTCTTCGCATTACTGCTTCATTCACTTCATCCTCGTTCATTTAATCTGATGTTTGTCTCTTTTCTCTAAATTACACCTCAATCGTGAGAAATAGCTGTTTTACCCTTCAGACTTTTTTATGGATCCTCTATCCGATGGAGGACTCCTTTCCTTCTCTTCCTTCTCCATTGGCTTCTCGTTCATTTCCTTTTGATCACACCGCATGGATGAATCGAGTACAATGCTCATTTTCACTCAATTCCAGTTGATGATCTCAACGAAGTGGAGACTCACACCCTTGTCAAGATTGAGCTCCTCGATTGCTAGTATGTCAAACCCAGATGGTTACACATCATTTATCAGGTCTTTTCATTCTCCATTTTTCTGTTCCTACTATTTAATCTTATCTCCATCTTCCATCTCTCTCACAGCTCGTCTACCTTCACCTTCGTCTCGCTTGTTCTCCTCACCCTTTCCAATATCGTCCAATCCATTTGAATTTCGGTCTGTTTTTCTTACTGTTAATTTTGTTATCCATGGCTACAGCGCTTGTCTTCCTGGATGCGTTCTTCCTCCTTTTTTATGATGTGCGGACAAATCCAGCTGATCCCCTCCTTTATCTTCTTGATTCCGAAGGCGATTCGACTCCTCAGAAACTCACAGATCTTCCCAAGAGTTTCTATGGAATGTGCTCGAAAGGACTGTTTGTCTGAGGATACGATCAAGACAAATTATTCGATTTGAAGCTTGATATGTGTTCGTTTTCCTCCTGCTCATTTTCAAGACCTCTTTTTCTGCCTTAATCACCAAATCTCCAACACTCTCCTTTATCTCACTTCTCAGCCTTCAATCCAGCCGTCACTGTCGACTATGCAATAAATATACTTCCGGATTTGATCACCACTGCCCATGGATCAATAACTGCATTGGAAAATCGAACTACAAGCTGTTCTTCACACTCCAAGTCATAGTTGTGCTCCACTTCCTCTTCTCCGCTGGAATGTGTATGAATAATGTCATATACGTATGGGTGCAGCATCTTCCATCAACTGCTCAATTCTTTTTCTGGAATCAACAAATACTTCTCACGATCATGGATATTGTCATGATTGTGATCGATATTGCTGGGCTGTACATCATTGGAGACCTTCATCGCTTTCACACTATTCATCAGATCCGACTAGAGACAACATTTCGGTGCATTATGAGGAAGAAAGCAGAAACTGAAGAGACTAAGAAGACCAAGGAACTCAAGCTCAAGCGAGAAGAAGAGAGGAAAAGAGCGAAAGTTGGAGCAAAGTAAATTGTTCACACTGTTTCGGAAACTGAGCTTACCCAAATCATCACCGAACCCGACGTCCAACCATCATCCACCAAAACATCTCGATCGACAACTATGTCTGAGATTGCCTCTCAGCTTTTCGCAAATGAGTATGACGAGAATGAGCAGCCGATGGCGGGATCGCTAACGGTTGCCACGGAGTCTGATGCTGACGACCATGAATGGGAACAGAGCGCAGATAGAAACAGATCAGATAAGGATGAAGGGCGGAATTCAAATATGACAACACTCGCGATGGCGTTTATTCACAAGGAGGGAGAAGTCGACTATATCCAACAATTCGGTTCCCTCACATCCAGATCCAACAGAGAGAAGTCTGCTGCTTCCAGAGGAAGTCATATTTTAAAAGAAGCACTATCAAACACAGATACGTCAATTGATCATTTCCAAGCTGCCATTCTTACCGATTGGACGAAAGCAAAGGTCAGAACACGACACACTTCAGCCAAGGATGGGCCTCTGCGTTCCATGACAGTCACACAAGGAATGAAAGTCAGGCAGGCTCAGACAACCAATGACAACGATGTTGGACCGAGGAGGAATCAGATATATCTCTCAGCCTCCATGCCTCCTGGCATAAACACAACACAGATTTCCACCCTATATCCATCTCAATTTCCCGTACTTATACATTCAGGGCCATCTCCAAGTCCAATTACAGTCGGAGGAGGTGCACAAAAGATTAACAAACTCAATCGAACAGTACAAATTGCATCACAGCAAATCCAACGGACAAAGGCAGACCAAGATCTCGACTCCACGATCGGGCTTGTTTTATAAACAACAACTACCAATTCTGAATGATACTCTCTTCTTTTCTACTCCTTTACTCCACACATTGCAAATGACAATTCAATCTTTCTTTGCAACCTTTTCAATGAGCTATCAAGAGATCTTGAGACGTAAAACGAAAAGTGATGAAACATATCATGATGTTTTGATCAGACCCAAAGTGGGAAGTCTAAAAAGGGACTGACTACTGACACGGCTTTTCTCTTGGTCACCCATGTATACTATAAAAGACTTAGAGATATGATTGCAGTTTGATAACTCTTTGTTTGTACCAATTGTGGCCGAAGCCTTCTCGAGTCACCGATCAACCCAAAAGATGATACGGAACAACTTTTCTCCAACTACCAGGCAGTCTGCTATCCTGTATCAAATCTTTGAAATATTCGCGTAATTACGACAAATATGTTCACTTAAACGATGAAAAGTATTAATTCTGGTGAGTATGGGAAAAAGAAGATTTGGATTGTGAATAAACGACATATTGACTGAGAAAACTCGTGGAGAACACTTCGTCCAAAAGAAAGCACAAAGTACGAAATGAATGATGAGATTGAGCGGCGTGGCACAGATGACGTGAGTACTTGTGAATAGAAAATAGAATCTGATTGTTTGGTGGAAACTGAATGGCAAAAGGGTGGTCGTCCAGGAGGATCTGTGAGCAAAGGAGGAAGATATTTGTGCGGAGAAAGGTCGTCCAAAATTGCGTCCTTACGGGCCACAATCAGACTCAAAGGACTGAGGCACAGATGAACGCTGCTCTGAGGCGACCTGACAATCGAATGTGCTCGATTCAGAGTGTCCCGGACAAGACCGAAGGTTAAGTGATGACATGAGATGTGTTCACCGACGCCCAGCGGGCTCTGGAGGGTGAATTTTTGGTCGGGGAGGAAGATGTGGATTCTCGGATGGATGGTGAGGGGAGTGAAGAGAAGTGGGATGATGTTGGGGAGAGGATTGGTGAGGAGAGTCCGACGGAAGATGAATCGCGTTGCGGTTGATCACATCAATTCTCATCTTTTCAATCTCTTCCTCACTTGTGTTCAGTGTTGTCACTCGCTCGACAATGCTCTTCATCGATGGTCGTTTCTCAGGGTCAATCGAAAGACATTCTGTCACCAACTCCGCCATCCCTTCGCGAACTCGATCCATCCGAGGAACAATCCCACTTCCCAATTGTCGTTGAGCATTGATCCCATCAACCTCTCCAAACGGTATCTGTCCCGTCTCGATCTCCCACAACATCAGGCCAAGCCGAAAAACCATCCCAGGAACTCGGTCAATCACTGGCTTCCCATCTGCCACTTCGGGAGGAACCCATCGCTGTCCCTCGTCTTCTGCTTGCTTCACAAGTGATTCCACTGTCGGATTCGTGTGTGCTGGATGTGTTGGCGCTCTCATCCTCTCGCTCGCTTCTTGCCGAAAAAACATTTTGTCTTGATCATCAAACAGAACCCAGTGTGACGTCAACCGAGACACAATCTCAGCGGTCGGCCGAACTCGAGCTATCAGCGCAAGTCCTTCCGAAACTCTCTTCTGAATCCTTCCTCGCTCAACTGTCGTCATCGTCTTCTTCTCTTTGTGAAGTCGGGAATAGAGTGTCTCGCGAACTTGCACTGTCACCTCATTCGTCTTCTCTGATCCACATCCCATCGCAACAACAACCTCTGCGGGACCACTTCCTGCCCCCTCATCATTCAATTCAACCACTTCTTCTTTTGGGATTTGGTTCTGTTGGGTTTCATCCACTTTTTCTGAGAAGGGATCATGAGCGCTGCTCACAAGAAGCGCATTCTGACTTCCATTTCGCCACATGTCTTCAGGATCCTCCATTTTGATCTCAACCTCGTCAATCTCTTCCATCTGCTTCGTTTCCGTCTCTTTCTTCGCCTTTGTTTTCTTTCGATGGACAAGAACACACAACACAATCACCAGAATCACAATCCCAGCAATCACACCTCCAACAAGCGGAAGAATCCATTTCATCGAGTTCAGCGCGTATGCCTTCCTTTCTGCAGAGGCACTCACCTTCATCACAAACCATCCTGCTGTTCGTTCTCCATTCCCAAACAAAACTCGACCTCTCCATTCTTCCGAAATCGAAAGCCGTGACAGATGTTCCGATCGAGACACCAAGAAGATGATTGATATTTCGTTCCATTTCGATGTCGACACCGACGACAGATCAACATGAGCGAACTTCGACGACGATTCTGCTTCAAACACTTCCAAGAACAAACCACACGGAATCAGTTCTGTCCCCACAAGGCTCACATTGAAGGACGACTTGGCCTTGTCTGTTTTCGAGGTGCAGTCACTGCTTGTCAACGATGGCACGAAGAACGGCGAGTTGGGGTTGATCACACTCCCACTCACAACACAATCCGACGACGCGGAGATCCAAGCTGAGGAACCTTCTTTGAATCCATCTCCACCATTCAAACTCTCAATCGTCACGCGACTTCCATTTTCACAGCGAATGTTGCGGTGGGCGGACGGGAAATCAGAATTCTTCGCCGAGTTGTCTTGGAAGGCAGATGTCGAGATGGAAACCGACCCTCCAGAGACAAACAGTGCTCCATCGCGAAGATGAGAGAACTCGCTTGAGTGGATGTCAACTGAGCAATTCTCAAACGAAAGAAGACCACTCTCCCACAAACACATATCATCACTGTTCCCTCCTGAATCCACATCCATTCCTCTAAACAACGACGAACTGATCGAAATGTTCGATTCTCCATTCACTCCTGACAACAACGTCCATCCAGCCCAATTCACAATTGTCAAGTTCGACAGATCCGCTGATGAGAACGACGACAGGAACAGAAGAGGTGATGAAGAGATGATCGAGCTGATTCGAGTGTGAGAAATCGACAAACGACCCTTTCTCAATCGAACAAGCGAACAATTCTTTGAACAAGAACACGAAATGTTCACTTTCGACAGTTCGAGTGATCCTCCCAAGTTCTCAAACACTCCACTTTCTGATCCAAGCAACGACCCATCCAGATCAATCCAAAGCGAGCTCACTGAAACTGAATCAAGTTCATCATTCTCACCATTCACAAACTGGCCTCCTCCGACAACCAACAATCTTCCTGCTTCACGATATCCACAAACTGACACATCAATTCCATCCACCATCATCCCACTCTCAAGTGATCCATTCCCAACAATCACAATCGATCGTTCCTGAGTCAATGAGAATCCTCCATCCACTGTCTTGCACGCCACTTTCATGTTTCCACAAAGCACATGGTCTTCACTCATTTCTGACGTCAAAACATACATCTCAGAGCCCCGAGGATAGAATTCATAAATCAGCGAATATCCAACCATCTCCTCCACTCCTCCAACCACACCCTCCCGTGACACCAGAACTCCACTTCGAGGTGACGACAGATTGAATGTTCCTTCCCAATCTGACTCTTTCTCAACTCGTCCTTCTTCTCCACGAAGAAACACCCACCAAGCAACTCCATCACACACACAATTCAAGAATTTCGTCGATTGCACACGAACAACATGGTCGGAAGAAGGCGACGCTGAGAGAACACTTGGACCATTCGACGATCGACGGATCGATTCAAAACAACATCCAACAATCTCAACTCCGCTCAATGTGTCAATCAGAGCACAAGATGTCTCGATGTCAGACACATTCACTTCTTCCATCTTCAACAACCCTTCGTTCATCCTGATCAGAGGAGAGAGAACTGTCTGTGTGGATGAGAATGAGCACGATGTGATGGTCAGAGTGGAGTCTGACGACGAAATCAGATAATCTTGCGAACTTCTTGATGAGATTGAAAAGGAGAGCGATGAGAGAGTCAATGTTGTTGGTGACTCTCCAACTTTCGACAGAACAAACGATCCAGCATTCGAGAAGATCATGGAAGAGGACGATTTCATTCCAGAAAATGCGAGTGTTCCATTCAGTTTGATCTCTTTCTCAACAAACACAGAGTCAACAATCTTCATCCAT
This sequence comes from Blattamonas nauphoetae, assembly GCA_033064195.1. NCBI lineage: Eukaryota > Preaxostyla > Oxymonadida > Blattamonas > Blattamonas nauphoetae. The sequence goes on along the minus strand of JARBJD010000116.1, from coordinate 166,678 downwards.
TCAATCGACGCCGATTCCATTCGATCCAAGCCAAACTCCACTGTTCGACAGAACAGATGAAAATGGCCGCATTTCTTGAACTCCCATCCACTCCCATCAACCTCAACACTTTCTGAGATCGGAATCAGATACGGAAGGAGAGAGCTGTTCACTCCGGTCTGTCTGTCCCACACCCAAACTGACCATTCATTCGACTCGTCCACACTTCCCTCCCATTTCGATTCTGTGATTAATGTGTCAAGTCCATTTCCAACAACCAACACATTCATCTCCTCTTCCGAATTCGCTGAAGACTCCTCGAAGATCAGTTCCGTCATCGAATAGTCGAGTGTCGGTATCGATGTTTTGTTCTTCAGTTCCATCCACACACAATTCGCTTCCCCACTGCACCGACACCATTTGAACGTGTTGTTGTCCAGTCGGAACTCCGCCCCATCACCCACTCTCCCAACCACAACTCCTCCCAACTCGTCCGACGATTCGATCGAAGAGAACAACGACTTCACAATCACCAGACTCGCTCCTTCTCCAACACGCATCACACTTCCCCCAAGTGTGTTCGTTCCTGTTTGGCTCACCACGCATCCATCCATGCACAGCCTTTTGTCACCACGTCAAAGAGATGGGTGTGCTCAAATGTTGACGAGATCCACAGTTCAGTCTTTGTGAAGGAGACATCTTCAGTGATTGTGAAGAGGCCATCCTTTCTTCCATCGCACACAACTCCACCAACATCCATCCTGTGATCGTTCCCAACCACATTCAGCGGTTTCGACAATTCCATTTCTTCCGAATGCACGATGTCTCCATCCAGAATCACTTTGAGCGAAGAATGAGCAGCCATCCGAGTCCAAAGAGTGGACAGAGTTTCACATGGATATTCTCCAAATCCACAGACGCTCACATCACACCACAATCCACTCACATGACCTTCCGAGCCCAGATTCGAGAAATACAGAAGCAGTGGAACCACTTTCGGGTGAGTTCCTTCTTTTCCAACAAACGACCGAATCGTCGACGAATCTTTCTGCCACGCGAGTGTCAGCGAAGACTCAATCATCTCTTTCCCGAGAGATGGATGGCGGATCAAAATGAAATCCGAATCAGCTGACGGTGAGAGACACGAATCAGTGACAGTCGATCCAGACAGTGTGAATGATGATGCGAGAGACAATGAAATGTCAAGAACTCCAGAACCAGACGACGATGTGCTCGTGCAGTTCGTGAACGAGCACGAATCGATGGAGAGCGAGGACGAGTCAGTGACTGTCGCGGAGACAACAGAGCCAGAACATGACGATACGAACGAGTTGAACGAGCACGATGAGATGGCAAGCGAAGCACCAGACGACACAGAAATGAACGAGGTCGACGAGGAGAGAATGGACGAGACAAAGTCGATCGTTGTGAGAGTGAGCTGTCCAGTTTCAAGTCGGAAACAGCCATTCGAAGACACTGGCACTTGTTGAGACGGAGACTCTCCAGCGAAGGTCAGGCTGAACTCGCTGACCGTCAGAGGGGCGGTGAGAGAGGTGGTGTTGAGAATGAAGAGCGTCACACTCGAGTCTTGAGGAACAGCGCGAGTAAGACCATTCTCAATCGACGAACAACTCACTCCAAAATGACCACAGGAAGCAATCTCTGATCCACCAATCCCATCCACCACAACTTCATCCTCAATCGGCACAAGATAAACAAGAAGAGACGAGTTCACTCCACTCTCACTGTCCACTCCCCAAAACCCGTTTGGATCTGATGTTCGTGAAACTGCTGGAAATCGGTTGGTGTTGATCGATGACTCGAAGAAAGAGCCAGAAACGAAAATGCTCGCTCCAACCATGTCGGTGTTCGAGGATGACGAAGAAGAAACGAACGACGATCCGCTCACATCGAACGACCAGCTTGTCTGCTTGTCCTGTCGAGTCAGTGTCAGAAAAAGCGATCCTCCTCGAACTGCCGAGCAGTCTTCAAATTGAGTCTTCGAAATCACAAGCGATCCTGTTCCCGCCACTTCAACATTCATCCCTCCTCCATCCACCAACGACGAGCAACTCTGAAACAGCGTCTCTTTCTCACTCTCTCCAATCTCCACTTTCTTCCCAGAAACGATCCTTCCAGACACAACTGATCCAGAGACACGCGATGAGAACGATGTGAATGAACAATCTGAGACGATGAGTGACGCTCCAGAAGCAACACTCACAAACGACACAGACGAAGACGCGATCGTCGACACGAACGAAAGAGAGAGCAGACCGAGTGAAGTGTCGGTTGAGACGGAGAACGATCCAGACGAGGTGACCGTCAAAGTCTGTCGATTCGTTTGAGATGAAATTGTTTGAGATTTCAGTTTGGTGGTCAGTGGCGAAGAGAGAGAATCATCCTTCTCCAAAACGAGCAAGCTATTCGAGTTCTTCAGTGAAGCGAATCCATGTTCAACTGAATGGCAGGGAAGCAGAGACAGACCACATTTCGAATGGTCTTCTCCAGACAAACTCACCACAACTGTCGAGTTCGATGCGGTGTGGGGAAACCAGTGCCACAGCAGGCTTTCTTCGCTCTTTTCTTCCTTCCCAACAAACTCATTCTTGTCTGAATCTGAGAAACTGCCTGTGCTTGGAATTGTGATCGACTTCTTCAGAGTCTGGAATGAGTCGAGAGACGCTGTTGATTCCAAACTCTCACTCTCAACAAACACAATCCTTCCTTTCCCATTCGACCAGATCTCAGACACCTCAGAAGAGTCATCAATGTTCAATGACGCTCCAAGTGAGAGGTGAATCAGCGATCCTAACGTTGGATGGCTGAAATGAACATTCGTGATCGTGGTCGACACCAATGTCAGCACCCCAGCCGAAGAGACAGCGAAGAGTGATGTCATTGAGCTTGAGAGGGTTTGAGGTGTGGTGGCTTCTCCGATTCGGCAGGACGAGAGGGAGAGGGTTCCTGTGTTGACAACAAAGAACGAGACCAGTGTGTTTGTTGACGAGAACGAGAAAGCGAGCGATGAGAGGGAGAGGACAGCAGACAATCCATCCACTTCCAACGACGACGATCCATCTTGCGTCACTTCACGCATTGTCGATGTGTCAGGTTTGATCTCCAAGCTCGCTGTCACTGACACTGCATCCTCCACAACCACATCTGTCTTCACCAAAATTGTTCCCAGCTGTGTCCTCATCGCAGAATGGATTGCAGAGTCAATCGAAGAACATCGAAGGCGATCCGATCCACAACGAGGATGAGTGCTTTCGTTCCCATTCGACAATCCACACACAATCGACTCTGATGGAACAAGCAGATAGAAGAGAAGAGACCACTCATAAAACACATCCGAAGACAACAGTTTCGTGTTGTGAGACATGAAGCGCGTGAGAGAGGTGGTTGGAGTGAAGGAATCTTCCCAAAGTGAAGGAGTCACAACCACATCCAGATTCGACGATGAAACAAGAACCAGAGTGTCACCGGAGTCAGATCTCGAACAATCAACGAATGACACTGATTTCATCGAAATCGCTTCGTTCGTCGTCATCTCAACAAGAACACAGCTCGAACAAAACGACGAGAAGACAGTCGAGGAGAGGCTGATCGAGGCAGAAGGTGAGAGACAGGAGAGAATCGGAGACGAGAACGACGCCGATCCAGACGATCCGTGTGTTGTGTTGATCACACTTCCACAAATCTGGATCTGTCCAGTTTGGGCTTGAATCAGAGGACAAGAGTGTGTCGGTCCAACTGAACAGACCAATCCAATCTCTTCAATCGAAAGCGATGTTCCTGTCGATGTCAAGTCAAACACTCCACTCGATGAATCACAATTGATGTCCAGATTCATCACTCTCAACTTCCCTTCCTCCTGAACCGAGAAAAGGAACGATCCTGACGAAATCGACGAGTCGATCAAGACAAGACTTCGGCTGATCGTCGATTTTGACAGATCTTTCGATGTCGTTCCACAGACTGTCACATCTTGACCAATAATCTCAATCTTCTCCTCTGTGTATGTCATGTTGTGGACAAATTGGATTGTTTGAGGAATCGACGATCCATTCAGATATCGCTGTGTCAGAAATCGCACTCCATATCCCAACGTCGCACAGAACGACGATGTCCATTTGCACGCTTCTGTGTCCAACCCACTCACTTTTCCAAAAAGGTCCTCAACACTCCCATTCACTGACAACTTTGGTGATGGAAGTAGTTTCGCTTGGACCAGATCTTTTTGTTCCTTGCTCGAGTCAAGTCCTTCAACAACAACTCGGAAGTCTTCAGAGTGTGATCCTCCTCCAAATCCCGAAATCGAGTCCAGACTCTTCCCATCGAACACCGACCTCGAAACAAAGATGTCATTTCCTTCTCCTGCGAAGTTCCCTTCAAACCGAGCATCGTCCGATGTCGTCGTTGAGAGTTGGACCGGATTGGCGGAAGTTGACGAGCCGTTCACAAAAATAGCTCCTCCCTTCCCTTTCGGATCTGTTCTCGCTCCTTCTCCAACTGCCATGCAACCTGAGAAGGTTGTGTCATATTTCGATGTTGACTCGTGGGTCACTAGAAGATAACTCGCTCCGCTCAGCTCAACTGCAAGCGCGCCTCCATTTCTAGCTGAGCAATTCACAAACGAGGACAACTGAATCGTAACAGTTGTTCCCTTCGCATTCAGAACAGCTCCATCTGAAGTCGTTGAAAATGAATCGAAGAGAGTCAATCGTAGTGAGAAACTGCCTCCAGTACTTTCGATGAATGAATGACTTTCGAACTGAAGACCTTTTGTGATGGTCATGTCGTAAAAAGTGATTGTGCCACCGGTGTTCCGGATGAAGGCTTCTGAATGTGTCAGTTCTGTGAAGATGATTGACCCCTCCCAAAACACGAGTGTAGACGATGAACTCTCGAGGACGAACGGAGTTGTTGTGAGCGAAGTGGGGATGGTGAGCGTGGTCTGATACAAACGAAAATACGACGATTGGAGGAGAGTGATAACCTCGCCGTGTTGGAGGTCGAGAAGTATCGGACAACCTCGGATCACGATTTTTTTGGTGTGTAATGACATCTGACGAAGAGATTGCCGAACAGAGGTTCTCAATGTGATCATTACTTCATTTTTGGCTTCCAAACTCAATATCAACTCGTTGAGAGTGGTGAAACGGGAGAGTGGAGTAGTTCTTTCGAATCGAGGTGAAACTGGGAAATCAATTCCATAATCGGAGAAGGAGAGAGGAATTGAATTGAAAGAGGAGAGAGAGGAGTTGGTGATGCAGTGCGGCCGAGGACTGATCGAACGAACAGTCGAAAGCGTGATCTGCTTCGTCCCGAAACCAGAAAAGGAGAGATCGTTGGCGAAAGCGGTGATTCCTTGTTGATCCGTCTGGTTCCCAACATTGTCTGAGAAATAAACACTCGACAACTCCACAGCACTCGAACTCAACGATGACGAGAAGGAGAGGCAACCAGAACAGCCAGAAGAGACACAGCGAGCAAAATCCGACTGCGAAATCGAAATCGTTCCACTCGTCGACGAGTCAATCACACTTCCTCCATCTCCTCCTTTTCGTTCAATCTCCATCACCCAACATCGAGTCATCGACAACGAACACGATCCAGTCAGAGAGACCGCTGATGACGAGGTCAGAGTGATCGTGTTCAGAACACAAAGATGGAATGTCGCTGAGCCAGACGAGAACGAGAAGAGGTGAGTGTTGTGGGAAGCGATTCCTTCAATCCAAACATTCGTCAGTCGAACCTTCGCTGTTGTTGATTCCATTTTCAGAATCGATGAAGTCGCAGAGTGAGGGAGGAGGGAGAGAGATGTGAGGGAGAAGTTCGCATTCCCATCAACTGACAGCGACAGTTCCACAGTTGTGAATGTCGAGCTGTTTCGGTCCCATCCACTCCCAACAAACTCAACTGACAACGACAGCGGCGATTGTGGCGAAACAGATTCTGAGAACAGCCCAACTCCAACATTCACTTTGTTCCATCCTGTTTTCGTTGTTTCTGAAGACGAGATCGCTGTGATCACGGCTGACATTGTTTTGCATGGCGTTGCTTCTGAGCACGTCTCTCCACTTCCATCCTCACTCATCCACCACTCACCCGCAGCTGTTGGCAGAGAAGTGTTTGAGGGATTCGGGAAATAATCATCCTCGTTGGTCACATTCCCATTTGTGACTGTGTTGTGATAGAACCCAATCTTGGGACTGACAGATGTTGATGTGCAGCCAACCATCAAGTTCAGAACAGTGTTGGCATCTCCAGCTTCAACCCCAACATCATTCCCTCGAAAATGGGTGAGGTTCAGGTTTGTGGTTGAATATGTTTGATTTGCGTGGTTGCTCACAAAATGGACGTCTTCAAAATTTATGAGACGGGGCCAACTGAAAAAGACGGCTCCGCCAAGTGCCCCTGCAGCGTTGCACTCGAAGTGGCAGTGGAAAATGCGTGAATTAGAATAACTGAGGTACAGTGACCCTCCAAGTTGAAGAGCAGTGTTGTGGCGGAAAATGGACGAGGTGACCATGACGATCGAGCAGAGGTAACTGTCGTAGAAGCAGGAACCATGTCCGTTTGTGGCTTGTTTCTCGAAGATGCAGTTGGTGATCGAGATAAACGCGACGGACGACGAGAAGAGGAGTGTTCGGGTGCCAGTTGATGTCGATGTTGGAGGAGCAGTGAGGTTGCTCGATGCGAAGTGTATGTTGGGTGACGAAACGAAGACGAATTGACTGCTAGACGAGACAACTCCATCCGAGCGAGAGAATGTCACGCTGCTCGTGTCAAACACGAAAAGCGGGAAGACTTCTTTCTGAGCGGTGATCTTCATCACTCCAATGTGCTTCGACCCAATAACGATTGTGAATGAGCTTCCCACAAACTTCAACGAACCACCAAACTCAGAGTATTCAATGAGGTTGAACGACGATGTTGGTGTTGTCGATGTGAAGTGACAGTTCTCGAAGTGTTGAGCGTCTTGCTGTGAAGAGAACTGAGTGCGGTCAGATGACGATTGCACAGAAAAGTCGAACGATTCTCCATTTTGCGGGCGATCGTTCACATTTGAGCATTCCAGGAACGTCGTGTTGAGAGAAAGGAGCGAAAGAGACGATCCAAGTCGAGGAACCACTGTCCCAAAAAGACAATTCTCGACTCCCACAAATTCACTCCCAATCATTCGGTCTGATGAGTGGAGACGAGAGGGTGAGTGCGAGGAGGTCAGGGACGTGATGTTCGAGAGACGAATCGAAGACAACGTGTTGTGCACACAAACAGATTCCGAAATCGGACCAGTTGAACAGCAAAGGCCTTCAAAGTCGCCGAAAATAGTTGAATGTTGTGAAAAGCCACAAATCGTGATTTCAACCGAGACAGGATTCCCATCTTCATTCACGATCGATGAAAGGGCTGGAAAAATAGTATTGACACTCTTCACAACACAATCGAAAATAGTTAATGATGTTGAAGAGCATCCAAAAGGTGACGAGGAAATAGTGAATAGTGGTGTGGATGAGGAGATAGTGAAAGATGATTCGCGAAATGAAACTGTGGAATGGGTGAGATGGGCACAAATCGGGAGCGTATCGCTTTCAACGCGGGATTTGTGGGTGTTTGGTGAAATCATTGATCGTTCGGAAATATCAAAAGCAATGAACGACACAAACAATGATGAGTTCGAAATCACCAACAATGAAGAACAATGAGGTGAAAGAGAAATCTGGTTGGATTGTGCATGTGAATGTGGAGTGTCAACGAGAAAGATGGTTCCATTCGAGCCGAGGAGAGAGAGAGATCGTGAGTCAATGGTCTGATCGATTCCCCAGAACTTTCCGGTTGGGAACTTGATGATTTGTTCATTGTTGCGGTTGTTGGTTTCTTGGTGTTCTGTCATTTCGATCATTTCGGAGATGTACCTCTTCTGAAGGGGTGGAGCGTCATCTTCAGAACAAATCATTGTCTGGAGCACACAGAATGCGATGGGGAAGAAGCCCATTTTGATGAGGCTGGACTTGAATCGTGGTTAAAGATCGATCCCTTAATTCTTGTCGACGATGATTCAGTTTCAATTTAAAACATAATCTGCTCGATGGATTCTTTGCGTGATGTTCCACTCAGTGGTTCAACAACAGCACGCAATGTGCAATTTGTTTTTGATCATGGTTTGATCGTTCTCTTATAGATGTGGGACTCAATTGAATTTGGAGACATAATTCACATTTCATCATAAATACGCAACAAGGACAGTTGTAGAGTAAAGGAGAGATTGAAGGAAGCTTATTACACCTTCTAAAGGAGTGTGAACTCAAATGGAGATTTTCGGGAATCTCATTGCTTTTCTCATTTGTTATGGGCTGATCTCGATTCTCACATTAACTATTTCCATATGGTAACGAAAAAAAGATCAATAAAAACTGAATGAAAACACGTGTGAAATGTATGAAGTTGAGATGAACGTGATCCGTCCTTCAATTGGAGAGATCTCTTTCTGCATCCACGATCAAAGTATGACGACATGGTATCCCTGTGCTTGCCTAAATTTGTGAAGAGGATGAAAAAGAAGGAATGAGATAATGATGAGCAACGGACGGACAAAACGTCGTTCTCCTCGGACATCGGACAGAGCACAAGTCCAAGCAAAAAAGAAGTGTTTCATGTGACCCAAAGAGCTGTTCAATCCTCAAATTTATATCATCAATGCGTCTAAAATGATGTAATTATCCAGATTTTGTGATTTAAACTGAGAAAAAAACACGTACTGAGAATTCGGACAAAATGACCCATTAATTGCAGAAATGTCCAAGCTTGTCCGATCTTGGACATCCGCTCTTTTGTTGAAAAACGGAATCATCTAAATTTCTTCACCATCGAATGATGATCAGTTGAAAACGGACAAAACTGTCCTGTCCTGGACATGTCCGGATCGTCCTCCCCATCTCAATTTGTCTTCGTCGTACATTTTCTCTCAGAGCCAATTCCATCACAATTTGAATGTCGATGATCGGTCAAAACCTCTTTGTCTTGCTCTCAATCATTTTTGATTTGCATTGAATGAAAATAAGCGGAGATCTTCTCGATTCAATATTCACTCTTCTCCATGCTATCTTTGACATTCAATTGCATTGAAACCTGAAAAATTCACACAATAGGTTTGCCTCTCCATTGTTTTGACATCTTAATCGCATATTTCTCTTCTTTAGTCGATAAATACTGCTCCACTCCTCCAAACAAGCCGGAATTCCGATTTATCAAAGATCATGAGGAATCTGATGACTGTTTTGCCTTAGAACCTTGATTACACATCCTCTCTCAACGATTTAATCATGTCTCTTTTCTACCTCACTCCGACGGACGAATCACACGAAAGTTTTTCTCTGATCGTCTCTTTCGATCTTGTAGACTGTGTTACGTTCCGTGAAGAAGTGGCCGAACATTATTGTCCCATACCCTTCAAAGAAGACGACTCGAGATTCGAAATGACCTTCGCTCGCCGTAAACGACGGCCAACACCACACCCGGACTCGTCGCATCGAAGGCGGGATCTGTCGTCGGATGGGACTGTGCCCTCACCATCTTTCGAGAATGAGGACTCGATGTTGGATCAGCTGAACAATCCGATGTATTCTCTTCGCAGGACCCTCTCACTAAACGGCAGAAAGAGCTGATCGTTTCAATCTGCTTCGAAAACCAGAACCAGAAGGAGGATAACATGAATATTGAAGAGACTGTTGCTGATCTCAGAATGGAGATCGAGCAATTGAAACATGAAGCTCGCATTGCGAAAACTGAACGAGTCGCAGTGAAAGAGGATTTCGACGAGAAGCCACGAAAGAGGAGCGGATGCGAGAGCGAGATCATCAGATGAAGCAGAAAGAGAAGACAATGGCTGAGGGAGGAAGGAATTGGAGAAGTTGAAGAATGAGAACAGGTCACACCGTTCGTCGCCTCTCTCCTCTCGAACAGGCAAGCTCAGTGCTGATCAGGAATCGAACCAGAAGAAAGAATCACAAACCAATGCTCAATTTGGGATGCTCGTCGAAGATTTGGAGCTGACATCACAACAACTCCACAGAGCCAGAACAGAAATCAGTCAGCTTGTCGAAAAGAACGAGAAAGGGCAGCGAGAGAAAGCAAATCTGAAGAAAACAAACTCGCATCAGGAGACGCAGATCCTGTCCATGCAGGGCGAGAACGCTCAACAGAAGAAGGCGGAACTAGAGACGGAGTTTGAGATGGTGAAGAAAGAGAAGAGAGAGCTGAAGGAGAAAGCTCGTGCTTTTGACAGGAACAAGGTCACACCAGAAACAGGACAACACTTGGTCACTCTGCACAACACGAATAGCGCTCTGAAGCAGACCATCCAACAACTTGAAGAAACAAACAGAGATCTTGAAGAGAACAACGAAGGACTGCAGGAGAAAGTGAACAAGCTGACGAAACAACAAGACGCGCTGCAGAAGCAGGACGACATCATTCAGGAGACAATCCTCAAGCTGTCGACCATCATGCGACAGGATGCCGACGAGAAAGGGTTGTTTGAGGATAGATTGTTGTTCGATGACGATTCGCACTCGTCGAGTCTGAATTCGCGAGACAGAAAGAAGAGGAAGAAGCAGAAGAAAGCTGTCTGGATCTCGAAGGACGAGGACATCCGTGAAATCCATTCGGACGATCTGGATTTGGGTGATTTGGACTACGCGGAGACGACAGTTCTGACCAACCTACTGGACAAGAATCACAGTCAGATTGTGGAAGAGACACAGCAGCGGAACGAAGCGTATCTTGAGACGTCAGGAAGAAAGTTTGGACGATCAAGAACACTCTCGCACAGTGCTCATCTCACCCACTCGCTCAGATCTGCCAACAGAACTCGGTCATCCAAACGTGGCAGAAGCAGCAGGATCTCCTCCTTTCAGAGCGGGACAGAGAGTTGAAAGAGAAGGACGATATTCACGCGGCCATCCAACAAGAGACCCTCCTCACTCTGCGTGAGAAGCAGGACAAGATCGAAGACATCAACATTCAGCGGCAAAGAAACATCGTCACGAACGACCAGCTCGAGTCAAGTGTTGCCGAAGGTGCATCTTGACAACCCCTCAACAGCCCACTCCATCTGTCCCTCAGGCACACGAGCCACCGATGGCTCTTAGACCAGCAAAGAACGAGCTTGTGAGGCCGTACGCGTCGGAGTTTCATTCGCTGATCAACCAAATCAACAAAAACAAACAGAGATTCCCAAATCTGTCGCAGACGGAACATGACGTGATGATCAACCTCCTCTCGTCCTACTTCGTCCTCCTCCTCCCGCCCTCGCTCATCCAATCGTTCACTGCGAACACCTTCCCAACACTCGACACAGCCAAGTTGAACGACACAATCTTCGACTCGCCGTACGTCTCGCAGTTGGTGGAATGTCAGATCATTCCAGTCCATACTTCCCTTCTCCACAGCCGATCCACACACATTCTGGACCACACTTCACTCACACTCATTCCACGACCATCTGCTCTCAACTTGTTCGTGCAGAGCGCTGGAGTCTCCTCGCTCGTTCAAATCGTCCTCAACTTGACTTCTCTCTCCGACACCAACCAGTTCGACGCGAATGTCATCCAGTCTGCCTTGTCCTCTCCCCAATCCTTCGTGTCTGCCATGTCAATGTCTCGCTTCTTCAGAATTTCATATTGCGAATAGGCTCTCAAAGATAGTTGTTTGGAAATGTCAATTCTTTGATCAAAGACTGCAAGACGTTGGATCCCATCTTCTTTCTCTTCCTTCCTTTCCTCTCTCTCATCATTCACATCCTGTTCAAGTCTTCCATCATCATTTTCTCTTTCAACTTCGAGTCATGAGCACAGGTCGATTTCGAACTGTTTACAGAAGAAACACATTACAGTACTGTCTGAAGAACAACATATTATTCATGTTAAGAGATTAAATTCTTGAGTTGAGTCAATTCTCACCTGTCAACGTAGATCATGCCCTTCTTCAAAACTTACCAGTGGGGGTCTCCTAATTAGGCGCTGTCCGAGGACGGACAGCGCCTCACCTTGTCCGGACAATTGCTCCTCCCTAGAATGAGAAAGAGAGCAAACGTGCAAAACACGGAAAAGAGGCTGGATCCTTTTGGATTGGTGGAGTGACCAACCTGTTCGTCTAATTTGTTGAATCAACAAAGTTGGATGGATAAACACTGAAAAATGTGAAAAACAAGAAGGAAATTGAGTGATGAAGGAAACAGGGAGATATTGGCAAGAAAAGTGATGAAACAATTGTTGTTGAAAAAATTGATCAATTGAGTTGTGTATGAAGGAAAACACACCCGAATAGCATTTCAGCGAACATCAGGTCATTGTCCGCGAGTTGGCAAATCTCGAAGTCAGGATCCTTGATCGGGGATTTTTGAGCGGGCAAGAGGGTATTTAGGCTGTTTGATCACATCCATTATCGAGTTTATCAATATTTTTGGACTCTTGGTATTAAGTTTTCGTCATGTCATCTGAGACGTGGCAGGTGAGAAGGATTGGGATATGAGTTTTCTCGGAGAACGGAGACCTTTTCACATTGGTTGTGGGAAGATCATACCTTGATTTTCCTTTCTCCACTTCAAGACAATTTTACCTTTCCATTGACTTTTGTGGCGTGAACATACCTAGGCTTGTCTGACCGGCCAAAAGTGCCGGTCAGTGTCAGTCCGAAATTTTTCAAAGGGTCAGATCTAACCTGAACATGAAATCACGTGCTATGAACAAGAAACTAAGACATTTACAGATATGCATGTTGGAAGCTGCTTCTGGATACCGTTTGGCACTCTGGTTTCAATTATTTGTTCGGCTCTACGTTCCTCGTTCGTTGGAACTGATTTTTTCTCACCATCTCTGTCTTATTCTCACTTTTCTTCAGATAATCGACCTCAATACGGGATTCAGGACTAATCGGAGCCGAAACACACATCTTGATGACGTCTCCTCAATCTTTTGCTCTCATCGTGAATCGAAGTCACAGGACAGTTTCTAGGTCTTCTTTCGCATTTCAATCTCTTTTTTGTTGATTTCAGACTTCCATTCATTGCGACGTCATCAGTCCATCTAATCAAGTCTCTTTTCCTCCTTTTTCTACCTCTCAGACTTTTGTTGTCCCCGTTCACTCCTCTCCATCATATCTCTATCGAGTATGACTCTCTTGTCTGCTTTCCCTCTGCCCTGACGCCACTTCGGATTTCTGCCACTGCTGCTCTCTAGCACTTGTGGGATACTGACCAACATGCGATTGAAGTTATCCCTCCTGCTGTTTATGCCAGGAAAGTCCAAATTCCCTCCGAAACGACCTTCCTCGACAAGATCCTACTCATCAGACAGAACTTGATGTTGCACCAATGCCGGCAATCGTCTCATCAGGTGTTGCCGTGGCCGACGACACAGCAACAATCGAAGGGCATGAGTTTCTCCCAGCCACTCTCTAGTCGAAAGGGAACCCAACACCAACACACCCATAATAGAACGGCAGCGTCGACAGCCTTCAACACACTCCAAACCCAACCATCGTCTCTCCACCGCCTTCTCAGTTCGGCTTCCTCGATCTGTCTGAGCACTCTGACACTGTTCCTCACTCACCGCACTTGTCAGATGGACTCCCCACATCGGATGGGCTTCTCCCCTTCTAACGCAGCAGAGAAGAAGTTGACAGTTGTGGAGTATGTGGATGGCTGTGTGCAGGGAGTGCATCTGATGTTCATCCACGTACCCTCCAATCTTTTCGTTGTCACAAGTGTCAGTCAGCAGCTGTTGGAGAAATCATCTGGTCTTGTCACAGACATTCTCCTTTCTCCACAATCAGTCGGCTGGAGAAGATCCCGTTCACTTAATCTCTCAGATTTTATTTAGTTTTGACATTCACATCGAGTGTTGTTTTGTTGATGAAGACCAGATGAAGTAAAGCGAGAAATGACAATACAATAAGTCCAGTCTTGGTCTATGTTTGCACTGATCATCAAACTTTCACAACGAGATCCGGATTCTTCCCTCCAACCTTATCGAGAATCAACTTCAGCACAACATTGAGTTTCTGAATGGACAGAGAGTTGGAATAAGAGATGAGGAACATGTGTGACAAACTACTTCTCTTCTTTTCTGTTCGTTGCTGTTTGATCGATGGTTCTGGACGTTGTTTCGGTTTTGTAAAATCTCACTTCATTGTGGTTGATGGCTAGAGAATAGTAGTGGCAGTGGAGATGGAATGAAATGAATGGAGGGAGTGTATCTGCTGTCGTTGTGGGTGGTAAATTCAGATTCGCCTCTGAAATCAAAGATTCGACCCTTTTTGGTTGGACTGAGATGGAACGATCACCCCAAGAATATCCAAGAATCAAACCGACGACAAAGATCAATGAGATTTCCACATAAACAGCTAGGATAGAACTGGAACTTGACCGTGAAGAAAACGGCATGCAGCAGATCGTACAAGACGATGATGGAACAGCAGAGGCAAGAGATCCTGAGAAAATAGAAGAAAAAAAACGAGATGAGATGAATTTAGGGATAATAAGGGGATTGATGAGCGAAATGAGAATGAGTCGGATGACATCACAATACCATCTTTTCTTGCATTATTGTCAAATGAATATGTCGTTGTGATTCATTTCACAGAAGTAGGACTTGCAGCTATAATGGTTTCTGTAAGAGATGACGAATCAGAACGATCATCCGTCCATAACTGTTTTGAAGAACCGCACGATCTTCAAATGCCTGTAAAGAAGAGTGAGACGGCCTGAATGAAGTGACAATAATTCAATCCAATCATCTGCAGCAGAAATTACGTTGATTTTCATGGGATTTCTGCAAATCTCGGATCAAAATGAAAACACTTCGGAGAAATTGTAACTCTGGACTATGGGTTCTGGTATTTCTCCGGTCAGTGACCGTCAGTACTTTTCGGTGAAAACTGACCGGTCAGTGCCGGTCAGACAAGCCTAAACATACCAGTTCACGAATAATATTCACAAATATTAGACCGTACTTGTCTATAGATCGCTCAAAGACGGAATTATGTCCCGAAAAAGAATTATGTCCCATGTCTATTATCTTTAATCGAGGGTCATACCAAAGATAAACTGTAATTCGGCCACATTCACACAAAAGAGTTCGGTAGAGGACAGATTAGACCGTCTCAAGATGTGGAGGACTGGTGTTGAACATCTCTTTTGAACAATCATCCCATTACGAAACTTTTAGGGGCTTCATCACTTCTCTGTCAATCTTTCTGGAGGTGATGTTTTTCTATCTCCCAAGAAAGCTTCCCCTGGCCAATAGGCACACCCACATCATTCTTGAATCATGACGACCTTCAATCAAGATCATGAGAAAAAAGTATCACCATCAAGTCGTCACTATCAATGCCACTGCCTTTGTCATTTTCATGCACTCATTGACATCCTCCTTAATTCTCTTTACGTATTAATCAGTTAAATGAAAACAATGTGCGATCAACCCAAGCATCGGTTTTAATTGCACATCAGTTGGTTTCGATGGGTTGGCAACTTAAAATGAACACGAAGAAAGGGGAGATCATCATTCCACCAAGTATTTTATCCACAGTATGCTCTATTTCCTTCTCAGATTACTCATATACACCAAACTTCATCATAAAATCATAGCAACACGTGAAGTGATTCACCTTTCCCGGAATCTGAAAACTGACTGAAAATGGAGTGTCAGAAGGCTCTTCTCCTAAGTGTCATTTCACGTGTTGCTATGATTTTATGATGAAGTTTGGTGTATATGAGTAATCTGTGAATGAAATAGAGCATACTGTGGATAAAATACTTGGTGGAATGATGATCTCCCCTTTCTTCGTGTTCATTTTAAGTTGCCAACCCATCGAAACCAACTGATTGCGTGCTTGCGTTGAACCACTGACTGGATTACAACTGGACCAAGCGGGATTCGTGTTTAACGGATCATTTTTGAAAGGAAACGTGTCTCAATCAAGTCAATCTGAACTCAGTGATGACGTTTCTGGACCTGTTCATCGGGATGAAACATCGATAGGGGAGGACATCGAATGATGGATTGTTGAGAGCCGAAATCTGGAATGCAGATGTGCTCATTGTCAAGATAGTGACTATTCTCGACTTCAACAGTCTTTGTGATTAGAGGATGATGTCGCTGAGACATTCGACAATCATTTTGCCTTTCTCATCTCACCCGATTTCACAGATAGATTTTTTATTCTGTTTCCACATGAAATAGACTGCCACTTCACGATATAATGTTAAAATGACGCAAGAAATGAAAAAGGAGTGACATAGTTCGTTAATCGCCACCGATCAATAACTCCCATCGCTTTAGAGTGAATGAAAACTGGTTTCTTTCATCTCACAATTGTATTCCAACAATTCAATCACAAGTAACACGAGGATCTCATGTGAACGGATCGTTATACCGATTTGAGCTTCTCCAAGTGCGACACGGTGAATCAGAGGTGATCGGGTGTTGGATGCTTGTCTCATCTCAGAATCGATGCCGATTCGTTCAGATTCATTTCTGACAGCAAGTCCACTGCCACTCGTTTTCGCTCTTTCAACACTCTCTGTGTCTGTGTGTCCATTCCCACCCGCTTTCGAATCTTCTGTCGAGTCTCCCCGCTGTTCATCGCCTCAAACGTCGTCTGCATGGCCGCCAACTGTTCCTCCCGCATCTTTCTGAAGCTCTCCTTCTCCTCGTTCCGCCTCTCCTCTCGCATCCTCCTTCGCTCTTCCATCTCTCCCATCTTTGCTGTTCGCATTCTCTCACTCTCTTCCACATCTCTCTGCGCGCTGTTCGATTTCTGCATCGCAAATTCCATTTCCGCAGCAAAAGCGGGGTCTGCTGAACGCAATGCCGGAAAGTGAGGTGCCGACGGGAACCTGAGAGGAGAGGGGTCCACAAACAGAGACCGACGAGGTTCCTGCGGGTTGTGAAGAGCCTCCGATCTTTGGTGATGGTGTGGGTGTCGATCCTCTCTTCTTTCCCTCAGCTCGTCTTGCCCTCTCAATGGAGATGCTTCATGAGAAGGAAATCGCACTTTCGGAGGAGTTCTGGTTGTACCCTTGGGTTGTGCTTCTGATGAGATGGTCATTTGTGCTCTCTCCTGAGGCCGCTCATTTTGCGGGACAGAGGGAGTTGCATGCGTATCCGATGGATGTTGTGAGGGATCACGTTGGATGGTGTTTGGAGCGACACGGGAAGACGGAAGTGAATACGGCTCATAGATTCCTCTCTCAACCCTTTCCATCTGATCCTCCACTTCGCTCTTCATCCCCACCCGCCTTCTCCGCTCCACCCTTCGTCTCTCTTCTCTCTCCTCTGCCTCTTCCACGAATCGCTCTCGTTCTCTTCGCCTTCCTTCATTCCATTCTCTTCGGTCCTCTTCTTTGCTTAGCCTTCTGTCTTCAGCTTGCTCGTTCACTCGCCCCTCTCTCCTCACCCCATCCATCCCATTCTCAACCACATGCGCCAGCTCCTGTCGCTTGATCCATTCTGTTTGTCGCTGCCGTTCATCGTCAGCCTGGTTCTCTTCGGCTTGGCGGAGATGGCGGATGGATCGACGGATTCTGAAGAGAGAAGACCAAGAAAGACAGGGAAAGGGTTGAACAGGAAGGAAAACAG
This sequence comes from Blattamonas nauphoetae, assembly GCA_033064195.1. Taxonomy (NCBI): domain Eukaryota; phylum Preaxostyla; order Oxymonadida; genus Blattamonas; species Blattamonas nauphoetae. The sequence continues at coordinate 149,048 of JARBJD010000116.1, read as the reverse complement.
ATGAGAACAGAAAAGAATTCCAAACCGAAGTTGTTCTTCAATGGAAGTCGAGGCTGTTCGCAACGCTTCGTTCTTTGCTTCCTCCATCAGCCATTCTCGCTCTCTCCTGTTCACCCCTTCCATTCTCTCCTCCTCGTCTCTTCTCAACCTCTCGTCCTCTTCCCGCCAAACCCGGCCTGTTTCCAACCGATCGGCCTCAACTCCCAAAACGCGCTCATCCGCCTCGAGCCACACCCCTCGCTCTTTCATTCGCTCCTGCAGGTTCTCCTCGTCCTTCTTCAACCGATCCCAGATTCGGATTTCTCGAGCATTCCGTTCGTCCTCTCTTTTCATTCGGCGTTCGCGGAGTTCGTCCTTCCTTCTCTCAATCTCAGCTTGCCTCTCTTCTCGCTTCTTCTCTCTTTCCATCCGTTTCCGATTCATCTCATCCCTTTCTCTGTTTTCCTGCTCTTCTTTCAGAACCCACTCAACAAGCTCAAGTTCTTTCTTTGCTCTCTCTTTCCCAAACTTCCTTTCCTGACTTGCCCGAGCTTCCTCCTCTCTCCGAACTCGGTTCAGCGGGAATCGTGTGAACGGTGTGTACATCAGCCCAGAAAGAGTGATCGGACAGAACGACGCTTGTGGCAGTGTGTTGTCTGACTCGTCACCAACATCGACGAATGACATGGATTTGTTTGGAGACGACACAGTTTGTGAGGAGAGAGAATGAGGGAGAGCAACGAAGGAAGGGGTGTGCTCAAAGAGGGACGAGAGTGAGGCAGGGCATGTCTTCACAATTTGGATGGCTGTGTCAACAAGTGTTCGAGCAGGCAGACGGATCGAGGAGGGCTCACGCCCACTCGTCCCCTCATTCTTCTTCTGCGGTCTGTTCACTTTATTCAGAACAACAATCACATCTTCATCGCACTTCGTGTGCATCATCCAGTCGTCCAGAATCATGTTCAGTCCCAATGCGAGTGCAAGCGAGAACGGGATGCTGTGGGATGTGGGAGGGAATGCAATGATGTGATCAAGGATGAGCATCCACTCGTCGTCCAAAGTCTGCTCGGACTGGACGGAGTGGAGGGAGAAGTCGGACATGAAGGAGTTGGCAGGGGTTGTGCGGGGTCGGTCTGCTCTCGTTCTCTCCAGGCCCTCCTCCAATTCTCGCTCAGCCTTCCACTTTCCGCTGATCACGTCGGAGAGAGGGGGTGTGAGGTCGGTTGGAAAGAGGACAGAGAAGAACGTGAAGAGGGGATACCACAGATACGACTTCGACGAGATGTTGTGTCTGGAGAAGTGGGAAAAGAGTTCTGGTTGGAGTGACTGCAGCAACGTCTCCCCTTTCGCCAGAAACGAATGCGGGGCACACGACGCGAAAGGAGGATGGGAGTGGAGGGAGTGGGGGAGAGAGGAGTGCGACGGAAGAACAGCCGACGAGTGCGCGACTGAAGAGTTGGGGTGGCTGGTGAACGGATGCGATGGATGGAAGTCGACGAACCAATCCCAACAGACTGTCTGCAGAAGCCCGAGCAGAATCTCAAAACAGAGGAAGTCTGAGTGGATGTGCGTGATCAGCGGGAAAATGAAGAAAGGGAGGATTGACGTGTGGACAAGGAATGTCACTGGAAAGATGACAGGGCGAGGAGTCAGAGTCAGGGCGAAGGTGTGGTTCTCGATGAAAGGGTTGTCTGTCGGGAGCAGCCCAGTGAGGACAGATTGGTGGGCGGGGAGAGGATGGTTGAACACCTTCGCCCAGTGCAGCATCATGTTTGTGTTCTCCTCCTTCGTCATCTCCCTCGACAGCTCCCTCGCTCTGTTCATCACCGAGTTCGTAATCCCTTCAGACAGCCCATAATTTTCGTTTGTGATCGTCCCCATTCCCTTCCACTGTGCGTCGAAGAGGTCCTCGCGAAGATCAATCGGGACAACGAACTGGACAGGCTCGCCTCCGACGTCTTCGAAGATCGGGCTCCACACAGCGAGCATCCGCAGCAGCTTGAAGAACCGCACTGACAGGTGCTCCATTTCGGGGGGGAATTGGTAGACACGCGGGACGTGGCGGAGGAGGTGCGGAGGAAGGCGCTTTTTGGACGTTCGTTGGAAGGCGTCGGGAGAGAGGGGCAGGTTCAGGATCTGCGAATAGATCAGCAGCCTCTGCTTCGACGGAAAGACCTTCTTCGCAAGCAGATATGTTCGGAACTCAGTCGCGGAAGGAAATCCAGCGGGGATTGAGGTGATTGGGTACGGGTCGGAGCGGACTCCAAATCTCGAAGCAGTTGATTTGTTTTTGAACCGATTTTGGAAGGCTTCTTGCAGTGACTGTGGGGCAGGAGGGTTAACTTCTCGGACGAATTCACATTCCAACTCATTTTGAATGAATGCGACATCTTCATCGTCGTCTCCAAAAGATGGCGAGAACGACGTATCTAGTTTGTGAAGAGCGTTGAAAAATGTTGAAAGAGGGATTTGAACGATTTGAGAGGATGGATGCTGTGTTTCTGCATCAATCAAGAGAGATAATGAGAGAATTGGCGGATTCTGTTGGGAGATAGACACAGTCTGAATAGAGACAGAAACGATTTGACTTCCAATTGCATTTGACGCAATTTTGGAGACATCAAAACGATAGACCTGCATTTGAATGATATGGACAAGTTTAACGATGCCATTGGAAAAGTGCACTATCAAGCAGTTATCATCAGTCCATCCCGATGGCGAAGATAAGATCAGCTCTCTTTCCGAATCAGGTGGCATTCTAACTGGAATGACTGAAGAAATTGTTGCATTACGGGTCGTGTGAGATGGATTACTGAAAGAGATCAACTGAGCAGTGGAGGTCGGAATAGGGAGAAGGTTTTCCAGACTTCTGATATGATTGTTGAGATCCAGTTCGGATGGTTTCGTTTGAATGAATTTGAGTGTGTTTTGTAAAGGAAGAGGGAGAGACACGAGAAGGAGAGAATGAGAATCATCACAGATGAATATCATGGTTCCCATTTGTCTTGTCAGAAACATCCTCGTGTAGAAGGAGTGAATCTGTGCTGTTTCAAGATCTGATCCAGGCGAAAATATCGGCAGAGTCAGATAGACGAAGGGTGTTTTAAGAACAGGCTCACCAAACGCAACAACACCGTCCTCATGTAAGGTAAACGTGATTCCACGCTCTCGAGGGGTAGAATATGACATTGAGCTAAAATTGGAATGCTTTATCCAATGGAGGAAAATGGAATTTGGATGGCCCTTAACGATTTTAGACCTGTTATCTCTCCAACAAATGAAGGGTGGCCAGAGAAAAAATGGTTAATAATCGCAAAAAACAAGCATGAAAGGAAGAATCAAAGAAAGATGAACAGTGAGGTGAAGAATTAATGGAGTTGAGAACGTTTTTCATTTCTTCTTCTTTTTTGTCTCAACAACAGTCGGCTGCTGTTCAATGAGGATTCGCTGAGGAACAAGATCAATGAACCGATCCAATTTCAGAATGATTTTGGGTTTCGCTTCTTCTTCCGGCTCTCCGTTCTTCTTCTTCTTGACTGGCTTTTTCTTCTTCTTTGGATCTTCTGGCGGAGGTGGTGGGATGATTTCACGGAATAAGTGATCACATTCTTCAATGGTCATACGCTCCCCTTCTGTCAGAAGTATTGTCCGCAGTTTTTGGAGATCAACATTTTTTGGGTCTTCCTGCTCAACGAGAAAGGAATGTTGATGAAAATAAGAGTGGAAACAAACATCTTCGCGAGGAACAATATCCATTGCTGTGTCTATTTCATCTGGTTGGACAATTGGGATGGTTGAGATGATTTTTAAGAAGACATCCAATGAAACCATATCCCCACCGTCATTGAATTCTTGGTTGGCCTTTCTGACATCCTTGTCAAGAACTAAGTATCCAGCCGCCCGCATTGCAGTGACAGCGTCCTGATAGGTAATCTGCGAAGAAAAGTTGAGATGTACGGTGAGAAAGAAGAAAGCTGACAATATCAGGGATTTTTTTCTTGATATAGAGATTGTATGTGTTTGTGAGTTCATTTATCTGATTTTGAGAGAAACGTGGGATTGGGGCATCGATGTCATTTTGGACATCAGGGAATGTATCATCGTCCGCTGTTTCTTCGAGAGGGCTGCCTGAAGGAAGTACAGTCTCTTCCATACGAATAAACTCTGAATGAAGATCAAAATAATGTGGTGAGAGATGATGTAAGGGATGAAATTAGGAAACGGTTTCTTTCGTTTATTCTGATGGGCTGATCTATGAATCCAGGTGAATATCTAAATTAATGCGATCAAAACAACTTTTTCCGACACCCACCCTTCAATTAAGGGTTTAAGGTGCATTTGAATTCTTCTTATGAAGTGCAGAGGAGTGGGAATACATGGTAAATCAAAAGTCGCAAAACAAACTCAGAAGGAACATAAGAGCAAGGAGAGAACGAGCTATCAATATATACAACAGAAGGATACCCAATCATCGAAATTAAACACAGATCCAGTCAGAGTCGAGACTGTTGAGTGACGAGGGAGTGTCTGAGTCTCTGCGATTTCGGAGAGCTCGACGACGAACTATTGGGAGACTTCTCGCTTCCCAGCTTTTGTGAAAGGTTTGTTGTGTATAGTTTATTTGTTTTTAGGCGAGAGCAGAAGTCTTCGAGTTGGGACATCGAATAATCAACGTCGAGCAAGTCACATCTCCGCGGGGCAGAGACAGACCGTCGGGCCGATGTAGCTGAGAGAATGACAACACAATTGAGGGATACTTATGGTCTCTTTCGTCGCTGGCCGTGACTTTGTGAATGAGATTGCCACAGGGAGTGACATGTTGAGTGAATTGTGTGGTGTAGAAGCAGAAGACATGGGAGAGGATATGCTGTCGGGATTGATTGATCTGTCAGTCTTTTGGAAGGAATCCGAGAAGGTTCGATTTGTTCGAGTTGTAAGATTGAGACTTTGGTTCTGAATAGTTTATGCAAAAAATGGGAAACCATGTCATTGAATGATCTACGGAGAGCTTGCGCTGAAAGGGATTCAATTCGTCGTCTTCGGTGTGTCTCTCGGATGTACTCTTGATAACCCTGCTCTATCTTGTCGCGTTTCTCTTGAAGATCCCTAGCTTCTACGAAAATGAGGTAATGGGGAACGAAAATCAGACGTTTCACATATTTTGGGCGGTTGATTAGGCTTCTACGGAAGGGGGGAAGACGATCAATCTGATGACATGTTCGATCACACAAGAAGTAAGAAAGCTCATGTTAGTATAGAGATGAGAACATACATTGTCTTTACTGGAATACCAATATTGCCATGTTTTGACGGGTGCGCCAGTAGATGTGGAGCGAGGGTATTTCGTGCGAACGATGTCTTGAATCGAGAACAGTAGAATAGCTGATATTAGAAAGATACCGGTCATTGGTTGAAACAAAATCAGCCAACGATACGAGAAATATAGATGTAGTCTAGCAGTGTCGGTCTGATCTGCCCATTTTCATCTCATTCACATGAATCTCACGTCACTCATGTCTCTTATCTCTCTTCTTTATTCAAAATACTCATTTCAATAATGTTGTTCGTCATTATTCGCGTAAAAATACACAAAAACAGAGAGGAGAGGGAGTTGGTTGTAGTTTGAGTGTAGTACAACTGTTCCCTTCGACGCACCATTCTTTGTCTTGTGAACACACTTGACAGAAGGGCTTGAGATCGAGGGGGCCCGAAAGCAACGGGGAGTGACCATGACGTTCGATTCGTGCTGCATTTCGTGACGAACGTTCACTCGCCAAAAAAAGCATGAAAAGACGCGTCTAAAAGCTGATCAATTCTGTTTGGTATTTCTTCCACGATGGAGGGAAGACTGGGAAGGTCAGAATAGAGGTTTGTGAGTTGCGCTTCGGATAAGAACGGTAACGAGGACGAAAGGACACTGACATGATGTTGAAACTCTTTCTGACTGGCTTTCGTATATTTTGTACAAAACGGGAGGATGAGTGGTTGTTTTTCTCGCCTTGTTTTCTTTGTCGGCTCAGGGACGATGTGCCCGGGAACCAAGGTTCGTAAATCATCCACACGTTTCTCTGAGATTTCAGGATATGGACAAGAATGCGTAGAGGTTGTTATTACGGCTCCACAGTTGACACAAACATGGCTTGACTGATCGTCTGGGATTCCGATATTGTGTGGATGATGAAGAATATGACGACGAATAAGATGATATCGGAGAGATCGAAGAGTTTTAAACGACTTAAAGCAGTTTGAGAAGCGGCAACGGAATGGTTTCTGGATGTGCGGGCAGGTCGCCAGATGCTGCTTCAACTTGAGTAGGATAGTAAAATAACGATGGCAGTGTCTATGAGGACAACAATAAATCACTTTGGGCATCAATTATTTGCCGAGTTAAGGAGTCCTGTCAGGATTCGTTCAGATGTGGGACGATCGATCTCACTTCATAAATGACTCGATTGAGCGAGAAAGAACAAGAGGAACAACTCTCACGTATGCTCTATTCTCCTTTTATTGCCTTAAGAACTTGAGAAACGTCTGGAAGCGTTCTCACACATCCGACAAATTTCTCAGCCTGAAATTCAGTGCCGCCATGGAACAGCCGCACTCCAGATGCGAACCACGATCTACAAAGCCGTCACTACAGACTATTATCAACAAACACTTGAACAACGAAGGTTTCCTCCTTTCTCATTCCACTTTTGTAAAACCAAAAAGAGCCCAACTCTCTGCCCCGTCAGTCTATCATCTCTGCAAAAGCATGCTCATGAAAAACACAAAATGCAAAAATAAAGACTGCTCTGACCCCAACGATTCTTTGTACTATCTCTGCACAGTGCAGGTGCGTCCTCATCATTTTCATCTTCATTTTCCCCTTATTATGATAGTATATGGCGAAACTTGATTGCCAAAAGATTTATCGTGTTGTCAGAACTCTTGCCAATGGCTTAAAGAAACATTTTCACTTCCGCCTCGCCCCAGATTCGGTTTCTCTCAATCTCCTTCTCACTCTCTCGATCAAATAGGAACAAGCCGTTCTCACAGGATATCCACATGGCGGAGTGACTCCATTTGGAATGAAGACAAAAATACCCCTGATCCTTGACGAAAGAGTCACCAAACTAAAACCAGCCATTTTCTTTGTCGGAGGCGGAGATGTGGCCACAAAAGTCTCAATCAGCGTATCTCTCTCCATTTCCATCTCATGGCCCTCTTTTCCATTCAGGTGCAAGAATTCATTGATATCTGCCATCCCATCGTCGCGGATATCGCAAACCCTCGACAAGACGGGTACAATGGGCTTGGTGACGATGACGAAGGTGATGGAGACAACGACAGCGATGTTGAGGACCAGAGTGTCACACCGTCTCCTGCACCGACATCTGGATAAACGGCTCAATGAGATGGAGGAGATGGCGACCAGATAAACTTTCACACACTTCATTTTTCGTATCTATTTCGATTGAATTGCTTTTTCTTTTTCGTTTTGTCGACTTTGGATCGCTACTCGAACAGAAAACAACTCCTCTGCCAAACACTGTTCAGTTGCATCGAAGCACAGTGTAATACCAAGAATTGCCCTCTCGGAACTTTTTGGATATTCTTCTCAGCGGGCTGGTTTCATTCTGTGCAAAAAAGACTAGGTATTGAAATGTCATTTGATGTTGGTTCAGATCTTCTCAAAGCTCATCATTTGCATAGATGGCGATCCGTTTGACACATCTTCCTCTCTTATCCTCCCAGGTACTCAATTTGAGAACAGTAGCGAAGTTGGTGTTTTTGCGAAGCTGACAAGCGCTTACTGTCTCACTCCGTCCGGAAATCCACAGTTCTACTCAACGTTCGAAGGAGAACTATCTGATCATATTCCTGTTGTTCAAGCAACGTTTGCTGGGACGAAGGTGATTGGCCGTCTCTCTGTTGGTTTGTCTCAACTTGAACTCATTGTTTCACTTCTCACAGGAAACAGCAAGGGTCTCCTTGTCCCACACAATACTACTGATCAAGAATTGCAACATTTGAGATTATCTCTTCCAGACTCAGTTGTTGTTCAAAGATTAGAAGAACGTCTCTCCGCTCTCGGAAACATCATCGCATGCAACGACCATGTGGCTCTTCTCCATCCAGAAGCTGATCTTGTCTGCTTCATTATCTTCTTCACCCTCTTTCTCTCATTCAGAACACAGAAGAGATTATTCGTGATGTTTTGGGGATCGATGTTTTCCGGCAGACAATCGCTGGAAACCAGCTCGTTGGAAGTTACTGCTGCTTCAGCAACCAGGGTGGAATTGTATTACTATTTTCAATCATTCCTCTCTTTCAGGTTCATCCAATGACCCCAATCTCCGAATTGGAAGAACTTTCCAACCTCCTCGAAGTTCCCCTTGTCGCAGGCACAGTTAACCGTGGTTCAGATGTTATTGGATCAGGAATGGTGGCTAATGATTGGTGTGCATTTTGTGGGCTCGATACAACCGCCACTGAAATGTCTCTGATTGATAAGATTCTGAACCTCACAAACGTTGCCCCTCTTCATTTCACCCAGTTGTCTGGTTGATGATCGGGTGAAAGTTCATTTCATTTCACAAAAATACTTTTGAACTCCAGTTACAGGAAGAAAGACAGATCTCGTGAAGCCAATCGTTTACGTGCTATCATTTCACGGTTTTCTCAATGGCAAATGACTTGAAAACCTTCAAAATGAAATGTCAGATCGTCGGAATCCGCAAACATGTGTGAAAGGGACGATTCAGTTGTTGAAGAATGTGATTCCATAATAGAATTTCAGAGTGACCAAATGGCTGCAATTCTGAACCTTTTCAAGAAAAAACAACCCGATAGTCCTGAACTTACCGAACTCAACGATCAACTACGAACATTTCGAGGAAATTGTGCTCTCCAACGTGTACGTCAATTTTTCTCTCCACAACACCCATCTGTTTCTCCACAAACTTTTCACCTTCTTTTTCTTGGGGTACATGTTTCATCGTGTTTATTGCAGGTCACTGTTGGTCTGAGAAACCCTCGAACGTGGAAATTCTACGACCAGGGTGATGACACCAAAGCTCCAATCATCATCCTCCCTCCCTCTGGAGGAACCCCAGAATGCTTCTGCAAATTGTTCAACGACTTGCCTGAAAAGGGAATTCGATTGATTGCGGTCTGTTATCTAGCCTAATAATTTCGATTTTCATCAACATTCTGTGTAGGTTCAATCTCCCCCAATCAATGATCACGATGAATGGCTTGAATCATTCAGTGGATTTCTTGATCATATTAAATTGAAGAAAGTTTGCATTCTCATGTTTTATTATCTCAACTTCGTCCATGGTTCATATTTCGACTCGAAACTTTCTCAAAATCAATCCTCTGATATCCTTCCTATCTCAAGGCTCATATCCTCGGATGCGGTCTGGGTGGGTTCCTTGGCCTTCTCTACACTCGTGTCAACCCCAAGCGCGTTCTGTCCATCATTCTCATCAATTCGTACGCAACAAACATCAACCTGATCACATCTGTCGGGAAATTCGAGTTCTCACCTGCATATGTCATCAAGGATTATCTCACTCGAGGATTTGAGGTGGAAGGCAATACAGTGAATGGAAAACAGATCAAAAATGTCAAGCCCAATCACAAAGCAGCTGTTGACTTCTTCAAAGCCCAAATGGGTACCCTTTCTCAAGAAGAATTGTATTCCTCTGTTTGTCTGCAGTCCACAGAGGCATTCATTGACAAACGAAAAGTTGATCAAACCAAACTCACCATCATTGAATGTGATGACTTTTCATCATTCGACGAGTCAATGCGTGCTACTCTTCCCACATTCTTTAAGAATGGGCGGTATGTCGGGCTGAAGGAGGGTGGAGACTTCCCCTTCCTCTCCTGTGCGGAAGACATCTCACTCCACATCACTGTTCACATGCGCCGCCTCGACCCCACTCTTCTCGAGGCCATCAAACTCGAGACAGTTCCGGAGGAGGTTGGGATGGAGCGAGGTATGGTCCAATCCAAGCCAGCCGACGAACACGATGAGGAGCCTGAGCCAAGCCCGCAACAGACTCAAAATGCAGAAACAGGAGACACCGGTGAATCTTCTTACGAATACTACACGGCGACGGCAACAGAAGATAATGATGAGTAACCTGTCAAGTTTCCACTTCACATTCTGTTTATGATTTCATCTGTTGAATACAATGCCGTTCATCTTCAAATTTCTGTGAAATGTATTCTCGTGGTGTTGGACAGTCCATCGTTAGAAGTGTTTCTCAGCAGAATGATTGGATTGTGATGATTGAAGACAATCGTCCAGACCATCCAATTCGGAGAGAATAAGGAAAGATAATCAATGAAACACATGTTTTCAGAAAAACAGTTTCGTTTTCTTTAGTCTACTCTTTCTGAGCTGGTTTCTTGGAGAGTTTCTTCGCTTTCTGAGGAGAGGTCTCAAGAATGTCATTACAAACCTTTTCGGAAATTTTCTTTTTCTCAAAAGATTCATCCATCCGTTGCCTCAAGAATTCTGCATTTTTCTGTGCCGTTTTTGTCTTGGAATGGACTATTGACTCCTTTTCAGCACGGCGGCGAGCTGAGGTTGAAAATAACGAGAAAAGTGAAAAAACCGATGATATTCGTGAGATCATTCCACTTAAATTTGGGGAGATATTTGATATTCCATATATCTTCTCTATAGAATCGAGTCTTTCCTCCTGAGAAAGATGTTCAAATAAGAATGGAATCACACCAACTGGAGTATTGTTCAGAGAAAGAGCAACTAATTTGGCCATTCTTTTATCCAAGAACTCGACCCATCCATCGACATAGCGATGCTTACGATTTCCACCCTTTTGTATCCGCATCCTGCGTGATTCGTTGGATTCGAGGTTGAGATAGATCCGATCGATCTCACCATATTGGGACAAAATATGGCGAAGTTTTTCAACTTTCATGAACATTGGGATTCGCGATAGATAGATAACACCTCGTTTGTCTTCAGGAACTGAATGTGTAAGTTTAAGAAAATGAGGGCCTACCATAGGTTTCTCCATTGAGCTCCGATTCCAGACTGGCTAGTTTCTTTTCGATTTCTTCACCTGTTGTTGGCCCAGGGAGCTTTGACATTGTGAAGAAAGAATATGGGAGTTCTCTGGTTCATTTGAGGAAAAAGACAACAGGATTAGGGATCAGTCTTCGCTTCGTGAAATGGGCACATAATCCGGAAAGAACAAGTGATAACAGTTCAAGAACCGTTACTTCTTGTCCTGGATAGTTGGGTTGATAGATTCATTGTCCTTGCTCTTCTTCTTCTTCTTCAGCATGTAGAAAGTAACGGAACAGCACAAAATGACGATTCCAATGCTCGACAGAACAATGAAGACGATGTTCATGACGATGATGGGCTGCTGTCCCTCTCTGATCCACGCCATCATGTTCCAGTTCTTTGTGTTGGGGAAGACAGCGATACCGTCTGCCTTGAGCTTGAATTTCTCGACAATTGCAGTCATGTTCACAGTTGGGAGGTTCGTCTTTGTGTCGTTGGTGACTTTGCCGTCGTAGCGCCCTTCATACGTGCCTGTGATGGGGCCCATCAGGTGGAACGAATTGTGGCGTTGGATCATGTACGATTGAACCACAGTCGAGTCAACCACTCCAAACGGCATCGCTGTGAGTTTGTGGGTGGCGTTTCGGTGATCGCAGCGAGGGGCGATGGCAGCGCATGGATCCTGCTGTCCGGTGACTGGATTGAGGGCGTCCTTTGCGTAGTACTCGTTGTAACGAAGCACGTTCTGCATCGAGCCCTGAGTGGCGATCTGTACTCCCCATTTGTGCGCACCCTTTGCACGTTGGGACTCCACGGGGTCGAAGTAGAACTTGTTCTCGGGAGCAGCAGCGAGGAACTCGGCGGTCTTCATGCTCACCTTGATCGGCTCCAGGCACGGCACGTTGAGCAGAAGAACGTTCATCTTGGTGTTGTCCTTCAGTCCCTTCGTGACGTCTTCAGTGTGACTGGCTGCGGGGCCGTTTTCAAAGATGGAGACGCATTCGGCTTCGGGATCGGCCTTGCGTGTGAATTTGGAGTAGTCCACAATCAGCACCTGGTGATACGAGGGCATGGCAAGGGCGACATCAAAAGCGCTCGAAAAGCGTTCACGAGTGACCTTCTCCTTTTCGTATGTTGGGTCGTTGGTGAGGTATGTGCTCACAGCGAGGGCGAGCCATCCAGGAACGTAGTTGGCATGAGTGGTGGGGAGTTCACTCTTCACAGTTGGAACCATTGTCACTGCGGCAACAACATACTTGCTGTTGATGACATTGGCGGAGGAGACAGGGAAGATCATGCCAGGCTGTGACGAGCCTCCGATTTTGTACAAATGTGGTTCAAAGAAGTTGTAGCGCTTTTCGACGCGGTTAAGTGCGTTGTATGTGCCGTATGTGTTGTGGCCAACGATGATATCGGCGGATTTCTTGGCGAGGCGAGCAAGAACTGTTCCTGTTTGATATTGGATGAGTTCTTGGACTGAGGGAACTTCTGCCCCTGTGAGCCAATCTGTGATTTCGCGAATGGTGTCAATGCTTTGGTAGATGTAGAAATCAAGTTCGGTGCGATCGGTCTTTTTCGTAGCCGCGTTGAACCCCTCAGCGATTCCTCTGTTCATGTCGATGAATTTGGTGACTGTTTTCCAGTACGGTGAATCCTGAAGGAAGTGATTTTACAAAATGAATACTGGGGTTGTTTTACATTGCTCTTTGATGTATTCGAGGTTCTGTTTGAAGAATTCAACAACTTTCTGAAAACAACGTTGCGGAAGTGATGGGACAAACGGTCTTTGTTTCTTCGGTTTTGAAGATATTCTTTTCGACATATTCCATCACGTTGCCGTAGTGATTGGCAATTTGCTTTTGGAGGATGTACCCTTCACCGAACTGAGCGAGAAGAGGCGGTAAAGCAGAGAAGAGGACAGACTCCCATCAAATAGGCAGCAGATGTTGTTTGTGTGTTTTTGGTGGTGATTTCGAAGCGAGTATATCCCTGTTTCTTGATAGTATCTGTTGAGGAGAGAATTTGAATGGGTGTGAAGAGTGGAGCCCGATACCTTCGAAACGAGCGATAACATCGTCATCCTTGCCTTTCCCGTTGGTGACAGTTGCTCCAGCATCGGTCTTTTTGATTGTATAGAAGTATTCCCTGGCCTGGCTCACAGCAACAAGGACGAAGAGAGCGAGTGTCATCTACAGAAAAGAGTCGAAAAAATTAGCTAAAAGTGATTAAATAAGAAAAAAGTGAAAAAGAATGACATTGGCGAGATTGTTTCGTCGACATACGAATCTAAGCGTTGATCAAACCCTACATTTCAACTCTGTCCTGATTGAACGAGACACATTTTGCTGAAAGAGTGTAAAAACAATACAACAATTAGTGTTGATGAAGAAATGCATTCGGATTTGGCAGTCGTTGAAAGAATGAACCAGGATGACTCATCCGTTGAATGAGGAACTGGATGTCTTGCGGTGAGAGTGCAGAGGGGTTGACGCGCCGCATCTGCGCGGCTGGTCGACGACGTGGTTGGAGGAACAATGTTCCTGCCAACATCGCGAGAGGTCCCAAGAACCGCCGAGCATTCGACAAAAAGTTTCTGATGGGATGATCGGTCGGATGAGGCGCATCACGCGGCTGCTCCTCAGCAGATGCCTGCTCAGCTTGAGTCGCTGAGGATCGCCCAGACACGCTCGACGAGAGGGACGCTTCGGGAATGTTGCGAGGGTTGTCAGCGTTGCACAGCGGACAGCGGTTGTGGATCTTGAGCCAGTCGTCGAGACACTTCCTGTGGAACTGGTGTCCACAAACAGGAAGGGTCTCCAGCTTCTCTGCGTGCGGGAAGACTGGGCCGCTCGGTGTCGACGAGACGTGCTCGTTGGCAGCGGCTGGCGGGGCCGAAGCCTGCAGAGGCGAAGGCAGTTCAGCGGGATAGGAGTCGGGAGGAGGGGCAGACGGGTGGGTGTGGGAGGGGTGGGGTGGGGGAGGAGGATGGAAGGGCGAGGAGGACGAGTTGAGTGGAGGGAGCGCCGACCCATCGGGCACTTCGGGATATTCCCCCATTTCCGTTGCAATCTCGCCACGTCCCCCGCCCGACTGGTCGTTCGGTCCCTTCGGCGTCACGTTGATTCTCACAGCGGGCGACGGCGCATTCGGCTCGGATTGTGTGGAGTGAGAGGGGGGAGGCGGAGGAGAGAGGCCCATCGCTTCTTTGTAGCGTCGGAGGGCAGCGATGTATTCTTTGGGGAAGGGCTCGAGGCAGATGGCACATGTCTCGGCGAAGATTGGAGGGTGGTGGGGATGCTCCTCGCTTTCCTTCTGCTGGCTGAGCTGGGGAAGTGAGAATGGGAGGGACAGACCAGTTCATTCGAGAACCGCTTCTGTCTTCGCTGGTACAGCATCTTCTTGATTTGGATCACAGCGACGGCAGACAAGACAGCAACTGCCAGCAGACAGAGAACGATCAATCCCATGTGGTTCGCCATCCACAGCAGGAACGAGCCCGTCGGCGTGTCGGTTTGGCCGCTGATTTTGTTAATGTCAGCAATGGCAACAGATATGGCCTGGAACGATAAGAATGAGTAAATCACACATTTGCAAAGCGATAATCGTTGAGGGGAAGGCGCATATCGCTCACAACCTGCTCGAGTTGCTTTGTTGTCATGACAGAGGCCAGTTCTGGACCTGTTGAAGTCGTCATCTAGAAAGGGATGTAAAAAAGGAAGAAAAACCTTTTCATCGTTGATTCTAAGAGAGAGTAATAAGAATAAAGGCAGACGCGACTGTGATAAGGAGTGAGGGTTCTTTGTTGTCAGCGAGTCCAAATTTCTGATAGAGCTTATTTGAAAACGAATGAGCAGGTTCATTTGATGTGATGGACTGGAAAATTTACATGTGCAAACATGTTCAGACTCTAACCAGGCAAATCATGAAATTTATGCCTTTCGATTTTTTGAGTTTTTCAAGTTCTCGATTCAAGTTTACAAAGTCCCGAATGTTGAGGTATCCACTCTGATCGGATATTGACGACGGCGGAATGGAATTCGGTGTTGGGTAGAGTCTTCGAAAATCATCGATGCGCGAGAGAGGAATAGAATGCAGCGGATCAGTTCGAGGATTTGGAATGTCCGCAACAGTCACGCAGACATCGAATACCACAAATGGCAAGATGAATAGGGACATGAACTTGGAGATAACTCAAAATCTGCGGCTTTGACGCTTGCAGGCTACAGTTTGCGTATTGTTCCAGAAGAAACTGAAAATTAACAAAACTCGCATCATAAACTCTGTGGTTGCATTGAGGAAGAAAATGATGAGAAGAAAAGAGCAGATAAACTGATCGAACCAAGAATCAGACCACCCTTGTCATGGGTCGTTCATCCAAGGATAAACGTGATATATTTTATCGTAAAGCGAAGGAGGAAGGATTTAGGGCACGGTATACTCAATATATTTACATTCTATACTTTTTTCACCTCTCTCCAATCAATCCAGTTCTGCTTTCAAACTACTTCAGATAGACCAGGAATTTCGCCTTTTTGATGGAGTAACGAATGTCGTTGATCTTTGTGCTGCTCCAGGAAGTTGGAGCCAAGTTTGTTCACAGAGGCTAGCAGAGTCTGTTCACGTCGTCTTCATAATTTCGTTTCTTCGATCTATCAGACATCCAAATGCTCACATCGTAGCAATTGATCTGAATGAAATCCTTCCCATCCCAGGGGTGACCATTCTTCGAGGTGATATCACAAGCCCAACCACAATTGAAAATGTTCGCTTTTCTCTCCTTTTCAGCTTAAGTCAGATCATCAATGCATGCGAAGGAAACAAAGTTGATCTTGTCTTATCGGATGGTGCACCAGATGGTTTGCTCTTCACTTATTTATCGCCTCAGTCACTGGACTCCATGATCTCGATCAATACATGCAACAACAGCTTATCCTCGCTGTATACCTTCTTATTTTGCATTCTCTCCTTCTTCTATAGGCTCTAACTGTCTCTACACAACTCCTTCGTCCCGGGGGAAAATTGTGTGCGAAGATTTTCAGAGGCAAAGATGTTGGATTCATGTACAGTCAGCTCAGGGTCTTCTTTGATGACGTGATCGTTGCCAAACCGCAATCTTCCAGAAATTCATCAATTGGTTCGCATTTCTCTCAATTCATGCCACTCAACAGAATCATTCATTGTCTGCCAAGGTTTCCATCTTCCTGAAGGATACCCTCCGATTCTTATCGACTCCACACAACCAAGATACGGTCTCCCACCCACCACCGATTCAGTTCTCGTTCCTTTTGTTGCATGCGGGGACCTGAGTGGGTTTGACAGCGACCAGGCGTACCTCCCTACACATGTATCCTCTCTTCCTTTGGTTCACTTTTTCCGAAGAATCATTCTCTATTGCCGGTGGCCCCACCAGTTGATCCACCATATCGAGAATCTGTAGTCAACCGTCAGGCACACAATGTTCCTGTTGCTACAACTGAATGAACACTTCATTTATTTCTTCATTATGATTTACATATCTTTAAAAAACGACTAGTGAATCGTTTGTTTGAGTTTCTTGCGTGTGTTTTCGCAGAAACTTGATCTGCCCACATTGTCAAGTCTCATCACCACCCCTCCCGTTCTTTGAAAGAACAATGAAAATTAAAGCCATTTCCAGGCTAACACCTGAGAAACCAATTCTTCGAAGGAATATTGATCCCACTCTCCATCCCCTCGCTCGAGGTCGAGAGGCCCAACGTGCAACAGTCGCAGCAAAGTGGGACCGTATCTTTGCGAAACCATTTGTTGGTATGTGTTTTTGCTCATGTTCTTCTTCCATTTTTTCTCTTATTTTTATTAGGCGCACTCTCTGGCCACTATGATGGAGTCTGGTCTCTCACACGGCATCCCCGCCGACTAAACTGCGTTCTCTCAGGAAGCTGTGACGGAGGTATGTTCATGTTCGCATTTTCTTGTTTGCTATCCTTTTTTAGAAATTCGCATTTGGAATACTGCCAACAAAACAACCATCAAAGCCTTCCATGCCCATGAAGGATTTGTTCGGGGTCTCTGTTTCCCCGGATCTGGCGACAGACTCCTATCTTGCAGTGATGATCGAACAATCAAGATTTGGCGCTCCGATCTCTGGACACAGGGCGACACATTATCACAATCAATTGCTGCTCTTGTTGAGCGGACAAAGGAAGCCGAAGAGTTTACCCAACTTGGTGAAGTATTGACAGAGCCGACAGACGACTTCGATGACGAATCGTCCGAAGAGTCGGACGGAGAGACTGTTCGACGGCCTCTCCCAGGAAGTGCGGAAGCAACTGCCGAACTCACTGAAGTGCCCATTTCAACGATTCTTGGAACTACTGCTTTCACATCTCTTGCTCATCATTGGGAGAAACCCCAATTCATCACAACTGGAGGGAGTGTTGATTTGTGGACTGAGGAACGCACATCTCCTCTCGAATCGTTTGCTTGGGGAGCCGAAAGTGTTTACCATGCAGCGTTCAATCGCGTGGAAAAAGATACCTTCGTTACGTGTGGCAGTGATCGCTCGATTGTCCTCTACGACCTCCGCGACAAAACCCCAATCCGCAAACAGATTATGCACATGCGGACGAACTGTGTCTGCTGGAATCCGCAAGAAGCATTCAACTTTATCGCTGGGAACGAGGACGGGAACATCTACGAGTACGACATGCGAAAACTCTCCTTTGCTCGGAATGTGTACAAAGACCATCTGGATGCTGTGATGAGTGTGGATTTCTGCCCCACAGGACGCTCCTTTGCGAGTGGATCTTACGATCGGACCGTCAGAATGTGGAATGTGGGACAGGGCAAGTCGAGGGACGTGTACCATCTGAAGCGAATGCAAAGAGTGTTTGTGGTGACGTACACCGGCGACGGGCAGTTTGTTCTGAGCGGGAGTGATGATGCCAACGTGAGGCTCTGGAAAGCGCACAGTTCAGACCCGCTGTACACAATGGTCGGCAGAGAGAAGCAGAAACTGAACTATCTTCGGAGACTGCAAGAGAAACACAAGGACCTCCCCGAGGTGAAGCAAATATCACAGTCTGCCTCCCCTTCTCTCTTCACTTTCCTTCACTCTTCAGGGCGAGACATCTCCCGCATCAGCTGCATAGCAAGGTAATCAAACAAAGAATTCGCGAGGAGGCGGATAAAAGGAGGGTTGATAATATTTTGAGGCATTCGAAGCCAGGAAGCGAGAAGGTCGAACCAGAGAGAATGGCCAGTATTGTTGAAGAAGAACAATAACACATTTCACGAAGATTTGAAGAAATATTGATTTTATTCACATTATTCAAACATTTCTTGGCGATTGCGAAGAGTTTAGTCTCATCTCCATCCATCAACCCATCATCTTTTCGGTTTGTGTGATTTGAGTTTCCTCGATGAATACGACAATGAAACGATCTAAAAAGATTGACTTTGACAAAATGATCTCCATTTCACCAAGTGGAAATGTTGATTTAATTCGTCACGGCATTTCTAGCTTTGAGGGACTGAAACCAAATCCTCAAATCAAAGTCCTTTTCCTCCGTTTGTCTCTTTCTGCTTCTGATTCTAACTCATTTTTTCTGTCTATCTGAAACATTTTCGTGTTTTTCTTACTTTTTTCACAACACGGAATCCTCGTTATACCAGAATCCAACCCATTCACAACTTTTGATCATTTTCCTGTCTTCACACACTTAACTGAATTATACCTCAACGGAACATCACTTCAAAGTCTTCGTGGACTTCGAAAATTGCCAAGACTGAAGAAGATAGACATCTCAAATACTCCTCTCGGAAACAGACCACAAAGCCGTCTTATGTGTTTGTGTCTCCAATTTTCAAACTTCTTCAGTGATTATTGCCATTGGATCCACTCTTTTATATGTGAACAATGAGAAAGTATCATCCAAAGAATCCATATCAGCCCAGTTCTACGCCAAAGGGATTCAGGACTTGTTTCTGGAGGGATACGTCTTGGACCACGTTCCAGAGACTCTCCCCCAATATTTCCGCATTCTTCTGAGTGACGGAGAAGTCACAGAACGTTTAGCTTCATCTTTCTCATCGTTTCAGACATCGCTGGCCTCATCAGGATCGAGGAAAGTGACGAACAACATTCACTCACAGCACAATACGCCCCCAAATCGAAGAAGACCGATCATCGGACGCCTTCGAAGAAGAAGACCCCAGTTGAGGTTGAAACACCCTTCCAGGACACACTTCTGGACACATACGCATCACTCGAACAGGACAGTCTGGGTGCAGACGAGGAGCTGAAGCGGAAGGAGGAAATGCGGAAGAAGCTTGTCGATCAGGAGCAGAATGCTTTTGAGGAGGAGAAGTTGGAGAAAAAGAGAAAAGAGAAGGAGAAAGAAATGGAGGAGATTCGAAGGAGAGAAGCCGAAGAGGCACGAAAGAAGGAAGAAGAACGAAAACGGAAGGAAGAAGAAGACCGGAAAAGAGAAGTCGAGAAGCGGAGGATGAAAGACAAAGAAGATCGCAGGAAGAGGTTGGAACAGAAGCGGATCAGAGAAGAGGAGAAGAGGAGGATGGAAGAGATGAGAGGTACTGGTGACCACACGCAAGAAGGGAAAAGCAGTGGAGAGGATGAGAAACAAAACACAGGAAAGAAGAACGATGATGCTGCCGATGGGCACAAACCAAAGGAATTGGAAGCAGACGACAAGGCAACACAAAACGCGAAAGAAGACGGAACTGAAAGGAAAGGAGCCGACAGCGAAGAAGAACCACAACACCTCAACTCACAACCAGACGCTCCAGAAGCAGACACAGAAGAGAGGAAGCCAATCGAAGGGAGCACAGAGAAAGAGGACGGAGATGACAGACACTCACAAAACGAGCAGAATTCGTCCGATCCGAATGACTCCGAGAAAGCCATCAAGTCAGCGGAGACGTCAGACAGAAATGACGACGACACAATTTCAAGTCAGAATCAGACGGACGAAGCATCCCCAAACGATTCACACCCACCTTCCACGAAGTCGGAGTTGGACGTGCGGAAGAAGGGAGAATCTGAAAAGGATGAAGGAGAGGACAATGAAACTGAACGAGACAGGCACGCTCCGAAAGAGACAGTGGAAGAGGATGATGAAGGTGAGAAGAGTGAAAGCAAGAAGAGTGGAAGGCATGAAGACAACGAAGAACAAGAACATCCTCAGAAAGATGGACAAACTGACAGTGAAGTCAGCACAGAAGGAGAAAAAGAGAAGGAGAGCGAGGAAGAGGAAGAGAGACGGAAAGCCGAGGAGAGGAGGATGGAAGAAGAAGCTCAGAAAGAAAAAGAGGAACAAATGCAGAGAGAAGCTGCCCGCGTCCGAGACGAAGAGCAAGCCGCTCTGAACAGACTGAACGAATCTGTGCTCAAAGCCTGCTTCCCATTTTCTGAACGCCAGCCGACATTCCGCACTCCGCAGCAGCTCTCCTCTCGCAAAGCGAATTCGTCGCTCTTCCGCGTCAAGCTCCTCACCCAGCAATCCGAGCAGACAGCGAAGAAGCCGTCAGAATGCCCCGATTGCGTCATTTTCGACTCTTTCGGTGTGACTGTGCGGTCTTCTGAGTCCCTTTTTGGGTTTGAGGAGAGAACATACAACTGGGGCACAGCGGTTTCAGTGTGCCATTCTTCTCGTCATCTTTTTCAGATGTGTGAAAACCAGGCCTCAAGAACATTGACTCTCCATTTTCAAGAAGACGAGAATCAAAAAGATTCACAGAGCACATTTTCGTTCAAAGCCAAAGTCCCAAAAGCGGTTGTCGATTGTTTCGATAGCTGGAAGGCAGAAAAAATTGAATGACACTCTTTTGCCTCTTAATTTGTCTTTATATTGATTTATCTCTTCATTATTCTGTGCCTATCGGCATCTTACCACTTCGCTATTGTGTCACTTCTCATAGTGACAGAAAAGGGTCAGATCTGATCGAGCGTCCATTCATTTTCTTTATAAATTTGACGCGGTGTCTTTGATTGGGTGGGATGAATGCTATCCCCAACATAGCGCTAATTAATTTGCGTGATTCCACCACTACATCACAGTCGCAACGACTTGCTTCTCCTCACCTTCTGACACCACTGTCTCCTTCTAAATCATCTAAACAAAATAGTGTTCCGATTTCTGATGTAATTCCGTCCTTTCCAACGTCATACACTGTTTCATTGCCGACCCATCGACGATCACACTCACGAATCCGTCATATTCCTTCATTTAGTGGTTTGCCTGGCTCTTCATCATAAATTATTAATACTGTCAATTTTTCCAGAGACACCACCAAATAAACAGGACATGTTGTTCCTCCATTCTCTCGAACAATGTTCATTCATTTGTGACTTCTCTCCTCATGCTGACGAGGCTTCGATCGCGGACAGAAATCTCAAAACAAACTATTTACGGGATTTATTGCAATTCATTGCCGACACATCTTATTCGTTCCCCGAGACAACCTGGGTCCCTGTGTTGAAGATGGTCTCCATCAACCTATTTCGTTCACTCCCCATTCCGGAATTTCCACCGCCTATTTGTATCTCTCTTTTCTTCTCATGTTTCAGATGGTGACACGGATCGAGACTTTCTTTTCTTGGACCCTTCCTGGGAACACCTCCAATACGTGTACGACCTCCTCTACCGATTCATCAACTCCCCGAATGTTGTTCCTAAGACAGCCACTCCTTATTTCCCATCTACGTTTCTGATATCATTGATGGATCTCTTTGACTCACCCGATCCTCGCGAACGTGAAGCTCTGAAGACAATCATCCACCGCTTCTATGCCCGCTACCTGACCAGAAGGAACATCATCCGCAGCACCATGGGGTCTCACTTCCAACGGCTTGCTTTCCACCATATCCAGTTCAATGGGACTCAGGATCTCCTGGACCTCCTCGTCTCCATCGTGCACGGATTCACTGTTCCTCTGAAAGAAGAACATGTACAGTTCTTCAGAACGTGCGTTCTTCCTTTAAACACAGTGTTTGTCCTATTCCTTTGTTCATCACTCGCCTTTCTTCCAAAGTGAGCAAATTGACTCCTTCATCGCTCCACTTAGCCACTGCCTTTGTGTTTATCTCCAAAAAGACCCGGCTTTGATTAAAACCGTCGTTTCTTTCTTGATCCGCGTCTGGCCATTGTCCAATCCGCACAAGCAGGTTCTCATGGTCACCGTTCTTGAAGAGATCATCGAAGCCGTGCCGACCATCAGGCTGACTCCTTTTGCTGCTCCTCTCTTCCAGCTCCTCGCGTCTTGCATCACCTCCACGAACTGTCTCGTCGTTGACCGCGCCCTCTCTCTCCTCTCTAATGACACCATATTAGGTCTTATTTCGTCAACCCGGCAGCTCTCGTTTCCTATTTTGTATGCGTCGCTCTCCAAAAATACAAACAAGCATTGGGACGGAAACATCATGTCACTCTCTTTCTCTGCCCTCAGCGTTCTCGTCCAGATCGACCAAAGACTGGCTGCGAAGTGTCAATCGTACGAACGCAAGAAAAACGAGAAACTAGCTGAGATCCGCGCGGCGAGAGACTATCACTGGCAAATGGTTGAGCAGCTCGCCCAGCTCAATTCGCCTGCCTCTCCTCCGCCTCCCGACAACCCTTTCTCACCTGGATGCATCTTATCACACAAATCACGTCCCACATGCTCGTTTTCCAACCTGAACCTCCCCACACTGAAGTCCAAACACCATCGAGTGTCTCCGCAATCGTCAGGATCGGAGTCTCCCGTGAGTCCACTCGCAGAGACGAAAATCCCTCAAATTTCGCAATCTGCATGCTTCACCAACCCATCCACATCGCCTCGCCCAGAGGTTAATTCCACTGCGGCTTCCAAAGCAAAACGACCTGACCATTCGCCCCTTGTTCGGTGCCCATCATGATAATTTCTTCTCTAGCAGCCCTCTGGCTAATTTCCCGGTGACCCCATTTTTTCCATCAGGATTATCCATCAGCTGGCCATTTTATAGTCCAACTCTTTGTTTCGTTTTAAGGGTTTATTTTACATTCTGTTCTCTGCTATCTGAAACTTTGGAATCGTAGCAATCATTTCGTGTCATAAGTGTTTCATCTCTCCATATCAGAATGAGAGAATGATTGCAGATGGGCTGGATCTACAATGTTCACCCTCCCAACAGTCGAATACCCTTTTTCAGGATCGGATTATGTTCATGGAATGGTTTATAGTCGCTGGGACAATATTCTAGGTCCGATAGTTGAAAAGGTAAGATTTTCATTTTTCATCAAACTTTTCGAAACTCTCTGAAAAACCAGTTTTGGCCAGGGTCAATTGTTCTGCCTCCAGACGACCTGGCTGTGGTTGCACGTCAATCCTTAAGCTCTTCGACTGAAGAAACGGTTCAGAAAGTGGACCAAGACATTCAAATCGTCATTTTATCGAAACCACGTATTTTTTCCCCTATCACTCATTTATCTGATAACAATCGTGTTTTGGATTTAACTTGTCAGAATATGTCCTCTTGGCTTCAAAATTCGAAGTTTCATCTCGATATGGACGAAATGCAGCATCACTTTCAATCCTCATCCCACTGTTTGCCTATCTTTTCTCTCAGATTTTTCCCATATATCACAATCTTCCAGGACAGTATACTCAAGATTTTTGGAGGTCTCTTCAAATCTTATCGAAAACTTACGAGTACTTTCTCAAAGATTGGAGAATCTTCTTCTCGTTTTTCCTTGTCTTTTTTCACTCTATTGTAGAAAATACCCAAACCATTTGCATACTTTGATATGATTCTTCCCCAATACTCCAATATTTTCGATTCAATTTTCTTGTCAGGCCTCCCACCCCCTCGGATTGAGTATGCCAACCTTGGTCTTCAAGTTTATTTCCGTATTTATGAACAGAGACACGTTCTTTCTTCCGAGATATTCTGAAATGTTGGATGAGCAATCATTCTTCCAAAGGTTTGCACCATATTCTGATTATTACTCCATGCAGATGCTTCACATCCCACCTCAAAACTGTCGGTAGATCAATTGTGATCGGAGAAGATACGAACTATGTAAACCAAGTTTCTCATTTTCTGTTGAGAGTATACTATCTTTTCCATCAGATGGTCAATTCTCTTCTTCTCTTAACTCCACAACATTGTCCAACATCACGTCTCTCCATCAAACCAGCTCCCTTCGTTCCTCTCCCCGATTCTGATGCGAAGACTGGAGGTCAGATCTGGTTTCCTCCTCCATCGACACCAACCCACTTTGCATCTCGCACAAATTCCAAAGAAACGCTCCCCCAAAATCAATGCCAGTCACCATCCCTCTCCGCCGCAAAGGCAGACTTTTCGGTGCCAAATTCACCAACTTTGATTCCCACACCATCTCAACTCCCTCCTGCTCCTCTTTCTCTCCCAATGGCTGCGAACAGAGAGCGAAAACGAACTCGCTTCATCCCAAACTCAACAGACACCGCCCTTTCTCAATTCGAGCAAGTTTTTGTTGGTGGGTCTCATAAGCATTATGGTGTGTATGCGCTTGGGAAGGAAACTATGGCTGTCCTCCGACACGAGAAGAAGGATCTTGAGAAATCCCAAGCAGGCCACAAACCCGACAAACACGAACACAGCGGCTTTGTAAATTCGCCTCTCATCAACCAAGAGATCACCACAATCGAAGACCGCTCAAACCCAACACGCTCCCATTCCCACAACTCCCTCCGACGCCGACGCAGCGAAATGCGACTGAAACAGACAGCTGTCGAGCGCTCGCCGCCGCCCAAACCAGACACAATCCAACTCGGCTGGACAGAGCTGGACGAGACGGTCAAGTTTGTTGTGCGAGTCACAAACACAAAATACAGCTCGACGATTTCACACTTTCCTTCAGGACTCA
Organism: Blattamonas nauphoetae; assembly: GCA_033064195.1. Taxonomy (NCBI): domain Eukaryota; phylum Preaxostyla; order Oxymonadida; genus Blattamonas; species Blattamonas nauphoetae. Next base: position 124,172 of record JARBJD010000116.1, on the reverse strand, counting down.
CCACACCGCTCCCCACTCCCTCCCAAACGCCCACTACTCAAACCCCACACGTCGAACTCCTCCGCCAGCGCAGAATGTGTGGTCTGACATCATCGCTGAGCGGGGGAGGACCGACAGCGCGTGGATTGCGAGGGGAGATCGAAAGGCAGGAGACGGAAGTGGTGTGGAAGATGCTGTCTGCACCGTGTCGGAAGAAGAACCGCTGGAGAGACATTGTCCATGTCGACGAAACCCCACTTTTCAGACCACACGACACCCTCTCCCACATTCACCATCACAACCAGACATCGGACGAGATCCACACACCCATCATCTCACACGACTCGTCCCTCCACACATTCCACACCATCGACGAGGACGACAGACACTCCAACGCCACCAACACCCGACTCGAACAGAAACACCGCTTCATGTCGCACACATCAACATTCTTCCCAAACGACAGGATTCAATCGATGGTGTCGTTTGGAGCGTCGCGAAAGAACAGCTTTCGGTCTGTTCCGGCTGAGGACGAGTGGGAGGGCGTGGAGGAGGGTGTGGATCTGCTTGTGTATGCTGGGTTCACCCCCGGCCTCTCTGTGCAGGGCCTTGTCGGAGTGTGTTCTCTCTTCTTTTCATCATTTGCTTTGTCTCTGTTTGTGTGCTCTTCCTCTTCAGACTGATCTCTCCCCTCTTCTCCTCCACTCCTCACCGCATCCTGTCACTCTCATCAACCTCAACACCCACACTGTCGTCAACACCCTTCCAAAGGACTCTGCCACTCCCAATCTCGAGCAAAACCAGCACCAGCTCTTCCTCTCCTTCATCCGCAGCTTCGACGCCACCGCTGCCAATCATCTTCTCTCACTCGACGCAGCGCAACCAGAAACACTCCGCGAATCAGACCTCGCATCTCTCTCGACATCCGAAAACGAACGAGTTGATCTCCTCTTCACAGGCCCACAGCCACGATTCATCTCGCTCAGTCAAACACCAACACCCAGCGGCTCCCCAACCCAATCTCTCCACCCGTTCCCGACAGCCCAGTCGTCTGCTGTCCCTCTCAGCTCGTCGACCCTCTCCCAGCGACTGTCACACATCCGCTCACTCAGCGCTCGCTCGTTCACTCTCCCCCGCGAGCTCGTCACGTCCGTCACGCCTGCCAACCAGTCTTCGCACGTCCTCCACACAATCATCAAGCGTGTCCTCTCTCTCGATCGGGAGGGACAGGTTGTGTTTGTCGAGCGGATGAAGCAGCTACGTCTTCGATCGATCTTCTTCGCCCTCTTCGTCCTCCGCACACGCCATTCCGCCCTTTCTCGCCATCAATCTCCCAGCCACTCCACATACCTCAATCCAGCCTTCCTGAACCCCTCCCTCTTTGCTCTGCCTGACTCCAAACACAGCCAGTCGACACTTCCCGACATTCCTGCTGAGGTTCTCGCTGAAGCACAGAAACTGTCGGAACTCGCGCTGCACGGGGTGATGATCGACGAAGGCTTGTCTTTTGAGGATTTGGCTGTCTTCAGCGGTCTTGCGGGGATGTACATTCCGGGTGTGGAAAAAATGTTGCTCCTGTCTTCGGGAATGGGCGTCCAGTTCACCAGTTTCTTGTTGAACATGTAATAGCACTGTTATTCCTTTCTGCCTGTAAGTTTTCCTCACAAATGTGCATTTCTGTGATCTTTGATCACGAGATTTACTATTTGATGACTTCTTCATGTCTTGAGCAAACTTATTCAATTCTATGGTTCGATCGAGTTTGTACGATTAAAATGAGCGAACATGGTTCACATCATACAAACAGGTCCACTTATTCACAACAACTTACACAATACTCATACACAACAGGGGGAAAGGCACTTTTTCCATCACAAAGTCCAGTTCACTCGCTGCCTTCCACTTCTCCAGTCCCAGACGACCAAAGTCAACACCACACCAAATCAATGCTGCCAGAACAACCTCAGCTTGCCATGATTTCACCTTTTCCGTTTCTTTTGGATGTTCCACTCTCGCCACTCTTTTTGTCAAGCAAACACTTCTTTATCCACTTCCTGGAAGAACTACCCATCTTCACACAACAGCGTCATGCATTCCCCAAAAATCATCTTCGACCATCGCCCTCTCCACGCCTTCCCGGTGGTTCAACTGATCGGTTTGATGGGGATACTCTATCAACTGTTTCTGGACCGATATCACTCCACGCCGCCTCCCAAACATACACACCGCCAAAGCCAATCACCGAGATCTTCAAAAAATTGGCAAATTGTCCCTGGCTCACGTCACCTAACGGCGTCTACGATTTTCTTGATCCATACCCTTATAAGCAGAAGGTCAACCCTTATTCACAACCCTCGCCGGAAACAGACCAACTGGACAAAGATGGGAACACCCAAATGGGAGGCCTGTACGGTTCTGGAGTCCACGGATTCGTCAGTGACCCAACGAAACAAACACCGCCGATCCAGAAGCTTCTAAAGACATGTGTACTGAAACCAACGCGCACCAAAAACACGCTTTATGAGGATATTGCATGGTGGAGGAGAGCTGAACCGTATCGAAGCCGTATTTCTGTCACTGATGTGATGAAGAGGTCATTCACTGCATTTCCTGATCCAGAAGCACCATTTCGTTACAACACACAACATTCCACTCTTTTGTATCAGCTATCGTCCAATGCTGTCGAAGCCGAATGGAACAAGACCCACAATCTCACATCCAACACAACGACCACAACTATTTCCGATAGTCTTCTATCTGCCGAGATCGAGGCCTTTTATAATATTATGTCTGTCACCCAATCCGAAACCCTCGCCCGCTTTAATTTAATTGAGCGTATCTGGACAACTGGACTCCAAGTTGCTGACCAACTCAGAAGCGAACAAAAACACAAGCGGGAAGAAAAGGTCCTCCCAGACGCCCTTTACATCTACGGATCGTTCTCCTCCCACCTCTCGCTGCCGATGGGTGACATAGATCTTCTTTTCTGCACCAAGGAACAGGTCCAGTACATCGAGTGTGCTCAACGTGAAATCCGCGCCATTCTCGAAGCTTGGTATGGGAAATCAATTCGAGAGCGAGTCAAACTTGAACTTTCCGAGGCCCGCCGCAACAAAACCCACAACCTCCGCCGAATCCTTCAGGAGCGGCATCACCTGCACTCCTTCTCCACCGACGTCCAACTCGTGACCAGCCTTCAGCTCCACTTTCTCAAACAAACAATTCCTGCCGAAGGAACAGACTCTCCTCCCAAATTCTGCGCTGTCTGCGGGAACATCCTCTTCCCGCCCTTCACCGTCTGCGACTGCGATCCCGACGTGGCCCTTTGGTATCACTCGCAGGCCTTCCGAGACAGCCAAGTGTCCTTCGCAGTGTCCACCCCACAGGAGCTCAGTTCGACCGCACATCCGAAGGGGACGAGCCACATCAAGCAGCTTCTGCAGATTCCGCTCACTGTGAGCCACCTGCGGAGAGGACAGCGAGTGTCGTCGGTCTCTCCCCTCCAACACCTCCTCGACATGTCCAACCCGCTCTCCCTCGACACCCGGATGTCTGTGCAGAACGCACTTGTCGTTCCATCGATCCGACGAGTCCTACACGACAGCTCAGACACGCTCACCCTCATCGGACAGACACTCCACACCCTCCCCGCTCCCGACCGCTCCAAAACACGCCCCAAACTCACTCCACCCAAAGTGGAGGCCAGCCTCGCCTTCCTCCAGTCACTCCGAGACAACCCATTCACTCTTCCCGAGCCTCCGAAAGTGTCGCTCGAATCGACACACTTCTTCCTCTCTCGAATGTTCGAGTCCCTCCAATCGTCTCGCATTGTCTCCCATTCAAGCTTCATCTCCACTGCTCGCGTGCCCATCGTCAAAGTCAGCGACAGCACCCAACTCGAGCCCCGTTCTGACGAGACGCTCTCGCAGAGTCTCTCCGCGGATGTTGGGTTTGGGTCGGTGTCTGGAATCATCAACAGCGACTTCCTGCGCTGCCTGCTCGTCGTCTACCCGACCGCCAAATATCTCATCTTCGTCCTCAAAATGTACCTCCTCGTGAAGAAGCTGAACGAGCCGTACACAGGCGGCATTGGAGGGTACGCGCTGTCGCTCCTCGTCCTCTCCCATCTCCAGCAGTACCGAAGGAACTTCGGGAAGGATTACAAAACCGAGTCGCTGGGCAGGCTCCTCATCACGTTCTGCCAGCTGTACGGCGAGTCCCCAGACCTCCCACACCCGCCCAACCAGTCCGACGCTCCTTTCTCGTTCTCTCGCTTCATGATCAGCGTGCGAGCTGATGGAAAGTACATGCCGATCGACGCGAGCATCCAGAACAACCCGCCCACACTCGCCAAACACCCCAAAAACTCCGCCGCTGTCTCGCCGATGATCATCGAAGATCCGCTCGACCCGAACAACAACACGTCGCGGTCGTGTTATCGAGATGTGGAGTTGAAGGAGTGTTTTCTGTTTGCGTATCGCAGGCTGACCGACCCCATCCCCCCTCCCCTCCACCCCGTCGCCTACCACATGTGTGAGAACGTGATTGAAGATAAGCTCGGCCAGCCCCGGCCACATCAACTCGTTCTGACAGAAGCCGAGCAGATCAAGCGGGAGATGTTCATGGCCGACAAGGAGATTCTGAAGCAGCCGCTGCCGTCCAACTTTGAGCCTGTCGTCCCAACCATCCTGGGCAGCATCATCTACACCGACCAGACATTCAAAGAGAACCGCGACCAGTTCAATCGCCACTTCCACCGAAAGTCGCCGTTCTTCGCCGATCCGCGAGTGGTTCTGTCGGAGCAGATGGACTTGGTGAGGATGCGGATGGACGAGCTGAAGCTGAAGGAGCCAGTTGTCACTCCGAACCCGGAAATGCCGACCATCACAAACATGACAGGCGTGGTCAAGCACTGCCTTCTCTCGCTCGACATCTCGAAGAAGGAGGACGAGGCTGATCGCATGCAGATTAAGCAGCTGCAGGACGAGCGGCGAGTGCAGGAGATTGCACAGGGCATGAAGAGTCGGAACGAGGAGCAGAACAGGAACTCCAAACTGCTCTCGCACTTCCTCCACTACGTGCTCAAGTCCGTCCGCGTCCACCATCCGCACCTCTCCACCTTCTTCCCCTCGCTCACCACGCCAGGCTCCCCGTTCTTCGTTGGGCCCGAGTCGGAGCTTCTGTCGCAGCTGAAGAACAACAAAACATTGACCGATCTCTTCCACCGCGCGAAACAGGTCAGCCTCGCCCATCTCTTCAAGTCGTACGAAGTGATGTCGTCCCAGTTCCCTCTCATCTCCACCCTCACTCCCTTCCGCGCTGTCAACACGCAATCCACACAATACGAGCGCTCATCGTCCTACCCACAGGACGCACGCCAGCACCACTCCCAACGCTCCAGTGCCTCCCAACAGCCGCTCACACCGTATCAGCAGTCCCCCAACTTCATGATGCAGCAGCCACGCCGCCCCTACCACCACACTCCGTACGAGCAGGCCGACGAGGAGCGTCTCTCCGACTTCGCCCAATCCGGCCTCGCCCCGTCGCCCAACCTCGACCAGTACCCTCCCCCTCCGACAGGCACCATCTACCCGCAGATGTACAACCAGCACATGCTGATGAACTACCCGATGGGCGGCATGCCCCCCAACCAGAACATGATGGGCATGCCGCCTGGCCCGATGCAGATGGGCCAAGCCATGCCCGCCCCCCTCGTCCGCCCCGATGGCTATCCCGAACACGCTGACCCCAACTGGCCCCACCAGGCTCACATGCCCAACAGGCAGGGGGCTTACGGCAGACCGCAGCACCACTTCCCGACACAGCCCAATATCGTCTACCCGCCCTACCCGTACCAGATGGGGAATCAGCCGAGAGAGCCATGAGTTTTTGCTTCTATGTTCTGCTTTTTTTCGAGAATCTTCATTGTCTCTCTGTATTCATTTCGCTCAAGTGTTTTCTGATGATTCAAGTGATTTTGGTGAGAGATCCCAGATTTACGCCGATCAGACCCAGATAAAGAGATGTCCAAGTTCACATCGAAGAAGGTCTCTCTTAAGAGGTTCTTGATTCGATACTTTCCTCCTGGTGTCATTATTGAATATGCCGACGCAGATGGGCAGCTCTGTGTTCAGACTATTGACCTACTCGACCTCTCTGGATCATCCGATGCTGAAATGGTAGCAGATACAATTATTCGAGAAATTTCGATAATTTCCGCGTCAAAAAAGCCTCAGTTATTACGACTGGTAAAAAGTCTGTCTCCACTGGCCTTTAACTTTCCACTTGCGTTCTCTCATCTGTTTTCTGCCCCTTCTTTCTCAGAACTTGTTGAAAGGCAGAAAGAAGGTAACTCGATCAGTCATTACAACTTTTCCAATCGATTTCAACCACATACGTTTCCAATGAGTAACTGTACACTGAATAAGACTGGATCAGAGATTGTGACGGTGAGCCATGACAGAACAGTTAAAATATGGAACGCAAGGTCAGGAGTTGAGCTAAAGACTCTTACGGGGCATCAAAATGCGGTTTTCTCTGTTTGCTTCAACCATCCGTTCTGGTTTGTATTGTTTGACATCTCGATTCGCCTCTCTTCAGTGATCGCATAATCACTGGATCATTTGATGGGAATGCAAAAATATGGGATGCTGAAACGGGAACGTTATATCATACACTCTCCAAACACACTGCAGAAATCATTTCACTCGCGTCATCATCTCGAAGCACCATCTGTGCCACGGGTCTGCATGTTCTCTCTCCCCATATTCTCTGCAGGTGGAATGGATCGTATGTGTGTCGTTTGGAATTATGAAAATGGAACAGCGATCAGTACTTTGAAGGTTTCATCAATCATCGTCATCTTCTCCAGGGACACGAGGACGCTGTTGTCTCCATCGATTTTCATCCTTCACAATCACTCATCATCACAGGCAGCTTCGATAACACGGCAAAAATATGGGATTACCACTCGGGAGAGTTCGCGTCCTTCATTCTCATCCTTCCAGATGCCTGCACACTCTCTCTCTTCACACGAAGGAAATTTCCTGTGTACGGTTCAATTTTAGTGGAACTGTGGTTGCTACTTCATCGTATGATGGAAATTGCATCCTTTGGGACGCAAACAATGGAACGCGTCTTTCCACGTTACGGTTTGTAAACATCAAGACAGTCGTTATTTCTTCATATATTCGAAACTAAGTCAGTCTTTTTCCTGCATTTCTCTGGTTTTGTGCATTTTTCTTGTATATTCATCCCTTATGAGGACGTTTGAGCAACCTCCCATTTTTCTCCTTATTTCTGATTGTATCTGCAATGTCGATCACATCCTGTCACCTCTTTTGTAGTGGATGCGCCAATGGAATCAACTATCTCACTTTTGACTCTTCAGGGACGATGCTGGCATTGGCCTGTGTTGATTCAAGTGTAAAGCTCTTCTCGACAGAAGGCCAATTTCTTAGTTCATTTGATAACCATGCAGACGATGTTGTGATGGTATGCAGCACATTTATGAATGTGTTCACGCACTATATACGTCGCATCTCCACTCCTTCATTCATCCTCACTTATTTCTCGTATTCTGGATCAAAACGTGCTAATCCCTCTTTTTCTTCATTTTCCAGGTCTCTTTTAACCCGCAAGGCACTCTTCTTCTGTCATGCTCGGCTGATTCGTCGTGCTGCCTCTTCGACCTTCGCAGCATCGGGACAGACCAAACAAAGAAAGACCGTTGCATTCAGGTGCTTCGGGACAGTGACAGCTCCGAGTTTATTTCATGTCAGTTCAGCTACGACGGCGATTCGATCCTGGCCGGTCTTCTTTTCTCTTTGTCACTCTCCTGCAGCAACAAGAGACGGGAAATGCCTTGTGTGGAAACGAAGTGATCGATTGATTTCTGAACAATAGTTATTTCATCATTTTTTGAATATCTCTTGCCTTCTTTTCGACATCATCTCACCCAGTTCTCTTGTTTTGGACTACTGACGCAAATATCAGGTCGAAAACTGAACATATGGTGGATTCAGGGACAAGATCGAGTCATTGGCGGAATTCCAGAGCAGTTACAATCGGCGTTAATTTGGTGGACGGAAAAGACTGTTCATGGTCGGATCAATTTCAAATTCTCTTTTTTGAACTGGCTTCCTCATGTACGATCAACGGCACAATCCGCTCACCTCGATCACAAATCAAAGCTCAAACATCATGAACGTGAAGGATAACCTTACCAGAGCCACCTCTGCGGCCTCCCAGGCAAGTGTTTCTCGTGCACGTGCTCCTGTCAGTCTCCAATCACGTCCATCGCCTCCAATGGCACCCGAGTTGAAGCTTATTCCAGTTTACGTTGTACCACCAACAGAAAAATGGGAAGATATTGATTTTGAGGATAGACATCAGCCGATGATGTGCACCCAGTTTGTGAATGAGTCATACGAATACATGAAAGAACTAGAGGTTTGTTCTACTCAAGACATCAAGTTATTTCATATATGTCATTTTTGAAATCCAATATTACCTCTTCCTCCACCAAATTCAAATTTGATCTTTGATCTCTTTCAAATTTTCTTGTTATCTTCAATCAGGTTCGATGGAGAGTTACGCCCGGTTACATGGCTCATCAGAGTTCAATTCAATTGAAAGACCGAGCATATTGTGTTGACTGGCTTGTTAATTTCCACATGAAACTTTCGTCCATCTACAAAGTGCCTCTCCAACTGGACACTCTTTATTTGACGATCAATATTTTGGATCGATTCCTCTCCAAGTATGTCGCCCCACGAGATCAGCTGAATTTGATCGGAGTTGCCTCCTTCTTCATCGCCAGCAAGTTTGAAGAAACGTACTATCCATCCATCGAGCACCTTATCAAGTCTGCCCCGTCGCCACTCCGAAAACCTGACATCCTCAAAATGGAAAGTACCATCCTCGATGCGCTACAATTCAAATTGGGAGCACCAACCCCGTATCAATTTTTGAAACGATATGCCAAAGTTTCACACGCAGATCAAAATATCGGGATGATCTCAAGGTTTCTTTGCGAATTCTCGCTCGGGAACTATTCACTGTCGACGAACTATCGACCATCGATGATCGCAGCTTCAGCAATCAGCCACTCTCTCACAATTGTTGGCCGAGCTCCGTGGACTGCAACTCTCCAACGCTATACTGGATACACCCATGCAGATCTCATCAATTGCATGACTGAAATGCAAGATGCTGTTCGTAAAGCACCCATACTCAAGACACAAGCTGTCTACAGAAAGTACGCCCAACCGAAGTACCTGAAATGTGCTGTGACTGCAGCCCAAGGAATTTGATGCCTTTTTGTATTTTTTCCATTTGTACACCTTTTTGAACGTCTTTATTCTTCACTTCACCTATCTCAACCATTTTTGTCGCCTTAACAAAATCTCTCTCTAGGATGACCTTGATGGGTTTTACTTCAAACAATACAATAATGAAGTACAAAACAGCCAGTGTAATGCGGTAGATAGAATGAAGAACCCATAGAAACAGAAATAAGAAACAATCAAGAAGAATCAATGAAAACTTGGAAGAGAGGGCTGGAGTGAGAGCTGTGTGGACGTGTTGATGGTGTTGTGTGAGGGGAAAGATTGATTATTCCGAGAATCGCCATCCGATCGTTGACTGTATCCCTGTCTGTGCCGCTCCTTCCTCTGTCGCACCTTTTCCTGACATTCTGTCACGAGCTGGCTGAGCGACGAGACTTTCGTTGCGAGCTCATCCGACAGCTGCAGACTGCGCTGAAACGCTTCCGACTCGCTTTCGTCTGAGACACTCCACATGTCCCGGTCAGACTCGAATTGTTTGCGCTGCCGTCGAAGCTGCAGATGACCCATCCTTCGCCCGCGATTCTGTTCGGCCGAGCGACTGACCTGTTGCTGGCTGTGCTGAGACGGGAAGTGCGAGTGAGTGTGTGGTGGGCGACGAGACGGAGAGATGGTGGGGGAGGACTGGCGGAGGTTGGGGCGAGAATGGAGAGATGGCTGTGTGGATGGCTGGGGTGGAAACTGGCGAGTGAGGAGCTGTTGATGAAGGAGCAGATTCTGCTGCCGCAGTCCGTCCACCTCTTCTCGAATCATCCGCTTCACTTCACTCTTCCTGAGCTGCTCGTCCTCCGCGTATTCCGGCACTCGTCGGATTGGACTTGTCGAGCTCAGCCTGTCCCTCCTCTCCGCCATCTGCTGCTGCCTCTGCCTCGCCCAGTCTCGCTCTGTGTCGCTGCTGTCCATTTCAGGTCGTCGATATCGCAGGTCGGTCTGAGGCAGGCCGAGCGTGAGGCGAGGTGTCTGTGCGTGGATCGGCGGCGGCGTGATCGACCTGATTTTGTGAGCTTTTGAGAGCAGCTCCACGGACGGTCGGATGGGCGTCTGGTGTCTGCCGTCGGAAGGAGAGAAGTCTTCTGACGGGTGAGAGTGATGTGGATGGCTGTGTCGCGGGGAGTGCTGTGTGTGTGTGGGTGTCGTGTGTTGTGTGTGGTGTGACGGTGAGTGGTGTTGCTGATGTCCATTCGGTGACACTGCAGTGTAGTCCGGTGTCATCGGCTGGCTGAACATGACCTGCTGCGGATGAAGCATCATCTGCGGCGGAGGGAGCATGGCTGCGAGTTGAGGGCTGAGGAACGAGAACGGATACGGCGATTGTGGGTTGGGGAAGAACGGGGGAGTGTTGGTGAACGAGGGTGTGTAAGGATGGTGGACGATGTTGGGGTGGGAAGGCGACTCGTTCGACGATGGCTGGACCAGCCTGACTCGGATGATGGGAGTGGTGCTCGAAGACGAATCTGACGTTCGACTGGTGCTGAGTTCTGTGGAATCCTCGTGGCTCTGCCGAGACGTGTTCTGCGTCTGGTACGTCGTGTTGCTCTGCCTCTCCTTCTTCTTTGGCGACTTTCGTGCTGACTTCGGCTTGAACTTGACGGTGGGTGGCGTGTGGAGGGAAGACGTCTGGTTGGCGAGTGATTGAGCTGTCGGCTGGCTGTTCGATGTCTGGTTCGAGCTTCTGTTGTCCTCGCTCTCGCTCTCGTCTTCTTCCTCCGTGCTCTCCTTTCCCTCGCTGCCCGGCTCGTCCTTCGTTGTGTGTCCAGAGCGATGCGAAGCCTGATCTTCTGTTCGCTGAGTCGACATTCCACTGAGCATTGTGATGTGAGGATCCGACAGCTCGCCCATTGTGATTGCGGACGTGTTCTTCATCGTGCTCCTTTTTGGGTGCTGGTGGACTGGGGTTGGAGACGGGGTGTGTGACGACGATTCTGTTCCGCTTCTTCTGACTCGTTTGGTGGTTCGTGACGTGTTGAGATGGCTCGAACGGTCGGAATCGCTTCCAAATCGGGAGGATTGTGGGGAGGCGAGAGGAGGAGAGAGGAATGAGAGGAGAGGCAGAGAACTGATCAGCGTTGGTGTCACCATCGACGTGTCTGTGATCGATTCTCGGATCGTCGAATCAAAAGGTCGTGCTTGGTCGTACATCTCTGTTCCGTGCGGGGGGACATCTCTATGTGAATGTCCAGTTGAGTGATCTCCCCGACCATGGTGTGGAGAGTCGGAGTGGAATTGATTTTGAGTTGGGTTTGGTTTGAAGGGAGTAGTGAATGATTCGAGATATGAATGACGTTCAAGACCTTTGTTGGACATGGATGAATGATGGTCACTTGAATGCTCATCAGATGACAGGTTTGACGCCGATTCTGGTGAGCTGTTGGATTCTTGGCTGTCTGGGTGGTTGTTGTGATGTTGTGGAGGTGGTTCATACAAGATTGAGCCTCGATGGCCAGGAAGTGGCGATAATTCAGGGTCATCGTCAGGTACTGTATGTTCAGGCGTTGCAATGGCGTTGTGATTGTGGTTGACACGTAATGATTGTGTTGGAGTTGAAAAAGCGACGATGTCACCTTTTTCAGGACTGGGTGAAGCTTTTGATGGCTGTGGAGGGGTATTCATTTGGGTATAATTCGACCTCTTGGGAGATTTTTGAAAAGGAGGAGTTTCTTGTGGTTGATTTTCTGAATCTGGTTCAAGCGACAACTCTTCAACTTTCATCGGAGAGGAGAGAAGATGACTAATACTTGAAGGATCATCAGCGTCGATTACAGATTGAGAGTACTGGTGGTCAGGTGTGCGAGAAAATGGGATTGGCGAGAGTCCAGGAGATCCAAGAAGAGAATGATCTGGAACATGGGTTTGTTTGATAGGGGTTCCAGACGAAGGGATGGACATCAGATTAGGATCAGTGGAGTGAGCCTAATTCTTGAGATCTCATCATCCCGCAATTTTTCTTTTTTCGTTTTCTTCATCGAATCAGCAATCATTGCTCTTTACTTTCGTTCATGTCGCGGACACAACGTATTCAAACGTATCTCAGGGTGCGACCGATCCCAAATCCAACACCAAACATGGAACTCAGTCCAATCGATAAAACGATAACTTTTACACTCCCACGGAGCGAAAAACAAAATGCTGAACGGAAAAAGAAAACTTTTACTTTTGATGGTTTGAAAATTCTTTAATTCATGTTGTTTAAGAGGTATTTGACCCGCAGATAAAGCAGGATGAAGTTTTTGAAAGAATTGGTCGAAAACTAGTGATGAAGTTTGCGTTTCTAAAACTCTTTTAGATCACTTATCTCCATATTCATCGAATTTCTTTGACTACATCGCGTTTTAGTGTCTTAGACGGCTTCAATTCAACGTTGTTTGCCTACGGACAGGTTTGACTTCCGATTTATCAATATGATTCGTTTTCTCGATTTTTATCACCTATCATAGACTGGAAGTGGTAAAACTTTCTCCGTAGTCGGAGGAATTGAGGATTGGGAGCAGGACAATGGGTTGATTCCTCGCTGCTTGCACGCGCTGTACCAGGAGATGGACAACGTATGATGATCGACTTTCTCGTCATCTTTTCAGCGACCTGACTTTGTGTGGTCAGTTCAGATCTCTTACCTCGAGATTTATGAAGGGAGTGGGATCGATCTTCTCTCGCAGGAAGAAACCAAACCAAAAGTCCAACTATTCAAAACAGAGGGTGGACAGACAGTAATTAAGGGCCTCAATCATTATCGAGCCGATACTTACACAAAATCCCTCCAACTCCTCATGTACGGCGAAGCCAACCGTGTCTTCGCTTCCACCGCCATGAACGCCACTTCCTCCCGCTCCCACTGTGTCTTCTCCGTCACCCTTCTCGCCACCCGTCCAGGGACCGACCTCACTCGCAAATCGAAGATGACGCTTGTTGATCTCGCCGGATCAGAACGAGTCTCGAAGACACACGCGACGGGCCAGCAGCTGAAGGAAGCAATGTACATCAACGTTTCGCTCCATCTTCTCGAGCATTGCATCAACGCCATCGCAGACAACGCCGACCACGTCCCGTTCCGCTCCACGCTCATCACTCGTCTTCTCGAAGACTCGTTTGGCGGGTCGTGCCTGACGTCGATGCTTGCGAACGTGTCGATCGACCAGAACAACATTTGGGAGTCGTTGGGCACGTGTCAGTTTGCCAAGCGAGTCTCCCGAATTCAGAACAAAGCCAGCATCAACGAGGAGGTCGACATCCGCTCTCAGAACCATCGCCTGAAGGTTGAGATCAGACAGCTGAAGGAGGAGCTGGCGTTCTACACGTCCAGCTCGAGTGGACGAGGGCCGATCACCCAAAGCGAGATTGAGCGAGTGCGGAAGCTCATCCAGCAATACGTGAAGGGCGAGGTGGACGAGCTGAAGATCGACGAAAGTGTGATTGTCAAGCAATACCTCATCGAGTTCCGAAATCTGGTCCGCTCCGGAAATCCGAATGGGTCGTTCACTTCGCCAGACACTTCGACGGCTCAGAAACAGGCACAAGACCCGAACAAGAAGGCGGAAGAGATCGCCGAGCTGCAGGACAGGCTGAGAGAGATCCAGGCGCAGTACGACCAGTCGCAAGTCGAGATCGAGCAGCTTGTTCGGATGATCCGCGACTCGAGACCGACACAGGGCGATGCGTGGACACAAACAGGAGCAGTGACAGGCGGAGTGACAAAGTCAGCACGGACAGCAGAGGAGCTCAGCAAGCTTGGCCTGTCCGAATCAAAGGCGAAGGCGGACCAGACACTTCGACAGAAGACGCCGCCAACTGCGCCCAGTCCAAGCGACTTCTCGCTTCTCATCGGAACCACCATTCAGATGCCGGGGTCGTTTGAGAACAAGCAGACGGCGTTGGATTGGTTCAGGTCGAACCACCAGCTGATGAAGTCGATGGAGGCGAATGCGGAGAAGGTGAAAGCGAAGGTTGTTCTGGCGAAGGAGACAGGGCAGAGGCTGGCCTCGCTGAAAGGCACGCTCTTCCAGCTCAGAGAGACTGTGGAGCGACTGCGAGTGGAAAAGGCGATGCAGGGCATCGACGACAATCAAACGGATGACAGGACGGTGCAAGAAGAGGCACGGAAGGTGGCTGAGTTCAACGAAGTGATGAACGAGGTGCAGACACTCTACACACAACTCAACACACTCCGCGACGAACTGGGCACACTCAAAGTGCTGCAGGAGACAACAAAAACACGAATCGAGAACGACTTCGAGCGATACTGGCAGATTGGGCAGCGGAGCAGAGAGCGACGGAGGGAGGCCGGATTGGGCGAGACACACTCGTCTGCCGCTCTTTCGGAGACAAGCTCGACTCCGACAAAGACGCGGTCGACGAGAGGGGACTCGCCACGGCGTGTTCCCCTCATTCCGCCTGCTCAGACAGGAACAACGCCGCAGAAGGCGAAGCCAATCATTTCGTCATCTCAAACACAGTCACAGGCAGCAGCACAGTTGGCACGACACAACTCACATTCTGACACACACTTCACAACGTCGAGTCCGTCCTCACCAAACAGAACAAGACCAGAACGGTCTGTCCCAACACTCGCCCGTTCCAGCACTCCCACACACTCACACTCCCACTCCTCTCTTCCCAGCGACAGAGCCCACTCGCAGCCACAAAAATCAGAACGACGGGATTCGGTTCCAAGCAGCCCTGCTCAATCTTCCACACCGCGACGGTCGTCCACCCCGACAAACAAGAGGACGTCGCTGTCGGAGGAGACGCAGTCGTCCATTCAGGACTTCTGGAACACGCTGAATCGGGTCAAGTCGAAGAAATCTTGATTGCCACTTCACCCAGCTCTTGCTTTGAGATTAGGAGAGTGTTGAAGAAAGAAGAGAAAGGCAAAGATGGGGTGAAGTGGATTACTTAGATTGCATGTGCTTGACAAGTGTGTTGAGGAGCTTGAGGAGCTCTTCAGTGTCAGCCTCTTCCTCGTCCTGCTTCTCAATAATATCATAATCCACATACGCTGGGTACGGCTCCTCGTCGCCTGTCATCTGCTCGGCCTCTTCCATCATGTCTTCCATCAGTTGGACGAACACAGAGTGGTCTCCTTCGTGTTCCTCTTCCTCCTCCACTTTCCAAATATGTTCGCCTGCTTTCAGTGCCTTCACAGCATTATACGCCTTTAAGGCGTGTGTCCATGGCCATAACTCGGATTTGTAGCTGTATTCGAGCTCCCCGTTGGTGTTGAAGACGAATGTCATTCGGGCTGTTTTATGAAGCATAAAACGAGGGATCCCCCATGCTGACTTCACAGAGTAGTTCTTGTCTGTGAGGAGACTGTATTTGAGCCCCAATTTTGAGGAAATAGAGGCGTGGTCAGTGAGTGCGTCGCCACTAATTCCCAACACTGTCGCATTCTTTTTCTGGAAACGGGCTGTATAAGATTTGAAGCCTTTCAATTCCCTCTGATCCCATTTCTTTGAATCCTTGTGGTAGAAGAAGACAACAATCGGGCCAGTTCCAATCAAAGACGAAAAAGTGATTGAGTTGGCATCTTGATCAATGAGGGTAAAATCGGGCGGAATCTCTCCAATCTCAAGAGAAAAGACTGTTCTTAACAAGATAAATGCCTGAAAGAGCATAGTTGTGTTGAATTGCGAAGAAAATGAGCTGCAGGATCAAAAGTTCGTAGAGAATTGAGAAGAGGCATTTGAGGATGAATAAAGAAAAGAAGGAGCATGAGGAGAAGCAGATGTTTATGATAGAGAAATGATGTTTGTTGACCAGTGGAAAAACTGGAGGCCTCGATCATCCCATTGACAACATTTCTCATTTTTCAATCTAAGTCATCTTGTGACAAAAACTCACTATTAGTTCCTTCATCGCCTATCATGTTGTTCTATTCACTATGTTTCTTGATCGTTCCTGCTGTTTCAAAAGACCACCGATACACAAAATCATCTTCCACCCAAATAACTTCGGATGGAGTCATTCGACAATATTATCCAGAACTTGTTGACTCCCTCATCAATGGAATCTATTCCCTTCCTGAAGAAAAGGATCCTGTCCGTAAAGCTGGGATGTCCGACTTTGAGTACTCGGCTGTCCGTGGAAGGGTTGCGATCAAACTTACCAACACGTTTCGTGTTAAAAACAAGTTGTCCCCAGTTCATTGGAGCGATGCTTTCCACACAGAATGCTACGGCCACGCCGAAAACATGTCAAAAGGTGTTTACCCATTCAGCCACACAGGATTTAGCGAACGATGCGCCAGATATCCAAACCCTAGGGGTTCCTGTGGTGAAAATGTCGCAATGCAAACAGGGAGCAGGGATCAAAGAGCGTGGATGTGTGTCGACCAATGGCTGCATTCAGACTTACACAGAGCCAATATCCTTACTGCAGCTTTTAACGCTGGAAGCGTTGCTATATATGACTATGATTCAGCTGGGTACGAATGCCAGATGTTCATCGATGACAAAACAATCACCGAGGAAGCCCCAATTGACCCATCGGCCGCCAAAGGAGCATTTGACCCTTACGTCCTCACCTGGTTGCTTGGAAGCATCGGGCTGGTCGTCATTTTTGGTGTTTTGATCTTCATTGCCGTTTTCTGCACTTGTCGCAAGCTCAACACGAAAAAGTGACACTGCTCATTGCTATGTACTGTTTGACGACTATCCTTCATTTTTTGTCTTTTTTCATGAATTTTCTTTTTTCGGTCTGTCTGTTTGTCACCGAATACATCCCACAATCAGTTTCAATCGAACATCGTTGAACATCCATCATTGTGTACGTATTTTGGAAATCTACATGAGAAAACGAAGTGGAGTGGAAATGAGGGGTGATCAATGACAATCAGAAAATACTATTCGATCGGCCCTTCCGTTTCGCTTCGACAACATGTCACTCCAACAGTTGACCAAAATGCGATTTTGCGTGACCTTCCTTCAAACGGGTCCATTCACCATTTCCAAAATCGTGCATATCTGTACGTCCGGTTGGACATTTCTTACATAGTTCTGTTCAACCACTCACGGCGCGATTTCGAGACACCAAGCCGTCCACTACAATCGCATTCCACAAATCCATCATATTGTCGAGCATTACGCGGAAATGTCCAGCTCTGAGGCTATCCATTGACTTGACAGCGGTTATCCCGTCGATAATGTCATTGTCCTTTGATCGCTCGGATGTGGAGATACTCCGAGTAGTCTTGGAGGGATATCTTGGAATTTTTTATGGACAAATCAAAATGAGAATCGAATTTGAACCTTGGCTGTTGAGATGACGATTATGGATCATCAAAAAACAGGAAACATGTTCTTCCTCTTCGCCCTTCTCTCAGCCTCGAGCTTCAAAGTTCCAAACGCCCTCTCCATCACGATTGAATACGGTGCCATCGATGCCACCACAAAGAAAGGAACCATCTCAGTTGAAGCAAGTGGTCTGACACACCCAACTCCTTCGACATCAAACACATTTGTTCCCGTCACCGTCAAACTCGTCTACACGCCCCCCTCTCCAGGTGTTTCGATCACCCTCACCAAGCCAAATGTTGCAGTCAATTCCGGTACACTCGACACATGCGACTTCGAAATCGATGTTGCTGACACTGGCAGTGCCACAGTCTTCCAACACGCAGTCAAATACACTTTGACCTCAGTCGAAGTTGGGGCGGACACTCGTACCCCAGTGCCTGCTACTGATGATTTCACACCCACCATCCCAACCCTCGCCTTGACCTACGAAGCTGCCACAGGCACCACATACACACTCACAGCCACATTCACTGATGACCAGACAGGAGATAAGACAGTGACATTCAACCCAACCACAACCACAGAAAAAGCTGTCGAAGTTATCCTCGCATTCGGCACAACAGGCAGCAAGACAGCCACAGCGACTCTCACAGTTGGTGAAGCTGGTTCCACCACAGTCTTCAAGATCGGCGAGAAGTACAAGGCCGCTGCTGTCACTGGATACAGAACCACCGGAGACGAATGGACACCCGCCAACCCCCTCACCACAACATACGCGAGCAAGCTCGAACCAATCGACGAAGAGAAGAAGGACGGAGCGAAAGACCCAATCAAGGTCACCTGCACAAACGCGATGATCAAGGGTGCTCTCATCGAAGGCGACAACAAGACACGCACCCTCGTCCTTACCGAAGGCACATCGACACCCATCACTCTCGCTTACGTCGAAAACAAGGTCAACTTCACAATCACTGATGGCCAGTGTGTTGTGTCGTATGTCTTCAACGACGCCAAGATCGAGAAGGGCAAGACTGGCAAGGCTCAGCTCAACCTGGGAACAACCGCTTTCCTCGAGGGCGACTTGACATTCGACGGATCGAAATCTGTCGCCTCGATCATCGCTGCCCTCCTTGCTGTCCTCGCCCTCGTCTTCTAAGAATGATGAACAGGAATTGATTGATGCTGCTTGGAGTTCGCTCCAAGTTGCTGGATTGCACTTCATCATCTTTTGAACCACATTGACATCTGTTTGGAAATTCAGGAAGAAGTTGAGATGGTGTAGTTAGAGATACCAGGACACTTGTTTGCTACTGGGGAATCAAGAAGGTGTTCACATGTGTGAAAACGAGAGTGAAAAGGAATAACAACGTATTGGCACGTGTGATCTGTTGAAAATGACATTTTTCTATCCTTTCAAGATTATTTTTAGACTACAACCCCCATTTTTAACATTGGTTGACGATTTGGTTGAGGCTCTTCGATCTCCTTCAACATTTGATGATGTGCGATGTATATTTTGATTTTAATTCTATTCAGTTGATTGACGAGGAGTAGTGATGCTAGATCCGAGTATCATTGCCCAGAGAGAGAGAGAATTCATTTTGATTCGTTTGATCCACAGCAGTCGGAATTCTCGATGTATGAGGAGATATTATGATTTAGAGATAGTAAGGAGGAGCTATGGAGTGGATATAGAGGAATTGAGACAAATTCACCCCTGAAGAGTAACAGAATGATGAGTGTTCGAAAACAGTGGTTCAGTTCTCATCATGAAGAGTCGACGTTCCGAAAGGTGAAAAAAATACATAGAAGGGTGGATGACTTGAAACATCTGCCTCATAATTGATTGAACTGGTTTCTAATGATCACATCAGACAGTCATGGGTCCTCAATGATCCAGGCACTTTAAAAAACAATGATAATACAATGTATAGCTTCTCAATCGATCGAAAATCACATGTTCAATCGCCGGAACAGGTAACGATGCTGAATATTGTCCATCACTTCGTTTCTCAACTCCGATGTTGAAACGGCTGAAACACTCAATTTGAAGATCTGAAAATCTCGCTGATCTCGTCCAGGAGATGATGCAACCTCATTGTCCCCATTCATCAAGTCCACTACCCCTGATCCATCACTAATGAAAGCACGATCTGGTCAACACAGTTTCTGAAATCATGGGTCCTTCGTGTGCGCAGTCATGCTGAATTCAACCTCACTTTGTTGATCCTTATATCTCCATTATTGTTTTACGTCGTATTCTACAGTCTCAGCCACAATTTTGTCATTTCTTATCGGATGCTTGTTTCTACGAACCAAATCAAGTCTGAAATACTCACAAAAGTTCTGTTTACCTCGTCCTCGGCCAGAATTCACGGATCCGAGTGAATATTAACATTCATCCCTCATCATTCTTCTCCATTTGTTCTCACAGGATCTCTATCCCATCTCACACATGGATTGGTTGCACATCTTGAACATTTCACATCTGATGAACCCCCTCAACCTCGTGACACTCTCGCCAAACCTTCAACAATGGGATCACATTGCTCAGCGATACTGACAACGTTATAGAATACTATAGCCACTTCAAATGCATTCGTCTCCCGCCAGCACTGTGGTATCATTCTGAAAAAGTCAGCTGTCTCTTCTCTCACATGTTTGTACAACTTTTTTTCACCGTCCTCCAGAACTGATTCGAACCAAAATTTTTCACTCTAATGAACATTTTCGGCAATATAGATGCCTACTAAGTCACGATTCTTCACTGCTTGCGGAAAAGGATCGATTGGTACTCTTTAATCGAACTGCCCTTTCAAATCGTCACCAATCCCCTCAATGCGTGGCGAAAACATATGTCAAGTCGCCAACGAGGCATAGCGAAATGGGGATGAGGTTTGCTGAACTTCTTTTTTCATTTTCTGTCTCCTAATCCTGACACCAACATCGCCTTCAATCCCTGCTCAAATCCATTCATGAATATCCACTCTGGTTGTCACCAGTATTTCTCTTCATCGTCGAAAATGCCATTTAAATTTGATCAAACGATGATTGTCAAAATTTCTGGTCACAGTGGCGAAGAAACCGTCATACAAACAGACAGCCATATCCACATCCTAAGGATGTCACTGTGCATCATTCCAACACATACATCACTTACACTTGTGCTATAGCACTTTTAAGCCTTTCAAATCAACAATTCATCCATTTTATCCAGATCCACAACAACCAAAACAAAGAGTTCGTCTCCGAGTCTCAACTGTGAAGAATCGACTTCGAATCTGACTTTAGTCCATGCAAACATTCCATTCACTCCAGACGCTACATCTCGAACTCAGATAACACCTGTGAGTGAGTGTTTGCTCATTGTCTCTTTTGGACCACATCACATTCCGACCCCACGTCAGAACGATCCAACTCCCCCCGAGAGTTCAGATATCGTATCAATCTTCTCGGTACGTACTTTCATTTTACTCATAAAAAATGCAGTGATGAACATCTCACCTTTTTGTTGTTGATCTTTATTTTCCACAAAATTGAGTGAATTTGTTGAATATCCAGCGAAATGAGGATCACGCTCTGCTTATATCGCTCAAAACGATAAGACCTAGACTGGTTTTGGTATCAGAACTACAGTTCAGAGGGAGACCTTCCGAAGTGTCTCCCCTGAATAGAATCCTTGTCTAGCTCTACTCCTATGTGAGTACGTTGGAGAAGAGATGCTATTAGAGGAGATATAGCCGTGGAATGGGCAGTTGATGGTGGAATTGTGTCGGTGACCTGTTTGCGGCCGTTCCTGGATTCTGACACATTTGGATGGTTCCAAAAGTTCTGAAACACCGAGTGAAAAATTGAAGAGAATGTTTTTGAGATGTCAATCCAATCACAGGCTTCATATGTGGGAAGTGAGATGGTTGAGATTTCGACATGGGATTTGTTGATATGTAGTCGGTAGAATTCGTTTTAAATCAGAGAGACCCTGTACAATGACATCAGTAAGACATTGTCTAATACATACTCCTGAAACTTGATTGTGTGTTTCATAAAACTCTGAGTCTATCATCACATGAGCCATCCTGATGAGAATGAATATAGCAGTCATCTTAGAATTATGCCAGCCTGTGGAGGCCAATTAACCTGACATAAGCTCGTGTAAAAGTACAACGACACCTTGTGGAGCTCAGGTGAAACTGGCCCAAATCCATCACCTTTGGTCTTGACAGGAAAATTTCTGAGCTGATATACCTCCTTCTGAGCGTTCTGTGAAATCAAATGCTTCAGTATCGACGAAATAAGACGTGTGATATATGTCCGAGTAGTGATTCAAGGACAAATCCATCGCACATCTCAAAACTGACTCAACAGGAGGACTCTGGACGAAATCAGACTTCAAACGTCTCCGCTATATCATAGAACACATGAATATGCTGGCAGCGATATTTATGCGTCATTGAACGAACACCGCGGTTAATTTCAGTTTCGGGCCACCAATTTCTCCATCTCGAACTCCACTATCTGTTGATCGTGCTCCCCTCCACGATGTTTGCATATGGAATGAGGTGGAATGGATATGATTCTCTGACTCAGCTATCACTGGAATTCTTCAGATCTCGATCATTTCACCGTTCTTGATCCCTTCTCGGCGAAGTGTGACCTTTTTCGTGTTTTCGGAATGTTCTCATCAAATACAATGAAGAACCGGAGGTTCAATTCCAAAGTGGGATAGCTCGCAGAAAGATCGAACACTCTTGGAAACCAGCGTGTTGATGAAATACCATCCATCCAAATCAGACAGTACCTTCATCGAAGTCACATGTTTGTTTCCTATCTTTCCTTAAGAACAACAAAACCCGAAAGAAGTCCGTTCAAACAGTGTAACAAAAATGCCCTTCGAATCTGTCCAATGTGGCTCATTGTCCATTTCACTGACTGTGGTTGCTGCTATTCCGTCACCCACATCAGCAGAACAGTCCACAATCTTCTCCGATCTGAATTAGGACAGTTTTCGAGCACTTCCATCTCCCCTGAGCCCTCCCGCCTCGAGCTCCAACTCATTCAGCCGGAACATGCGACTTGGATAAACAATGAACACGGAGATGATCATCTGGAGATCCACAATGCAGAAAGTGATTCTCAATGAACACAGAATCAATTTCCGTCGTGAAACGAATTGTATCTCTTCCGCGCTCCTCCACTGGCTTTCTTTGCATTCAAACGGTCGAATCGCTGGATAGTGAGTCTGAAAAGTGTTTTCTCTGCTATTAAACTCGTTTTCTATTTCCCAATACGACATTCATTTTCATAGAGAAATTGTGTCGGAACACGGCCCTTCTCGTCAAAATTCATTCAACAGACACAACATCTGTTGGAGTCAGACCATAGACTCTTCACAGTTTGGAGATCTCCTGCCACCCGTCCGAACAATCTGTGTTTCTCATTCGCATCCAGATTCTCGTCTTCTACTCGTTCCTACCGATATTTGAATCTTACATTGCACTGCAAAATGAATCTAACACCATTTTACGTGCTTCCCACAAGATGGACACCATTTTGGCCGATTTACACTGAACTCCAAAGACAGCCGTTATTCATCATAACACCGACTTGTTTGAGGTTGATTGTCATGCACAGGCATCTCTGAGTGCTCTGAATCACGCGATGGTGTTGCAAAGGCATGTCCCTCAGAATGTCACTCAGCACGAGCATCAATCTCGTTCAACCTCTTCCCTCTCGTGTGTCGATGGATCCAAAACAACTCCAACCATCTTCTCGTTTCATTTTCCAGGAGATTCTCCGTTTGCGTCCACCCACTCTTCTTCGTTGTGAGTGTGTCACACGGCGAACAAGCATGAAGTCTGAGATTCTGTGAACGTTGGACTTCATATTTGACTTATCCATCGACCTTCACAGTCACACAAGCCCCGTCGGTCCCATCCACACCTTGATCAACCAGTCTGAAGACTCCCAACGATTGTTCACTGTTTTTTGGCGGTCTCAACCCTTAATTTCTCATCACACACATTGACCTTCGTCCTCGTCAAAACAGACTGACACTCGCACGCGTCGTCCGCCCAACAGACATTCACAACGGGTCCACCCACCTTCGACCTGCATCATACGCCCATACTCACAGCTATCACTCGATGACATTACTGCTTCGTATCGTTGTCGTTTTTCATTCTCATTTCATTTTATGCCATCTGAATCAATTTGCTGAATTCTAATCTATTTTCCGGACTAATTCCTCAGAACCGTTGAAACCTGTTTCTGAAGTCACATTTTACAGAACGGTGGATAATCTCGATATCAACTAATATATCACATTTATTTGGAGAAACAATCACTGTAGTCAGATTAATGACGAAAGGTAGTTAGAAAAATGACCCGGTCGCACTTGAAAAGCATAATTCAGAAGGTCATATGTTTTCTTAGCACATTGAATTGATAACGTTGAAGCTGTGATGATACAAAGGGAAACGTGCTTAAACGAAGAAGAACGCCATACTAAAGGAGAGCGGCATGGATAACCCCACCGATCCAAGTGAAGCAGTAGCAGAGTAAACTTATGATGATATGAATCAGGAAGTTCATTCTGTGGATAGATTTCAGAACAAAGGTGAATAATCTGAGGAGGAGAAAATAATTGCAGACGAGCGCTTAACATCATCAACTGTATCAGTGAGAGAGAAAGAAATTGAAGATTGAGAAAGATGGATACCGAAGTTCATCAGGATAACAGCAATTGGGGAAATGAAGATGATGCACAACCAGAGGATGATATCCCAAACGCCAAATGCCATTGCTTCTGTTCTGTTAGAAAAAAGGAATAGACGATATGATCAACCCATTGATTATTCAATTTCACAGATCGGAGATTCTCTGAGAGTAGTTAAATTAAGACAATGTAATCAAGATTGATTAAAAGAATAGTAGCGAGAATTTAATGGGTCAAATACGCCAAAATTCAGTCAATCCACAAACTTGAGACTTCCATTGAGGGTGAGATCTTCAACAATCTCACTTGCTGAAAGACTGCAATCCTGAAGTTGTCTCCCCTCTTCAAATCTACCCAGTAATGACGGCACTTCATCATCAATCACCAGAGGACAAAATCACAATCGAACCGAATGAACTCCTCTTTCCTGTCCAAAAGCCCCATTTCCCCCTGTCCAAGATGTTCACCATCTCCAATTTGTCCTCCGAAGAGATCTTATTAAACTTTAAGCTGCAACCAGGTACTCTTTTCACGCTTCACGTGGATTCATCGGTCTGACTTCATTGCGCCTCACTTTTCTCAGACGCCACTTCCTCCACAATCCCAAATTGATTGTTGTATTTCATATACCCCTCCCTCTTTTGCTCCACGTGAAGAAATAGCAATATTTCATGCCTTTAATCATGTCTATCCACTTTCATCCTCAACTTCATCACATCCGTTCACCTTTTTCGTCTCACAGGATTTTCCGATTAAACTCAGAGCATACGTTCCTCAGAAACTGTCATTCCTCCCTGATACAGTTGATTTTGGGATCTGCCAAGTTGGCTCAAGGTTCGCTCAATTGTTCTTTCTCATCTTCCATGCCAACCACTCTATTTGGGCACATCCCCTTTCCCTTTTGATTTCTTTCGTGATTCTCTGAATAATATATCCAGTGAGACTCGGGAGTACACGGTCACAAACACAACCGATTATCCAGTTTCCCTCACAATTGACATCAGGAATGTGAACCCTGATGTTTACTTCTCAAACATCAACGGTCTGTCCATCTTTCATTTATCAATAATATCAAATGATTCATTTGACTCCACCCACAATCTTCCACACTCAATCCTCCCCAGAGACCCTCGCCCCATCCGAATCCTGTTCCCTCTCCATTGTTTACAAGCCCCAGTTCTCTCTTGCCCATAGATTTCTCGGATCAGCTTCGGTTGCCGGGATTGGCCAGGGACATCAGTTCACCGCCTTCTACGGCGGGACGGAAGCAAGCGATGATGCCAAATTGTTGTTCCCCATTGCATCTGGTGCCAAACAAGAGAATCAGAAGAAGAAAGTGTTAAAGGGAGCTCGTTTGACTGTTCTTTGTTCAATCTCGTTTTGTTCGTCGTGTTGTCTTGCCGTCTCGTAGCCATGCTGCCAGTGACCCAATACTCTCTTCCAACATCCCAATCGTCCACCTCCCCTGCTTCCTCGTCGACAATATCGCACTATCTCTCCCAACCCAACTTCGGCATCCTCGTCATCAAAAACCTCCCTCCCGCTGTGACAATGGAGCAGATCAGCGCCATTTTCGGGTTGTGGGGAGAAATCAAAGAAATCCGAAGGATGGCCCCACCCCACTCGCAGCTGTTTGTCGAGTTTGTCAATCGAAAGGATGCCCGAAGTGCTCTCGCGAACGAGTTCGACAGAATGGTCGGTGGCGTTCGCCTGCACATTGAATTTGCACGACCTGGCGGAAGGAGGAAGAACGAGTTCGAGAAGTATTGGAGGTTTGTACTCTTGGCCTCGGTTCTATTTTTCTCTTCTTCTTGCTCTTCCCAGTGATCGTCTTCGAACTGACGAGGACGACGGATTGATTACCGTTCTTCCACAGCATCCACCTCATTCGCAGGCTGGTTACACTGAAATTGAACCAACTGCTCAATCATCGTTCACCACACAGCCAGATCTGCTTGTTCCGAATGCCGAAAGCGGACCTGAACAAAGCACGGCTCCATCAGGCTCTGGAGAATCCTAACGTCTGTAACATAGTTCTTCTTCCTTCCATTTCATCTTCGAATGTTCTTTCTTCTTGGAACACTCCATCATCAGATGAACCCGCCCTCTTTTTCTCAAACTGTCCAAAAGAGTCAAAAAAGAAGAAGTGAGGATCATAAAAATGACGTTTTCTTCTTTGGATATGCGCCCTTAGTCTCGTCAGAGTTGGAGAACCTCCCACTTCGACAGATCTGCCCCTTTGGGTGGGAGCTCCTGGATGCATCGCTTGGCATAGTCATCAAAATCCTTCTTCGTCTTCACTCCAATCCCCTCCCTCTCGCCACTCAGAATCCGAACGAGGTCTCTCCGATTGATGTTGAACTGCGGAAGTGCGGCCAACACATCAGCAACCAACTCGCCCTTCACAACCGAGTCCAAGTCACTCTCGATCTTGAGGGAGGGCGACGAGTTCACTTCCACCACCCACGCCAGCAGGGACTCGTCGAGGAGGAGATCGACACCAAACAGTGCCAATTTGTGAATGTTGGACGTTCTGGAACGGACGTGTATTTCGACGAGATGTCAGCTTTGGGACTGACGGAGCGGGCCTTTGCGGGATGTGTGAGAAGCAAGTCGCCGCGAGTTTTTGATTTCTAGAGTCGGACGGGCGATGACGGGACAAAAATTGAGAGAGACATCTCAAATAAGAGCTCGGGTACGCTCCAAGTTTTCAAGCATTTCCTCCCATTTCTGCTTCTGAATGTTCATGCCCAGAAGGTTGTTCCATTTGATCGATCTGACAACAATAGTTCCTCCTTCGTCTTCGGTTTTGTCGTTTTGTAGCTTCTTCTCGATCACATCTTCGATTCCCTCCATTCGCAACATTCGATTCACTGTCTTCCACATCTGCCGCACTTCTCCACCTTGTTTGTTCCATCTCTGCTGGGTATCGATCATTTCATACAGAAAAGTCCAGATTGTGCGATCATTTTCGATGAATATGAGACAACTTGGGATCGTGAGAACGACTGGCAGATGAAGAACAAAATCCATTGTTGGTTGATGCGAAGGAGATATTCGGAGGATTTGAGCAAGAAGGAGCAAGAAGCGGGTCAAAAAGTCGCCATGAACAATCGAGTAGCGGCTTGCACACAAATGGCAGATATACTTCTCTGAAGGAGTGAGAATTTGCTGAAAAATCGTCTTGTTAACAGCCAGTTGTTCTTTCCGATCTTCAATTCCGAGTAGCGCGAGAGCACCAAGAGTTGTGAGCCAGAAAGAATACTGGATGGTTGACAAGAGACATGTGTGGATATCGACTGCTTCAGCGACTGAAAGAGATTGTAGATTGAGAGAGATGATGAGTTGAGGGATCATATCAGCTTTGACGAGGGCAAGGCAGACTTTAACTGAACAGGAACTGATCAGATGTTCGAGCATCTCCATTGTAGCAGTGGCGATGACCTGACTGGCTGAGGAAATGAGTACCACAATGGACTGCACGAACACTGTCAGAGAGTCACCAGGGAATAATACAAAGTTGTTGAGAAAATCATCAGCTGATCTTCTATTCACATGAGCCACAGATTCGAGAAATTTCACTGCTTTAGCTTCCAGAGAGGCATCAAGAGCAGGCTGGGACTTCACAGTGGCAACGAGAGACCGAAAAACAACAGCCTGTTTGTCTTCAGTTTCAATGTCTTCTTCGTTCCAATTCAGGAAAGGAGAACATTCTGAAGAACATGAAAAGTCGTGGAAAGAGATACCACGACAAGGACAATCAGTGGATGAGGATTGCTTCGTGTCTAAAGTCGTCATTCTTTTGGATTCTGATTATCAATCACTCGTTATGGGTCAGAAATATGAGTGAAATAATCTGTGTGAAATCAAAGACGTGATGTTAAATGAATAAAAAAGATGACATTGTCTCAAACAGTGAGGAATGGTGAAGATAAAGGGCAGCTGGTGACTTCAACTGACAACTATCCAAACAACAATCGTTCTGCAGCATCATTTTGAGCCGCTTGGCTTCCACAAACAATTCTGAGACGAAAAAGAAGACAATTTCCGCTGATTGTGGTGGTCATCTTCAGATTCACACGAATTCCGCTCAGTTGGTGCGCACAATATGACGAAGGAGAGTGTGGGGCGATGGAGATCGAATCGTTTGAGAGAACAATCACGGAAACACAAACTCCCACAAATTGTGACAGGGCATCGATCGACGTATTGCCTTCCAGAAAGGACCAGTGCGAGAGTGAGAGAGTGGTTGCGAAGGAGTGAGTGGCGACCATCGAGGGAGACGGGTATGACAGAATCCAAACCGTTCGGGCAAAAGGAACCATGAGGTGATGCCAGAGCCTACAAAGATCACACGCAAACAGTGTTTGTTGTCCAAAAGAAGCCAGAAACAGGTCGAAATGGTCGCTGGTTCCAGTCTGTTTCTATTCCTGTTCTGGAAGGTTCGTGCCCAGCAGGTTGTGCCGTCTGATCGAGTTCGCAGCAAATCATCTTCCAAAGTATACGCTTTTGTCGTTTCGCAGCCTTTGGTCTCAGACATGGGTTGATTTGATGGGACACTCGTCAGAGTTGGAGAACCTCCCACTTCGACAGATCTGCCCCTTTGGGTGGGAGCTCCTGGATGCATCGCTTGGCATAGTCATCAAAATCCTTCTTCGTCTTCACTCCAATCCCCTCCCTCTCGCCACTCAGAATCCGAACGAGGTCTCTCCGATTGATGTTGAACTGCGGAAGTGCGGCCAACACATCAGCAACCAACTCGCCCTTCACAACCGAGTCCAAGTCACTCTCGATTTTGAGGGAGGGCGACGAGTTCACTTCCACCACCCACGCCAGCAGGGACTCGTCGAGGAGGAGATCGACACCAAACAGTTCGAATGTGTTGGGAGTGGTGAGGAGCGACGAGCTTGACGAGAAGAGGGTCGTCAGTGAGGCCACAATCTCTCTCCACAGATCAGAGAACGATGCAGTCACTGGGTGTTCAGTGTTGTCAGGCGAGAAGAAGGAGAGGCCGAGTGTTGGGAGCATGCTGGCGAACGAGAGAAGCGACAGCTTGCTGTGCCCATCCCCTCGTGGATCACGCGGGAAGTTCGATGGAAGATCGAACGACGATTGGATGGACGAGTTTGTGAGATGAGTCTGACGGAACCAGACAGACGTGAGAGGCGGAGGGAGCGAGGGAAGGAGAGGCGTCGTGTTCGGGTTCAGTGCAGGCGATGAGTGCTTGGAGGAGTCGTCCGTGGGAGGCGGTTGGAGAGAATACGGGGAAGTGCACAGTCGAACAAACCCGTCTCGATAGACAAGACATTCAAGAGGAGCACTCGCTGCAGAGAGAAAGGCATCAGAAATGAAAAGTCGGACCATCTTTTCTGATCAGCAGAGCGTACATCCGAAGATCGAACTTGAACCCAGCGCAGAGCAGAGGCGAGGCGACGAAACGCTGGACAATTCCCGACGAGTGGAGAGGGAGTTGGAGAGGGTGGGAGATCAAACAGATTCCGCGGCCACGCGACAAAGCAGAGGGCTGATGGAAGAAGAGAAAAGAGGACAAGATGTCGAATGATGTGAAGCACACTTTGTACATCCACATCTCTCCCATCATCTCCTGCACGCGGAGCTCTGACGCTGCTGCTCGTCCTGTTCGGACTGCTGTTTTGTACGCGACGTGGGAGGACGGAGGGAGCGAGGACTTGTGGTGCATCTCGTTGAGGAAGGACGCAAAAGACGATTCGGCTGTGGGAAGAGGCTCAGACGAGAAGTGCGAGAGAAACATCTTGAACTCGGTTGGAAGGATGAAGGTGGTTGGAATGAGAGCTAAGTTCAGAAATGAAGATGACGAAAGAAAAGAAGCAGACCATCCAATTTCTTGTGCTTCCGAGCGAGTCGGACCAGCCGATCTTTCCGAGTGAGTTCTCTGGCGTCTGGAAAGTGGTTGATGAACTGGCAGAGGAGCGGCGGAGGTGGAGGGCAAAGAGTGGACGAGCAGACGAGACGAGAAAGAGACTTCACGGAGACCTGCTCAGAGGTACTCTGATTTCCTCCTCTGCCTTTCTTCTCGCTCGCAAACCCAACAGTCACACCGCTTGTTCCCTCACACTCACCCGACGACGGGAGGTAGTCGCGAGCCCAGCTCCACCACACGTCAAACCCAAATCGAGGCACTGACCCCGTCCACGACGAGACAGACACGTCTGCATCTCCATCGACGAGAACGAACGGAAGGACAAGGTCAGCCAAGAGGGCATCAGCATCAGCGAAGGACGAGGAAAGGCTGTCTGAAGATGTGCCTGACTCGTCCATCTCCTTCCTTTGCTTTTCTCGAGCCATCTTCCATCGGGCGAGGATTCCTGCGTTCTTCTCGGCTCGCTGCGAGAGGATCTGACAAGCGGAGATGAACACTGGTTGCAGATCTCCCTTTCCAGACGAGAGATGAAGGACACGCGCTGACAGAACGAGAGATGGGGAAGAAGACGACGCGTTGGCAATAAACGAGGTTGTCTTTGGAACGAAGAGGATGGCAGGGGAGAGTGGAGAAGGCGGTGGGAGAGAGAGGAGATGAAGTAGGAAGGACTGGGCGTAGGAGTGTGGAGGGAGGAAGGTCATCACAGAAGACGGTGGGAGCGACGACGACGATGTTGGGAAGAGCGAGGCCATCGACTCGAAAGAACGTGGGACAAACGGGAAGGGGGGAGGAGAGAAGGAGGGGATGGATGTTGGTTGGAGGGATGGAGGCGGAGAGGGGAGAGACGATCGACGAGATTGCAGTGGTGATGGTGTCTGTGGTGGGAGAGAGGGAGACACTGTTTGGATGATGGGGAGTGGAGAGATTCCCGGCGATGGAGCGCGCTCGTGTTGTTTGGATGGCTCGGGATGAGCGATGATTGGCCAATGGTCGGCGCCCTTCGTTGTTCTCTCGTTTGTGTGGCCTTCCTTTGGTGATGTGTGACCTTCCACAGCGGGAGTGTTGCGTTCTGTCTGCTGTGGATCAGAACATTCACGCAGTGACTCTTTTTCGAAACAGATCGTGTCCGGCTCTTTCTCTTCGATCTTGCCACTGTTCGCGATGTGTTCATCTGGCTCAGTGTGTTCCACTTGATCCCCCACCATCTCAAATGCGGCCTTCTCGATGCTCACATCTTCCCCAATCTCGTCAACTTCAGGTTTTGCCTCATCATCCACCATCCGCTCCTCTCTCTTCGCGTCATCGTTCGTGTCAGGACGAGAGTGATGTTCTATTTGAGCATTCGCTTCTTCCTGTTTCTCTGTTTGGGTCGGAAGGACAACGAGAGGGCGAGGATTGAGAGGCCCTTCATCGCAGTCTTTCATCTTCGGAACCTCTGTTGGTGACTTCACTTGTGGCAGCCGTTTCTTTGTCTGATTCTGAGGAGGATGGTCTTGTTTGGGCTGGTGTCCTTTTGTTGACTTTTCCGAAAGAATAACTCTCCGTGATGGGACAGCTGCTTTCTTTGGCTGCTTGTGAGAGATTGATAAGGAAGGGCGATTCGACGAGAGAGAGGATGTTGAACGCGAAGTTCGCTTGCGAATTATCCTTGGTTTATAGGCCTCCTGGACAGATTCCGTTGACACTATTGGAATTGATGCTATAACTGAAACAGATGATGTGGAATGCCTCAGTCTAGGATTCGATACTGTTAAGAAAATGGACGATTGAGTTTTGGTTGACGAAAAAAGAAAATAGATGAGAAAAGACCCAACAAAAGAAGAAAGATCAAGTAAATATATCAGATATTGTGAAAGCGTTGCTGAGAATTCAAACATCGAGCTTGTGAAGGGAGAAAAAGCGGTTGTGTTGAATTAAGTGATGGTTTCTGAGGAGATTTGCCTACAAGGTCGAAATGAATCAGAAATACGCAACAATAGTGAATAATGAACAAAATACTGAAGTGATTTGGATTTCCCTTTGATAATTTGAATGTAATGTCAAAAGATAAAGCACATGAAAAATATCAATTTAATCAGTCATACGGAGTTGACGAGAGGTAAATTCTTCCTCAAGAAGATCTTTTTCTCTTTTTAATGCCGAGATGTCGATATCAAGAGAAAGATCTTTCATCAAAGTCAAGAAATCCGAGTCTGAAAGAATGAATGTGATTCTTTCAATCTCTGCTTCAATTTCGTCCGTCTCGATCCCCCAAAGATCATTTCTGTTCGGTAACTTGTTTTGGCTCGTCATTCAACAGTCATTGAAGACAGTTCTAAGCTTAAGAAGAAATGTGGTGTGTCGATCACAACTGTCACACTGAAACCATCTCTTGTCTGCTTTGAGATCATTGTACACAAAATCTCTCTCTAAAACAACTAATCAAGAACAATCGAATATATGTTATCCTTGTGATGAGTCAGGGTTCCGTCCCCAGCTCCCATGTCTCCAAACAGCGCCTGAGCCCTGAACAGTCGAATCGTCCGCTCAATCCAAACAAGCGACGACTTCCTAAACTGTGCCACCTTCTCCTCCTTCATCCCTTTGATTGTATACACCTGTCTCGAGTGCGTTCCCCTCAACTTCCCCAAAAACGTGTTCCTCTTGACCATCCACACCCTCACCGCGTTCTCCCCCGACGCATACGACGCCAGATGCTGCCCATCCTCCGAAAAACATAAACTCTCAATCGGAGACGACGATGCGGTGAGCACTCGCTCGGATTGGGTCTTCGTCAGCGTCCACACTTGAATCGTGCCGTCGTGAAGACCCGCTGCGAGCTGCTGTGTTGATTCGCAGAAGGCTGTCATCGGATATTTCGACCGAAGCAGCTGAATCAGCACGGTCAACGAATCAGCCACGTCGGGCTGTTGTCCAATTGGGGAGAAGAGTTTGGAGTGCGGGCGAGTGGGGAGTGACGAGTGGCTCACCCAAAGCGTGCAGACTATGCTGAAGAGGGTGGGGAGCTCGCTGATGAAAGACACTGCCACTGTAAACCCTTTGAACCACTCCACAAGCACAAGCGTCAGTTGACGAAGGATGGCTTCGTCGTGTCGGTTCACGTCGCCCAAAAACGAGAGAAATGTGGCGAGGAAGAGATGAGGCGAAGTGTGTCCGAGAGCAATCAATGTTTGTGTGGCAGCGATCGACGCGAGCGACGGATTGTTTGAGAACGAGATGGGCGAGTCAGTCTCGGTCATCTGAGACGACTGGTCGTGATTGTACGAGAAGACGATGCACGTGTCGAGCGAGAGATGGAGAAGACGCTTGATCATCTTCGCCAGATCCTCCAGATAAGGAAGGAACACACTGATCCCATCTTTCAACAGAGCCAGCGACATAATCCCAGCCGCTTCCTCGTCCTCGCTCGGACCGTCCTCGTCGGCCTCCTCTCGTTCCATCTCCTTCATTTTGGAGATTCGGTACACACTCTTCCGAAGTGTCATTGTCAGCCGTTGGATCAAGCCAGGAGAGATGACTGTGCTGTCCATCTTTGCCAGCAGATTGACAACAAACGGCGCAATCATGTCCAAATCTGTGGTCAGCGTCACAATTGTCTCGTCGTCGTCCTTCATCTTGCTCTTCGTGAGCGACACTCCTTTCTGCTGTCCTGTCTCCCTCGTCAGCAGCATGTTGCACGTGTCAGCGAGACGATGTGTCGTTGGCTTTCCCATTCCCGTGAGCAGGATCTGAAGCAGAACAGACAACGCAAAGTTCAGAGCGTGAGACACAGTGAACGTGTTGCGTGCGACGGGGTTCACAACAGAATAGCGGTGTGTGTGGTGGATGGACGGGATGAGCGTGCAGAGGTATGAAATCGACGGCGGGACGAGCAGCTCGTCAAGTGCGGTCCAGCTCATCCGAACATTCGAAAATCGAGCGGACGACTTGACCAGCTCTGCCACAGCTGTCGCCTCGTTCTGCATGAACGTCTTCCACTCGCTTTTCAGATCAGGGTCGACAAACTGCCGTGCAATCTTTAAAACATACAGAAGGGAAAGGACGGTGAAGAAGAGGATGGAGGAGAGCGTGCTGGCGTGTGTGTAGGCGTGAACACCGAACGAGGAAGAGGGGAGGGTCAGCGTGATGGAGTGGGCGGAGGGAGGGGAGAGGATGAACCCGTGCTGGATCAGCGGTGGATTGGGGAGATTCAGAAAATGAAGAAGTTGCTTGTCCTGTTCTTCCGACAGCCCGAATGGAAGAAGCAGCGGAACAAGCGAAAGAAGAATACACGCCATCGTCTCGCCCTCGTCCAGCATCGTCGTTGATGCCATCTTCAGCTGCGTCTCAAACGAGGCCAGACTCGGCGCAAACAAGAACGGCGACCCATCCGGATGCCCACAATGCACATTCTCGAGATGGTTGAGCCCAATCGAGATGCGGTGTCCGCCGTGCGAGAGAGAGATGCTGTCGGCGACTGTGCTCAACATGGACTCGACGGAGAGGGTGAGTGTGGGCAGGCTGGATCGGTCGCTGAAGGAGAAGGCTGGGAGAACGTAGTGGAACAGTTCGAACGGGACTGTCTTCGGGATGGGGAGGATGTTGTGGGTGTTCCAGTGTTTGTGCAGCATCTTGGACTCATCGGGAAGCGGAGCGGAAGTTGAGTGAGGTAGACCAAGCGACACTTTTCTGAGGTTGGGCGAGGCATGCTGTGATTGGAACACGTGATAGAACGTGGAGTTCGGCTTGGCCTTCTGAGAAAGATAGGACGGGTTTGAGATTCTTCGGATGGGAGGGAGTCTGGAGACAGAGAGGCAGAGAAACGTGGAGAACGTGGTCTGATTGGAGCGGACGACCAAAAACGTGCGTGGATGGCGAAGGTCAGTGTGTTGCTGATGTTTGAGAATGGATTTCAGGAAGTATTCGTGGAACTTGACTTCCTTCTGGTCGTTTGTGAGCTTCTCGATGTGATGGAGTGGCTGGAAGAAGATAGAGAGCGCATCGCTGTTCAGACCAGCAGTCTCATCGTTGTGTTCCGGCGGGTTGAAGTGCACAAACCCTTTCTTCAGAATGTGATCCACAATTGGTAGGTCGTCGTGAGTGAGCGGGAAGATTTCATGTTTTCTGAACGACACCAACCGACTGAGTGCCTGTCCATTCGGCTGGTCCTTCGCCTGCGAGATCACATTCACCAAGTTCGGGTTGTCACTGAGTGCCTTCTCCGACTCCGCTGTGAACGGAAACGAGGTGGCTGAGTTGATGCGGAAGAGAGAGTCCTGAGTGGGGTCTGAGAATGTGGTGTATTGATGCTGCTGTGACCGGATGTCGGTGTCGCTCAGAGAACTCGCAGCTGTCAGAGCATCCAGCACCCGTCTGATGGTGCGGGTTGGTCCCTGTTGGATCATCATTCCAGTTTGGAGATCGATCAGAGTGGTTGTGTCTGCCGTGTCGCTTGTTGACTGGTTCATGTGTGGAGTGATGACGGGAGAGACCGAAGGGCTGACTGGGGTGGAGGGTGAGATTGTGGGTGAGACTGTGATCTCTGGAAGGGAGCTCTCCCCGACACGTGGCCTCGGAGCGATGAAGACATCACTAACATTGACAGACGAGGGAGAAGTGGAGGTGAGAGTCGCTGTTGAATGGAGCAGACCATTTGGTGCTGTGGGAGGGATTGTTGTTGGCGAGCTGAAGAACAAAGATGAAACCGGAGTGTGCTTCGTCTCCTCGTTGACCGACGACGATGTTGTGATTGGGCTCGACAGAACAGTGCCGGCAAACAGATACGCCCCGTCCTGTGCCGAGAGTGTCGAAGTGGAGAGGGGCATGTAGTTGTTGTGGAACGCAGCATCGTTCTCGTTCCGCTTGTCGAACTCCGTCGAGAACGACGACACGATGCTCGAGATCAGTTTGAGAGAGAGGTTGAGCCCAGCGTCGCCGTAGAAGGGGAGCGGGGGCAGGTTGTGCTTGGTCACAAAATGGTCAGAGATTGTGTATCCGTGATCGACAAAAACAGACTGCGATGAGGGAAGTGAATTCAGAATCGATTTGGGGAGAGCTGAGATGGTGTTTGGGACGAGCAGGCTGAGCGGGTGGTGGTTGTGTGTTGGTGCGAGAGTCGAACAATGATTCAGGAAAACTGGAGACGACTCCGACCCAAAGAAAATGGCATCGTCGAAAAGAGGAAGAGTGCCATCAACCAAAACAGAGCGATGGCTGGACGAAGTCTGTGGAAGGAGAGTTGGGATGTCGATGAACAGCTGCGAGCTGATGTCGGCTGGCGGCTCGGAAGGGACGAGAGACGGATAAGCCATCAGAGGAGCCCCAAAATCTGCGGATGGGACGGGCAGAGGCGAGTCTGTGACGGTGGAATGGGAATTAATGACCAGAATGTGTGCGAGAGCGTTCCACTCGAGTGACATGATGGAGAAGGGGACGGAGGGGTGGAGGGGGTAGTGCGGGGGGATGATGAAGAGAACTGTGAACGTTGTCAAGTCGAACACGCATACAGTGTTGTCCTGGCTGACTGAAGCGACCATCGACGAGAGAGTGAACACATCCGCGTCAGGCTCTTCCCCAGTGAAGACTGTGTTGAAGGAATCCGAGTTGTCGACAGTGAAATCTCGATGCTCGTCTGTCTGCGCTGCGATGGTCTTCAGCACACTCGCTGGGACTTGTTTGAGGAGCTTCTTCAGACTCACACTTTCCGACGTCGACATCAGCCGCAGCAGCTCGATTTCGGCGGCTGAGAGGAGAGGCAGGAGGTCGATGTCGTCTTTGATTGTGCTGTCGATGGTCATGTTCTCCACGTCGGTCACTTTGGACATGTCTTTCTTCTCCTCGTTCTCCACAAGCGTGTTCAGAATGTTGTGAAGCACAAGCTGCCGTCTCTTCTGCAGTCTCTCTCGTGTGTCGTCGTCCTTCGCTGAGAACATCTCGACCTCGATGTCTTCCAGCGATGGCGACGAGAAGAAAGTGATGGGCGACGAATGAGCCGAAGACGTGAAGACCAGCACGTTGAAAGGATAGATCCACACCCGCATCAGCACGCTGTTCTCCTCAATCGTCTCTTCCTGTGCTGACTTTGCTGAAGGGAGTGTGTACTCGCCTGTGAAGATGAAGTGTGGGTAGGCTGGTGGGATGAAGATGGATGTGACGATCACTCGTGGTTTGGGAGGGGGAGGGAGCGGCTGGTGTTTGTATGAAGGGAATGGAGTGAATGTGAGAGAGGGAGTGGATAGACCGACAGTGAAGAGGGATGGGATGGATGGGTGGTGATGGAGATGCTGATACGGCGAAGTTGACTTCGTCCCTTCCCCCAAATAGCATTCTCTCTTCCAACTCGAAGAGCACGACGAGAAAGACGACGAAAATGTTGATTGTGCGTGAGGGATGTAGCACTGCGAATGGAGAAGAGGATGGAGTGGGGGAGGCTGCGACGAGTCTGGTTCGATGATGGCATCGCGTCGCATGAACTGCCCTGTGTGCAGAGTGGGTGTCTCTGGATGTGGCGAGAAATAGAACAACTGCCCGTTTGGGAGCATGGCAATGGGGAGTCGTGAGCACAGCTCATACTGCGTCTCCGACGTGAACGACCCAAACCCAAATCGCGACGTGTTTTTGTTGTAAAAGTGCGGGTATTTGGTGAGGACAGTGCAGTCCACAAGATGAAGAGCGATGGTCAACGCCGACGAAGCCACTCGTCTCGAACTGTCGTGCGTGTTCCCCATCACAATCTCGTCCGCAACAGGCGTCGTCGGCTGAGGCGATTCCACCAAATTGAACACAAAAAAGATCGGATGGTGGGTCCACAGAATGACAGTGTCGTTTCCGATGATCGCCCCGCCAGCCCATCCGTCGTTCGGGTCGAGTTTGGGGGTGGATTTGGTGAGTGGGCCTTTGGAGGGGATTGGGAATGACATCATCTCCAGAAAGTCGGTGCGGGCATCGCCATCTTTGAACTCTCTGCCTTTCAGCTTCGCTTTCCTCCATTTCTCGTAGCTTCTGTTCTGAACAACAGCGGATTGAGCAGCCTGTGCGAGGATTTCGTTTGTTGGGAAAGGAATGCTTGCGAGTGCAGCGTTCGTCGTGCCGGAGCAGATCACTGCCAGCCTGCGCGTGACGAGAAGGAGATACCGTCCACTCTGCGACGAGAACAGATGCCCGTCGAAGTCGGAGAAGGGCCGCGGGATGGACGACGTGTGGGGGTCGTTGTGTGGAGTGGGTGATGTGGCGTTCCCCATGGGCGAGAACGACGATGTGCGATGGAAGAGTGTTTGAAGGGAGAAAGCATATAAATGAGGAAGAGGGTAGAACGATAGGTATGATGGGTGAGATGACATGTTTGTGGCAGAGTTTATGCGCTGCGAGCTGATTGTTCGGTTGAACGACGTCGATCTGGGGATGGAAGTTGGAGTTGTGGTCGATATAGCACGTGGCGGTTCCTGACTCTTTTGAATAAGTTTATTGTTGGTGAATTCCTCGATATCTGCGAAGGGAATGGGAAAGATGCTGTTTGGGTAGTGCACAGGGAACATCTCTTCAACGGCGAGGAGGGGACTCTCGATTGGGTGAGAGATTATGGTTCCATCAATCCCATACGAAACTAATTCTGGACAGAAATGAGAAAAACGCTTCGATACCGCATGTCGACGTTTGATTCGAGAGGCACATCGAACGGATTTGTTTCTGGTGACCTTGGCAAATACAAACAACTTTCTGGAAAAATGGGTCGAAAATCACGATATCCTTAGACTGCCCACTCACAGCTACATTTCCAGTCGGGAGAGACAAAAGATGAAGAGGTTTCATGACTGGCAGAAAGTAAAACCCAGAAATCGGAATATATGAAGAAAAGAAGTGAAAAATAGACAGTTGAATGGGAAACACGAGAAGAGAGAGCCATCAGAGAGATCCCAAATATAGATATCGCGATTATCAAAGGCTACAGAGAGTGAGTGACAACAACGGCTAATTCACACCAGCAACAATGAAAGAACGGGCGTGGTTCTCACAAAAGCAGAGTGAGAGGCAAGGAGAGCATGTACTTGGAACAAATACTTGTGATGCCTTTAAGCTCGACGAGTCTGGAGTGAAGAGATCCTGACGCCATCGTGTGACCATGCCTGTCGAGCTTCCTGTGATCATCTCCGGTCCTTTCGGGATAATGGCAACACATGTGACAAAATTAGGAGGTACATGTTGCCATACCACAAGGGGGATTTGTGGTGGCATAAAAGAAAAATTACGGACTGGATCAACTCTTCTCACTGGATTCCCAAATTTAGACCATTTCTTTCAACTTCATCGAAAGTCCATTCACAAGTACCATATGACATCCAGATTTCTAGAAATCAATCAGACACCTGATTGGAGCGAAGTTAAAACAACCTTTCATCCATCATACTACCTATTTAAGCCGGATCATGCCTCAATAACCGCTCTAATCTTCAAAAAGTCACAGGATTTAGCCAATGAACTTGATCATTTCATCACAAATAAAAAGGATTTGACGGAAGGTTTGATTTTTGTCATGCATATCATCTCAGACACTATCCAGAGTGTTATTGATCACGCAAACATTCTAGCCCATCGACTTTCACTCAGTAAATCATTTCTTCCATATTATTCGGCATATCTTTGCTTCTCGTCTCTCCTATTCCTCTCTTCATCATTCGCACGACTTCAATGCTCAAAAACACGCGATTCAGCGTCCTATAGAAATGAATCATTGTGTTCATGCCAATCATGCCAGATTAAATCCCAAATTCTTCCACATTTCTCCGCCCTTACCGTCCAAAGTGAAGAGGCCATTCATTCGCTTCATACCGACCACATCTCTCGATATCTGATCTCTTCTCTCCTTGCAAGTGATTGGACATCCCAACAAGAATATCTCCAAGGCAGAAATCTCTCCCCATCAGTCATATCCTTCTCTCTCTTCCTGTTCGCACAATCAGCCGACCTGCATCGCGTCCTCGGCCCGTTCCTCGCCAAACACTTCGCTTACAACATCCTCCACACAGGCTCGCACCTCTTCAAAGTCGCGTTTACCTCCATCTTCCCGTCTGTCGTGCGCATCAACCAGCTCAAAACAGACATCGTCGCCTTCCTCGTCATCCTCCGAAAGTGGACTCCCCTCCTCTCGACCGGCGTCTCTGGAGCGACAGTCCCACTCGAGTGTGTCTCTCGCACTCTCCTCTGCTTTCTGGCCGTGCTGACTATGCCACGGAAAGCACTCATCGAATTCTTGAACAAACTGGAGGAGGCAAAGAACGCAGCGCAGAGCGGGAAAAGCAGAACCGTTTTTGAGAATCTCCGCACCCAACATTCTCATCCCTCAACCTCCGCTCTCTCAGCAACACTCCCTCTGTCCTCCTCTCACCCAACACAATCTCCACTCGACATCTTCCGAAAACCAGACAGTCTTCTCTCGATCTCAATTCTCATTCCGCCAATCGGGAAGGCTGTGTCGGATCTTCCTCTGCAAACGTTGCATCGTCCCTCGTCAGCCGTCAACCTCTCGTCTTCCCTTCCCGCTCAGGTCAACCCAAACGAAGTTCTCTTCCCGTCCCTCATCCTCCAATCTCAGAACCAATCCAAAACAGACACAGCATCCAAACACACCCCGTTCACAGCTGATCTCTCCGGTCTTCCCACCCCCTTCGCAGCCTGGGACGATGTTCTCAAACACAACACCCTCACTCGAGCACTCGTCGAGACCTTCCGACTCGTCGATGGGATGGATGGAAGTGGCTCGGCGCTGTGTGCATCGTCCACACACGCCATTCGCAGCTCGGCTATTTTGTGGGAGCGGATTTGTGGGACAGTGATTGATTCGATTGCCTTCACTCCCTTCTCAACCAATCCCACCGTTCCTTCCGAAGTCCAACAACTCTCCCCTCCAAAACAAGCTTCTTCTGAGACTGAACAAACAGAGAGTCTTTCCCAACCTTTTATCAGTTTCGGGGATGTTGTTCGTTTTGTGTGGAACAGGCCTGATGTTCAGCAAAACCATTCTGAGGCCGAGAACGACGAGGCACAGGAGATCTTACCAGAAAGGAAAATATGGATGAAAACCAACCCAGTCCTGGAAAGAAGTGATTGCCTTGAGGTTGTTGAATTGCTTAAAGTTGTTGTTAAGATGAGAGACACTTGATTTGATGTGATGTTCTGGTTTTGTGACGATTCCGTCTCGGGCATAAATCAATAAGTGAAATGCAAATGAAAATTTCGTTGAAAACATCATTTTGCCTTCTTTTTCGGCTCAGGTGTCGGGTTAGACGCGCCCGCTTTGACAGTTTTTTGAATCTCTTTCTCGACGAGCGTTTCTTTGACCTTCTTCAAGATGACGTCCTTCTGTTGGAGTAACTGCTCGGTAAGTTCCTTGTTTTGGTTCTGAACATGCTTAGCAATCGCTTCATTGATGAGCCTGATGACTTTTTCTGAAAAGAAAATGGAAGAGTAGAAAAGATGATATATGACGAGGAAAAGACCTTCATCTGTTTCAACGTGATTCAATGATGGATCAGGTTCTTCATCGGGCGGTTTAAGCTGAGATTCAGAATGTGGTGGGAGAGCGAGGGGTGTCGTGACAAGATGATGGACCCGTTCCAGTTCTGTGACGTTCCGCGGTTCCTTCATGACACGTCGATGCAAACGATAATGCCTGAAAACACTGTACGAGATCAAAGATGAGAGGAGATCGGATAAATTGAGAAGATGTCAATTAGATACGTGAGTGTGATGTGAGTGATGACAGCATCGATTTCGTCCGTGCTCATGACAACCTCCACCAGGTCATCCTTTGGTGCTTCATTGTGCTCCTCTTCTTCCTCTGGCGGTGCTTCCTGAACCTTTTCAGCTTCCTTCTTCTTTGTCGTTTTTGCTGCCTTAGCTGGGGCTTCTTTTTTTGCTGCTCCCTTTTTCGCTCCCTTTTCCTCAACTTCTGGCTCTGGCTCGACAACTTCTTGTGGGGGTGGAGGAGGCTGGAGTCGAATAACTGTGGCTTGTTGTTCTGTGTTGACAGAGGAGGCCAATAAGAGATCAGTTTGCAAGTCATTGACAATATCATCCAGTGATTTGACTCCACTGTCAATATAGAGTTGGAACAACAGGTTCATAAGATAAAGAGTTGTTGGGATGGAAAACGATTGTTCTCTCATAAACTGAAATTGGTAAACACAAAAATCTATGAACATCGCCTTCTCCAGATGTTCTTCGACACGTTCAATTTCTAAGATCATTGATTTATGGTGAATACAACGAAAAAAACCGAAGTAATTTGAGAACTCTTCGAAGAGCGCATCATCTGCGACATCCATGAGTTTTGTAATGATCAGCCAATCGAACCGCTTCCCAAACTGTTCAGGGGTCCAGAATTTTGGAGGTTCTGCCTGTTCAATCGGTATTTCTTCCTCTTCCATCAAACAGCCTAACCCATAGAGGCGAACCATCGTCTGTCGTTCTCAGTACTGTGAAGTAAAAAGTCATTTACAAAACAAGAATCACGTATGATGTGAACTGAATAGCAAAACAAGAATATTTACTTCTCACCAAATCCAGTCAAGCCCATTTCAATGGCCTTCATCAGCTTGTCCTCCAACTCGCTCTCCGACCCGTAATCAATGAGATCCAGCTGATTGAAACATGTATGAG
The DNA here is from genome assembly GCA_033064195.1 of Blattamonas nauphoetae. Lineage (NCBI taxonomy): Eukaryota > Preaxostyla > Oxymonadida > Blattamonas > Blattamonas nauphoetae. Next base: position 81,368 of record JARBJD010000116.1, on the reverse strand, counting down.
ATGAGGGCAGGTGCTCCCGTGATTTGTTCAGCTTGTTGATTGTGAACTTCCTTGGTCCGTTGTGACCAACAAGATTCGCAAATCCTGAATAAGGAGATGGTCACAATAATGGAACATAAAAATGATGAAGAAAAGGGAAAGGAGGAGAGAGGATCGAGAGAAACTCCAAAACAGTCAAAAGAGATGGAAAACAAAGAAGAATGAACAAGCACCACAACACACCTCCCTGTGGCACCTTCGAAGTTCCCGTCACGAACTGGAAGACTTTTGTGCGATTGTCATTGTTCATCCGCTCAATAATACGCCAGAACCAGATGACCATCTGCGAGTTGACGGTGTAGATGGAGTAAATTGTGTTTGCCTTCCAGTCCTCCACATCAATCTCGACTATCCCACTCAGCAGCTCCTCAATCTCCCTCGCAGTGAAATCTCTGATCAGCGACGACGGGATCAGCTCGTTGAAGCCGTATCGAATGCACTCCAACTGTTCCGCCACCGACCCCACAAGATAATACTCCGTCATCTTCGCCACCCAATCCTGCTGGTTCTCCTTCGTCACATCAATGCTCTCCCCTCCAGGCACCAGCTCAACCGTCCGAACCTCGCCAAATGCCTCCTCGTCGATGCTGAACGTGAGATACAAATCCTCCACATCGTCAGTGGTCAGAACTGTCTTCAATGATTCGTACTTTTGCTGGTCGATCTTCGCCAAGTCTTCGAAAGTGGGGGCGACGCCGGCGATTGCTTTGTAAATGACAGGGCTGAAATACGCCGAAATAAGAAACCGATCGAACAGAGCTTTGGCCAACACGCGCCCAACAAATCGGAAGTATGAGAGATGGGCGCCGTTCACACCAGACTCGGGGTTGATCTCAAAAACATTTGGGTTATCTGCAGTGGGCCGGAAGAGGGCGTATTCCGGTTTGGTGAATTCCTGCGAGATGAGGATGAACCATTCTCGTGTCAGACCACCCCAATCCAGCCCGGATTCGCCAAAATATTGCACGTTCAGACGAAGTTTGAGTCGCTCAGCGTTGGCGCGCATCATGTCACGTAAGGAGTCCTCAAGAAGGTGTGTTCGGCGAAGGGAAAGGCGGAGACGTGGTTTGTCGCGGAAAGCCTCTGGTTCTGGTTTATGCATCGATTCAATGGTCTTTCGTGTCGTCTCAGCTCTTTCGTTGAATTCGTGATGTGAACGAGCTTTAATGCTCTTTCCGTGGACAACACATTCCTTTGATGTACAACAAACATCGCAGAAGAGAAATCCGCACTGCATATTCGCTTTGTGCGTGCAGAGATTGTTCGAGCAGAGCAGCTGTGGTTGGACTGGAAGGAGGATAGGGGCGAGGTCGGGTGAGATGTGCCCACAACGCTTGTTGCCTCTTCCCGCATTTGTGTTGAGGAGAGCCATCTCGACCTGCAAACTGGCCAGATTCGACGGGGCCATTGAGAAGTCGAAGACCCTCCTTTCGACAATTCCGAGTGTGAGGATGTAGAGATAATAGCGAGGATCAACCCACGATGAAGTTTCTGTTTCTTTGTCTGCATAGCACACAACTCCCTCAATGTTGCTCTGGATGAGTGAAAACCTCGAGGGGAGGGGATGGCTGCGTCTGTATCGAATAAAACCCAAAATATGCCTCGCACAATCTGCCCCGCTTGAAGTAATTCGGGCAAGACTATCTACAAGACAGGTGTTGTTCCAGAGGAGCAATGAGTGGAGGTGGAGGTCACCGAAAGAATCTGGAAGATCCACAAGCCTGTTTCCACTTAAATCAAGACCAGTGAGATGAGTGAGAGATCCAATTGAAGGTGGGAGTTCCGTGAGAAGATTGTTCTTCAGGTTCAACGTTTCAAGCTTTGTAAGAGTGTTGATGGAATTTGGTATTCGTTCGAGTTGATTGTCACTTAAATCCAATCTATGGAGATAAGGGGAAGGACAGATATAGAGATATAACAGGAAAAGACGAACAGTTTGAGACCACTGAATGGTGTAAGGTTGGAGGGAAGACTGGTGAGAAAATTATGAGAGAGTTCGAGCTTTTGGAGTTCTTTACTGTGTGATAGCAGTTCATCAATACTTGTGATACAGTTCCAGCCCAGATCCAGGTTTTTTAATTTTCCTCCCTTGACGTAATCGAGTGGGATTTGGTTCAGTCCTCCCTCGACCCACTGGACAGTGTTCTGGTTTGCGACAGTGGGAGCACTCTGTCGGGATTCTTGTTGCCCCTGAAATGACGAGTTTAATATCATGAATGAGAGAGTTCGGAGACAAACCATGCAATGAACCCAATAAATTCTATTGTGGGCCTGAGTTCGAGAAAACAAAATACAACAGCTCTCGGCCTATCATATGGTCCATATGATATATAAATATTGATGAACGTGTGGAAGTGGTTTTATGCGCGTTTCATGTTCATCATGTCGACAGACGTCGATCGACAGATCCGCACTTTATTATTCTGTCAATCAAGTGTATAAAGCCAAAAGTGATATGAGAGAAATTACGATATTGGAGGGTCCGCTTGTCGGTGAGTGGAGGAACAACCACTCAAGCACCCGCTGCTCTCACTAATTTTTGACATTGGCAGCACTAGTAAACAGAGAAATCCGATTTGAACGTGTATGCCAATCTCTCCCCCGCTTTGTCTGTCAAAGGAAACATCCCACCCATAGATGTGAATCCATGTTTAAATACGATATTCAATAAATGAATGAGGATGAAGTGCCGGATACGGTAATACGACTACTTGTAGAACCCATACTCGGTATCCGTCTTCTTCACGACTGATTTGTATGCCCTTTCAAAGTCCTTTGGAAGAACAACATATCTATTCCGTCTGATTGCTTGCATTCCTGCTTCTTGGCAGATCGACGCAATTTCGGCTCCACTAATCCTGTCAGGCCTAGCGACATCTGCAGTGGAAGGAGAGAATCATCAGAGTGTGGTAGGAAGCATACAATCCTCAAGATCAATATCCTTGCTGATATTCATCTTTGACGTGATAACCTGGAAGACAAGACGTTTCTGTCTTCTGTCTGGGAGTGGGAACTCAATTTTGCGATCCAGACGACCCGGACGCAGGAGAGCAGGGTCAAGTGTATCAGCTCTGTTTGTGGCCATAATTACCTTCACATTGACTGTTTGATCAAAACCATCCATCTGGTTGAGCATCTCCATCAGAATACGTTGGACCTCCCGATCAGATCCGTGTTTGGAGTCGAAACGGCGTTGTGCTGGGGATTGTACGAACGAATCTCTGAAATTGAGACAGAAGACACACCGATTGAGTCGATTTCATCGATGAAGATGATGGCTGGGGCATTCTCTCTGGCCATTCTGAAAATATCTCGGACCATACGAGGACCTTCTCCGAGATACTTTTGAACAAATTCCGATCCGACAACGCTGATAAAAGCAGCTGTCGTGTGGTGAGCAACAGCTTTAGCTAACATGGTCTTCCCTGTTCCGGGAGGTCCTATAATGAACAGAAAGAGAAAAAACAGAAAGTATCAACAAAATAAAAGCGAGTGGAACACACCGAAGAGAAGTACACCACGTGGTGGGTCAATACCGATCTGACTGTAGAGATCGACTTGAGTCAGAGGGAGTTCAACAGCCTCCCGAATTTCTTGCTTTTGGAGATCACATCCTCCTGAATGAGTTGTAGAATGACGAAAGATCAGTGAATGATGAATGAAGATATAGAGCGATGACAGGATGATCAAACCGATATCTGAGTATGTGACGTCCGGACGTTCTGCAGCCGTCATAAGCTGAATTGTGGAATCGCTTTCTGGTGGAAGAACATTGACAACAGCCTGACTGTGCCTATGACACACAACCGATGCGTTTGGTTTCAACAATTCCCGGTCAATTGTCGACATGATACGGGTGTACACTGAACTACCCAACGTTGTCCCAACGAGACCATGATCTTGGTCAACCATTTCAGAGAATTGACCAACCATCAAAGGAGGTGCTCGGATTTTCTTGAGTTCTTCTTCTGTGCGGGCGATTTCTCGTTGAAGATTGTGGTATTCTTCCTTTTGATACGCGATTCGTTGCAGAAGCTGAGCATGAATCGCTTCTTGATGTTTAAATTCTTCATATAATGCACTCGAATCTTCGACTTCCATTGTGATCGAACCTTCATTTCTTTTTTCTCATTCCTTTTCTTGCTTTTGAAGATTCATGGCTCAACCGGTTCACACACACAGCACCTTCCCAGTATAGTCTTTTTTTATAGTTAATTTCCCTGACAATTCTCTTTTCATCCGAATAGCCTCACACAGTTGTCGCACCACCTCCAATCACAGAGATGCAAAGAGAAATGTGTGAAAAGTTTGAACGGATTGCATTGAATCGAGTTCGTATGATTCTTCAGCTTTCTTTTACCCTTTAATCATTGAATTGTCCCACATGTCCATGCCTTTTCCCTTTTAGCTGAATTGGAAGCAACGCCAAATATTGTGACACAAAAATACTTTCCTCCTGATTTATATACTCCAAATTATCCCAAAATTTCATTGTCGAAACTCAAACTTCTTCAGATTAAAGAAAAACAAATCATGGAAGAGAAAGGAATCCACCCTGGTATCTTGTTCTTCATCAATTACTCATCTCTCTCATCCCTTTCCCCAACAAGGACGTACTCCTGGAACCTCAACAATCCTTCCCACGACTCCTGTTATTGATCTTGTCAGGCCATCAGGGAAGCGAAAAGCAAAAGCACTCGCCTCCAAACCATCTCTCAAAAAGACTGAAGAAAAGGAGAAGACAGTCTTCCAGGATGGTCGAGGAAGCGATAGGATGCTACGTGATGATACAGAGAATCCAAAAGAAAAGGAAAACCAGGACGAAGATGAAAACGTTCGCCCAGCTGAGGAGGAAGAGGTATTCAGCATTCTTTTTCATTGAATTTCCACAGTCCGACAACGATGAAGACGGTGATTATGGAATGTTCCAATATGCTGATGGTGGGTTCGAGAACGGCGATGATGATTTTGCCGATGACAACGACGACGATGGATACGGCAACGGAGATTACGATGATTGAAAGGAGGCGGAGCGGATTGTTATCTTGATTATGGTCTTGCTTTTCATTTCAGAAATCGTCGGGAATAACAATAAATCGAATAAAATGTTCGATAGCAGAAGAAGAAACAAACAAGAAGCAACAAACTTACTTGTTCACTTGGTGAAGGATTTCTCCCGACTTGGAGAAGGTCATAACCACGCGGGCGGCTTCATCACCGATCGCCGACTCCGCCTGAAGCGTGGAAGCTCCGATGTGGTGAGTGCAGTAGATGTTCTCGACAGCACTGAGTGGGTGGGTGAAATCTCCCTTCTTGACAGCAGGTTCGTTGCTCATGACATCAAGACACGCAAACAGCTTGCCAGCTTTGCACTTTTCGATCATTGCCTCTTCGTCAACAACAGTCGCTCGAGCCGTGTTGATCAAAGTCGCACCATCTTTCATAGCAGCAATGAACTCCTTGCTGATGAGACCCTTCGTGGCGTTTCCTCCGGGCACGTGGATAGAGACAAAGTCGCAATTCTTGGCAATATCCATCAAGTCCGTGACATACTTGGTTCCGGTCTTCTCGATCACTTCTGCCTTCACAACTGGATCGTAAGCCATGACTTCCATTTCAAAGGCATGGGCACGGTTTGCAACGAGCAGACCAATATTTCCGAATCCGACAAGACCCAATGTCCTGCCCTTCAGACCTGGGCAGCTGGCGTATGCGGCCTTGTTCCATTTCCCCTGACGGAAGAGGGTAACGTTCTCAGAAATGCGGCGATCTGCATTCAAAATATGTGCAAAGACGAGCTCAGCGACAGCGGTGGCGTTGATTCCGGGGGTGTTGCAGACTGCGACTCCCTTCTCCTTGGCGTAGGCTGTATCGATTGTGTCGTATCCAGAACCGGCCCGAACAACCATCTTGAGTTCGGGAATACCTGCGTCGATTTGTGGTGGTTGCACTTTGGTTGATCGCACGACGAGGACGGCAGGTTTTTTTTCAGCGAGGCAAGCTGTCAGGGTGTCACCGTTGAGGTTAGCGTCATAAATGACTTCAAGACCGGCGGCCTTGAGTTCTTCGATAGCTTTAGGTGAGAATTGATCAGCAATAAGGACTTTCATCGTGCGCAAAGTGTGTGTGCAACAAACTCAAACCCTTATTTCAGCTTTTTGAGTCGATCAATCTGGGTCGATCAATGGTCAATGTCCTCTCAGTCGCAGAAAAGCCCTCAGTTGCACAAGCCATTGCTTCAGCACTTGCGGACCGTGGAGGTACGAGGAGCCGACCTCGTCCTAGGAATGGAGCATCCCCCCTTTGGGAGATAAACACGACGATTCAAGGGCAACCTGTGAAAATGACTGTCACATCTGTTAGAGGGCATGTATTCTCTCTAAGTTTTCCAAGGAGGTATCAAGGATTTCAATCATGCGATCCTATTGAACTCTTCGATGCACCAGTCGAGAAAGTCCCATCAAACAATGACATCGAAGGTCTTATCCGAACACTCGAGGTCGAAGCAAAAAAAGTGAGTTGGATCATCCTTTGGCTCGATTGTGATCGTGAGGGGGAAAATATATCGTTCGAAGTCTTGGACATCGTTCAAAAAGCCAATCCTCGTCTGAAGGTCTCAAGAGCTCGCTTTTCATCAGTGATCCCGCGGGAACTAGTCAACGCAGTAAACAATCTTGGAGTCCCCAATGAACTTGACTCCCAAGCAGCCGACGCCCGCTCTGAAATCGATCTCAGAATCGGGTACGCCTTCACTCGACTTCAGACCAATTTCCTTCGCCAATCGTTCCCCACAATCTTCGAAAACACGGTTTCTTACGGCCCCTGCCAATTCCCCACACTTGGCTTTGTCGTCGACCGTTACTGGAAAGCAACAGAGTTCAAACCCGAACAGTTCTGGACGATCGATCTTTCAATCAAAACGGACGACGGAACAGCCAACTTCAACTGGCACCGCGTTCGAATCTACGACCACCACCTCGCCCTCGTGTTGTACGAGATCTGCTGCGAAATCAACAGCTGCACTGTCACACGCGTCATCCAACGCCAGCGCACGAAACTGAAGCCTCTCCCGCTCTCCACCGTCACCCTCCAAAAGCAGACAGCCCGTCTCTTCCACATCGGCGCCCAAGACACAATGAACATCGCTGAGGGGCTGTACAGCAAAGGATACATCTCGTACCCACGCACAGAGACTGACAACTTCACCGATTCCGGCGACGTGCAAAGGTTGGTTGGGATCATGCAGGAACACCCGCAATACGGGGCATACGCTCGAAGGCTGCTGCAGGACGGGGAGTACACGTTTCCGAGGAAGGGGAAGAACGACGACAAGGCACATCCCCCCATCCATCCGACGAAGAGCGACGGGGGCGAGTTGGACGGGAACGACAAGCGTGTGTACGATTACATCTGCAGACACTTCTTGGCGTGCTGCTCGAAGGACGCTCTCGGAGCAGAGACAACGATTTTTGTGCAGCTGGGAGCTGAGGAGTTCACGTCGCGTGGGTTGATGGTGCTGGAGAAGGGGTATCTGGACATCTTCACCGACGAGAAGTGGTCAGACCACGCTGTTCCCCTTCTGAAGGAGGGCGACGTGTTCGTCCCGTCCACTCTCCTCCTCAAGGCCGGCCAGACCTCTCCTCCGCCTTTCCTGTCCGAGACCGAGCTCATCACGCTGATGGACAAGACGGGAATCGGCACCGATGCCACAATCGCCCAGCACATCTCAACAATCATCAAGCGCGGGTATGCCGAGAAGGACGAGTCGAGCAAAATGAAACCAACGAAGGTCGGGCTCGTTCTCGTCGACGCGTACGATTTGATGGGCTTCCCGCTCTTCAAGCCGTTCCTGCGCGCGCAGATGGAGTTCGACATGAACAGAATCGCGAAGGGTTCGAAAAGGAAGGACGAGGTGCTGCGGGACTCCCTCACATCGATGCGGAACCTCTTTGCGCAGGTCAAGCAGAGCCTCAACCGGATGGGCGGAGCAGTCGAGCTCCACTTTCCGCAAGTCGAGCGATGGCAGCCTGGCCCAGCTGTCCCAACAGTCAGACCGCCATTTCCGAGAACAGCACAGTCAGCACCGACGCCGAGTGGGGCGACACGAACACTGTCTGGACAGACAACAGCACCGACCCCCACACCGACACCAGCATCGCCTCCAGCTCTCACACCCACACCACAAGTCACTGCCCCAATCGCCCTGTGTCCGGTGTGTGGGAAGGCGTTGCTGGTGAAGCGGAAGAAGAGGGACGACGGGGTGTTCATGTCGTTCCTATGCTGTTCGTCACATCCGCTCTGCAAGACAGTCCTCACTCTGCCTCAGCCTGCCTCTCTTCGTCCGGCCCCTGCCTGCCACACGTGCGGGGCAACCACACTTTCGTTTGTGTTTGAGCCAGGAAGCCAGCCAGATGGGTTTCCAGTCACATTTGCGGCGTGTGCTGCTGGGTGTGATCAAAGATTCACGGCTCTGCTCAAGCAATTGAACCCACGGTATCAATTTCCTCTGAGACCGAAGTGATTTTTCTTGTTTGATTCTTTTTTTTGAAGAACATTTCATATCTCTTTATTTTTGAGATTCACTCGAGGTTCAAAAGAAACGCTGGTTTGATCGAGAATAATTGATTATTGTATCATCAAACTCTCTTCATTTGCCTATGGATGGTGTTGTTCCATCATTATTGACTCAACGACAGTTTGACTTAGCTGTGTATGATACTTTTCTCCATTCATTCTGAAATTGGTTTATTTCAGTGAAGAATTTGCTTCTCTGTTTGATAGTCTAGATACTGACTATGATTCAACAGTTCGATCATTTTCTATCAAATTTGGTTTGGACTCATGCCCCCTACGCGGGATTTTGTGGCGTTACTTTCTCGGTCTCCTTGAAGGTCCTCCAAGTCAGTCGTGGATAAAGCAAACAACGAAATCTCGCACATATTTCACTGAATGGAAGCAAAAAGTTGTAATTGATCCTCGAGAAGCGTCACAAAGAGATATTGATTTCGATGACCCTCTCAGCAGTTCGTCAGATTCCTCTTGGTCAAAATTCTTCGAAAACAAGGAAATCGAAGAGCAAATTAGTCGAGATCTTGCACGAATACATTATGATATTCCGATGTTTCAGAATAAAGCTGTTCTTCAGATGCTTCTCGAGATTCTACTCGTGTGGGCGAAAATCAATGCAGAAATCGGATATAAACAGGGAATGCATGAAATATTGGCTGGACTCGCCTATGGATTGATCAAAACGTCCATATTACCCCAGAAACTGGTCAAACCCACGCCTGAAGATCACCGTGCTCTGCTCTCTTTTCTGATGGACTTCACGTCTGTTCAAGCGGACCTTTTCGCAATATTCGACTCTGTCATGCAAATAACATCAAAATGGTTCTTCGATCCTGTCCAGATTCCCGAAGAACAGCGTCAGATCAAACGAGTCAACCACGTCCTCGGAACTTCAGCCCTCGCCGAGCCCGACTCGCTCCACTTCGCCGAAGTCCCCGCAGTCGTCCGCAAATCCCGACGCATTTTTGTTGTTCTGAAGAGTCGCGATGCCGACTATGCGAAAAAACTGGACTCGCTGCAAGTTGAGCCGCACCTCTACATGCTCCCCTGGCTCCGTCTTCTCTTCCTCCGCGTCTTCCCTTTCCCACAGAGCCTCCGCGTGTGGGATGCTCTGTTTGCAGCGAGCACGCAGAGGACAGGATTGGCCGAGCTGGGTCTTGTTGACTATCAGAGCTTGGCGCTTCTGCTGCGAGTGAGGGGTGATATCATGAATCCGCAGACAGACGCGAACACGTGTCTGTCTCTTCTGATGCACTTCCCACACACAACCAGCAGCGATGTGGAGAGAGCTGTGGCAGACGCAATCCGGTTGAAGCTGAACAAGGAATTCAAAGAAATGCCAACACCAACTGACACGTCGCTGGATCTGATCGGTCTGCCTGCCTCGCCCGGGGCATCGATGAAGCACAGCACTCTCCGGATTTTGGAGAAGGAGGTGCTTTCGAGCCAGTTCGAGTCAATCCCAGTTTCGGAGCGGATGCGGGATCTATCGGAGCAGATGCTGAAGTTGGCCGAAATCGAACAAAAAGCACAACAAGACGCATCCGACGCTGAACTTCATCAATCAGACAAAGCCCCCTCTCTTCCCTCTGAGCCCGAATACCACTTCACGTCGGAGAGGAAGAGCCAGACGTCGGGGTTGTCCACAGCGGGAGCATATCTCAAGCGATTGGCTGGGACATTCAGACCGAAGGCAGGAGGAGCACAGAAGAACGTGAAAGAGAAGAATGAGTCGATGAGGGTTGAGAGAGAGAAGGGGGAGGAGAAGCAGAAAAGTGGGTCGAGATCGGCGAACACACCCTCTCAGTCAGAATCATCTACAACGACCCGCCCACCCATATCAGTTTCAGAACCGAGCAAGGGCTCTACAAAGGCCATTGTCCACAAGTCTCTTCTGGACCTTGTGGACGGCGAGTGAGTTTTCGTGTCTTTCTTTCGACGAGGATTCATTTCATGAATCATCTTGTTTGGCATTTCATGTTGTCTTCTTCCTTCATTACTCATTGGTTCTCATTGCAGAGAGGTGAAAAGGATACAATTGATTGAGATCCTTCTTCTCCACAAACTTTTTTCTTCTGGACACAGTTTATCAAAACGTGATTTTCATCCAATACACTGTCCCCTATCAAAAAGAGTTCAGATTCGGAGGATATGACAATTAGGTCATCCATTCAATTTGACACTCCCTCGTTCTCAGTCTTCAGCCATGAGGACCAACCAGACAGCCAATATCTTGCCAAATCATCTGTGAATCATCCCTTATCTTATAAACAAACTGTTTTGGCTCTCATCTTGGCTTCTATCTATCCACTTGTTGCTCTTATCCTCCTCATCATCAACTCCACATTCAGATGGAATTATTCGAATGTTGATGTTGGATATAAACTTGTTTCTAGTATCTCGGTCTTCATCGGACATATTGCTATTTATGTGTGATTTTTCTGTTTGTTTAATTTGTTTTTCAGCTCTATTCAATCGTTCTCCTCTTTCGAACGAAAAATCTCCGTGCTGAAAAGATCATTGGATTTCAAACTCTTTCCAAAATCTCAAAATTTGTGTGTTGTGTTGTCTTCTGAACTTTTTTTAGAGCTTAAGATTATTTTTTGTTCTTGTGACAATCGCAGCATCTCTTCCTGTTTTTTACCTCAACGGCAAGACAACCGTCTCTGAACGAATCGGAAATATCGTTTTTTATTTCAGAGGAGCACCATTGTTGAACATTGCACGATATTCCTTTTATGTTCTTGGATTATCCGAAATCGTCATCCATCTGCGCAGAAAGCCAAATATTCCAAACGGAATCCCTTGGCCTGTTGTTCGTGTTGCCCATATCATCAACCACATTACCTTTTATGTTTTTGGACTTGCTCTCTTTTGGATTCCTGAACGGAAAAGGCCGATTAAAGCTTCATCCGTCTTTTCTTGCTATTCGTCCATCGTCCTAATCGACTTCATGACTTGCATCGTTCATATATCCAGTATTATTTCAACAATCATCGACACTTGCGTCCACAAACCTTGGATCGTCGAAAATCCTTTCTCAGAAACAGACAGCCACTATTCCGTGGTATGTTCTCCTGTATAATTATCAACATATTTCTGTCTTGTTCTCGATCATCCAGAGTCTTGTTTACACAGGAAGAGATCTCCCTCGTTCTTTTCAAAGAATGACTTACTGCTCAGTTGCCGAAATCAAAGTGGGGGTATTCTCTCCTCTCCTTCATTGTCTCAGAAGTTGTGTGTCAAGAGCGATCCGCATTACTTTACGATATGCTCGCCACCGAATTCTCGAACACTTCAATTGCTCATCAAAGAGCAGCAAGGGATATTTACATCCAATTTGGGTACCAATCTGCCAGATGGTCTGATTCGGATTCACCGGACATTCATTCTCTTCTTCCAGGACAATCTGTTCGTATTCTTGGACCACACCCTCTCCGTCTTCCCAATCTGAACCAGCCTGGTGAATCGCTCTTCATCGTCGACAGTCACCATGCATCACTTGTCGTGGGAATTCTCAGAACTGCAATTTACTTATATTCTCAAGTGAAGCTTCGCATGAGGTATTCGCTTTTTTCATTTCTGCATTCCTCTCAGGATCCGGATCATTTATTGTGTGGATGAACCTCGATACCTTGTCTGTGCCCGGGAAATCAAGGAGATTGTCGATATCCTTTCTTCAAATGAAGGGATTCACTCTGCGGGGAAGGACGGGCATCCAACCTACGGCGGCCGATTACTGTCTCTTCCGACACCCAGTTTCCGAATGAAGGAGGTGGCCCCTTCGGACGCTCTACTCGCATTTGACCCACAGTCAAAGAATGACCCATATCTTCTTGTTGATAAGGGACGAGCAAAATCGAAGAAACAGCGCACAAACGGGCAGATGGACGAGCTCTCGTGCATCCGCTATTCAGTCCTCTTCTCCAACGCCGGCTCGTTAGATATGATGGTGTCAAATGCTGAAATGTTGGATTGGATTCCAACGGATGGTTTTGATCTGCTCGCTGAGGGCGATCTGGACAAGACGTTGTTGGAAAGGTTTGCGACAGGTTTCTTCATATTCGTTCCAGAATGGTCAGTAGCCCATCAAAATTCCACCTCTACTTGTGTGCTAGTGACGAATACGCACAATCTATTGCTCCTGTGATCAAATCCATCTTCAAAATTCCGATCTTTCGAATGCATCGGCTTACGCTTGAAATATGAAAAGGTTGAGGATCTTCATGTTCACATGGTCTCAGTACCGTGTTTGAGGACGAATTCTCTGTAACTGAGGAAGAATTCAAACATCCGTCGAAGCTCGACGCAGAACAATCGATCTCATCTGGGCGATTCTGAATGAAAACTTGTTTTACACTAATGTGCTTCACCAAAAATTATTTTTTGCCCAATTACCGTTCACCTGTGTAATAGACAGAAAACAGGAAAATTAGTGGAATTAAAGTTCGATCGCGTTCGATATCGTCATTTTTTGTTGAAGACAATTGTGCACACTTTTTATCACAGAACAAGTTCAAAAAGAGATAAATGATGGAAAACGAAGGAAAAAGCTCATTCTGTGTGAAAGAACCAACACAAGGTCATCTATTGGAGAAAAAGTCACAAACTGTTCGAGGAGACATATTCAACAGACTTGATAAGATTAGTCTTGGAAATTTCAGAAAGTATCCGGACGATGCGGTTTGTGATAAATTGTGAAGGAAAAACGAGCATGAGAGGAACTGTAGCAGTGGGAGGAAGATCGAAAAGAGTGAATCGAATTTGACGGTTTACAACGAGAAATTGCTGAAACAAAAGGAGAAATAGAGCGAAAACAGTCCAAAACGTTCAATCATGCGATTCTTGAGAGATCCTTATGGCTCCTGAGATTTGATTTGCGACGAGACAAAAAAGTGCTGAGTTTCAGCACATGAGAACAAAAAACAATACATACAGTCTGATCTACATCCAATACGCTGGTTGAGACGGGTCGGATCATCTAGATTCATAATCAAATAAAGTTGGATGGTGAGAAGGAGCCTGAACTTTGAATCGGAAAGATATCACGCGAGAATGAAGAAAAGTTGAATATCAAACCTTTATGATGTCGATAGTGGCTGGACCTGTGAACTGGGAGGATTTCTGGGAGATCTTCAACTTCAAGACGAAAGGGAGACGCATGCAAGTTTTGATTTAGAATCGCCCATCTGTCCATCCCATCCAAGAACTTCCTGAACATCAGACCCTCACCCTGAGAATACTGATCGATTTTTCATGCGTTAGTCTGATGCTGTCGGATTGAACACAATCGGCGCCTTGAACGGACCATACTCATCTTCTTTCGCAAATTACACTTCACCCTCTTGATTCTACTCTCAATTTTCTTAACTTACAGTAAATGACTGACATTTCAAAGCACTTTCTCACGAAAAGGCAGATGGAACTCGCACGGTTTAACCTTTTTGCATCATCATCTCCTTATTCGTCCTCTGCATAGAACAGAGTTTGAGATCTTGTTTAGCGAGAAGGGAGACAATTGTGGATTGATCGCTCGAAACACATCCGTGAAGTATGGACTGACGAAGTGCCCAGTTCGAGGAATCTGTTGGCGATTCTTCCTCGGAATCCTCGAAGGGCCACCAAGTCAATTATGGATCGACAAAACAAAGCACATGCGAGAAACATATGCTTCATACAAAGAAAAAATCATAGCTGACCCTCGCCATGATAAGTCTACTGATTTGGAGCACGATAATCCTTTGAGTGAAGCGAAAGATTCTTCATGGACGAAATATTTTGAAAACCAGGAAATCGAAGAGCCAATAAACAAAGATTTGGCTCGTATGTATCACGACATCCCTCTCCTCCAGAACGTTGTCGTCATGCAGATGATTCGAGAAATCCTGTTGATTTGGGCCAAGGTTCACCCTGAAACGGGCTATAAGCAAGGAATGCATGAAATAGCAGCTGGTCTTATTTATTGCACCATCACAACATCAGTTGCGCCCATAGATCCTTCTCTCACCTCCATCCATCAAACAGACACCCTCCTTTACACTCTGATGGACTATCACTTCATCGAAGCAGATACTTACGCTCTTTTTGATGCTGTTATGGCTATCACTGCCAAATGGTTTTTCGACCCTGTCCGTGTCACTCAGGATCGGACCCGTCAGATCAAAATGCAAAATCTCGGCTTATCATCTCTCAACGAACAGAATTCTCCCCAACCAGCCGAAGTCCCCACAATTGTTCGAATGTGTCGACGCATTTTGTCCAAATTGAAAAGTCGGGACGAAGCCTTCATGCAAAAAGTGGAGACTTGTGGAATCGAGCCCCATGTCTTTATGATGCCCTGGATCCGTCTTCTGTTTCTCCGAGAGTTCTCATTTTCGATTGGCCTGCGAATTTGGGACGCTATTTTCGCTGCGAATCACGAATCAATTGGCTTCCCTGACTTCAGTTTGGTGGACGATTTCTGTCTCTGCCTCCTGTTGAATGTTCGCGACGATGTGATGAAAGAGTCTGCAGATCAAAGTACCATCCTCTCGCTTCTGATGCATTACCCATACACTTCGGAGAAGGATGTCTACAAATTCCTATTCGAGGCATTCATGCTGAAGGGCTCCAAACACAATGCTCTCAAACAATCGCCTTTTATGGCTCATATCCCGAACTCTATCCCCTCCATCATCACTCATACAAGCACAACCCTCACGCCGGCCCAGCAGGAGACCATCTCACTTTCGACAACAAACAGCACAGATACCAACCTCAAAGTGATCGGAATTCTGGAAAGAGAACTCCAAAACGATCAACTCGAAATCTTCCACACTTCCCAACGCTTAAGTCGTCTGGCAACTCAAATCACACTCTTCACACAACAAAACCCCACTCTGCCCCAACCATCCTCGTCCGACGCAACCCTCTCAGCTGTCAACGACTACCTCTCCCAACTCGCCGGGGAGCTGCGCAGACACGTTGGCCAAAACAGAATTGACTCGACTGTTCTGAACATCCCGCCACTCACCCTCGTCGACCCGCCTGCAGTCACGCAGGATGGTGTTGAGCAGAACGAGGTCATTGCAGAAGTGCAGCAGACGACGCGGATGAGGAAAGAGATTGAGGAGTCCATCGTCTCCACAATCCGCTCTTCGGTCGAGAGGGAAACCAGAGAAGCAAAGGAGAAGCTCCGACTCCCTCCTCCCTCCGTCGTGACAGACAACAGCGGGCACATCCTGATGGCCAAGCCAAAGCGGGCAGTGGTTCACTCGACACTGCTGGACATTGTGCAGGATGCAAGCGAGGATGTGGCGGAAGAGGAGGAAGTGGAGGACGAGGGGAACCAGATTGAAGAGAAAGAAGAGAAGGACACCCCGAAATGTGGGCCTCTCTCTCCCACTATTGATTAGGATGATCTTTAACCGTCTTTACTTAATTTCTTTCGCCGAATCCTCTTTTCTGAGTGCTGCCCATTTTTTTCGTTCAGCGTGCCGCTTCCCCACCATCTCGACGATTTATCGAGTTTTTCCTGTCCCATTGTCGCTATTGAATAAGTCCGGGATGCGGTGAGCGAGGTATCTCTCAGTTTCGTGAAGTGGAGAGAAAGGAATGATGACGACAATACTCACTGAGTCTTATCTTTTCAAAGAAGAATGGGTGATGACCTTATGCTCAATGAGGAAGGGGATCTCTGTCGCCAACCATGGGGACAGACCAAGGGCAAGAGCGTGTCCGATTCCATAGCGAGGCTGGTTCTTCGCCCAGACAGGCTTAAAGTGATCCGTCAGACAAATCTTTCCTCCGTGGTACATTTTGACTGTTTTTCCTTCCAGTTCTGGAATTTCGATGTCAAATGGAGTCACTGGGTATGACACGGGGATCTGATAACATGTCATGAGTAATGACAGGAACCACAAACCTCAAACTGAAATTTGAATTCATAGGTCAGATGCTCATGAACATATGAACATGTCCCATTCCATCTAAGATCAGAAAGAAAAGGTGAATGACGAGAGATGACAGAAAGGACAGATGGAGATTTCTTGTGCACAAAGGAAGCGAATAATTCAAGTGGATTTGGGGTGTCGCATACTTTGTTCCAAGGTCATTTGATTCAATGGTAAACCAATCATCACCAGACTCTTGGTTGGATTGGATGAATTGAATCAGACTTGTGTATTCTTCTTTCAGACGATTCGGCCAGTTTGTTTTATCTCGTGGGCCAGCATTAACGTGCATCAGAGGGATGCGGTTGAGTTTAACCTGGACATCATCTGGAACTTCTGACATCTTGGTGTGTAATTTGATCAACCCTTCGATCAGAAACTATCAAAATGGCCCAACTCACAACCAAGATCTCACCTGGTCTAGTTTTCTCATTCTCATCTCAGTTCTCTTTTAATCATAATTCTCTTGCTATTTCTGTTTTCTATGTTGCAGATGATGCTCTGAAGCAATCATTCGCTGACGCCCAAGAAACAAAAAATAAACGATACATCAAATGCAATATCAACGAGGAAACGATTGTTGAAACTGATTCTGGTGCCCCTACCTCTGATGTCATTGCTGACTTCAATTCACTCAGCAAATATTACGGCTGTTTGTTTTACTCTTCCACTGACCTATTTTCTTGAATTTTCCCCCTACATTTCTCAATAATCTCCCTTCTCTCCAGCCCATGACACTTGCTACATTCTCTTCCATCTTGATCTGGATGACAACAATTCCTGGATTCTCATGCGTTACATCAGCGAACGTGCACAAATTAAACCAAAAATGCTCTACTCCTCATCTACTGAGAACATTAAAAGAGAACTTGGAAATGTGTCATTCCGTTGGGCCTTGAATGGCGTTGAACCAGTCTGCACTTTCCTTTATCTCATTTCTTGCTCTTTCTTGATGCTCTTTTCGATATTCTCACGCGGACAAATAGGATCAAATGACTCTTGAACAATTCGTCAACGACAACTTCGATACCCTCACCGATAATGTGAAAGAGCTCCTCAAACCAGAGATCGACAAAGTCCGAAGCGAGATTGCACAAACCGAACAAGAAAGAATGCAAGATGCTCGCGAGAGGATGGAAGCTCGTCTTGTTCTCACTGAAGAGGAAAAACTTAAGAGAGAGGAAGTTTGGCTCGTCTCTTTCTCATCGACTTTCTCCCTTCCCCTGTTCTCGCTTTCCAGGCTCGTCTCGAAGTCCATGTCGGTGGATCATCCTCAGTGTCATTCCCGTCCACTCCAGCCTGTCAAACTCACTTCACATCATTCCTCAACGGTTCCATCAACTTCCTCGAAATCGTCTGTTTTCATAACCTGTCCATCAAATTGCCTCGGCCTCTTTTCTCTTCCACAGACCCTTGCCAATGAAACTCTTGATGTCACAAATCACGAAACAATTTCACTCCAAGACCTCAAAGACCACGTCGATCTCAAACTGCCGCACTTCTACCTCTACACCCTCACCCAAAGCGAGCTCAAGGGGCATGTCTCCGATGAAAAATTAAACGGTTTGTTCTTACCTCTCCTTTTGAGCGTGTTATGGTCTGCAGTCCTCATCTACTCATGCCCCTCCGGCTGTCCCATCCGTGCTCGCACAGAGTACTCGCTGGGAAAGGGAGCGTGCATTGGAGTCATCCAAGAAGCTGGAATTGAAATTCATCGTAATGTATGTTCGTTCTCTCTTGTATTCCGCTCATCACAGACGGACTGTTTTGCTCCGTCATTTTTCATAACTCTCGTCGAGACCGCTCCTCGCTTGTCATCCCCTCATTCCATTTACCCTTTCTCTTCATCTTCAGATCGAGTCCCAAGAACCGTACAAAGATCTGACTGCAGAATCCATCATCGACCACATCGTCTCCTCAGGAACACAGAATCCCTCTCCGAGCCCTGACGGAAGTCCTGCTCCCAGCCAATCCCCATTAGAAGATCACATGGCCTCACTTGGGGACAGACCAGCTGCTGCAGCTGGACACCGAGCTGTCGATCCAAGACGTCCACGTATGGTGACATATCTCAATGGGGATACCTTCTTTTCTGAGCACACGTTCTTTTTTGACCTTTTTAGCAATTCTTCAAATCTTTTTCACTCAACAATTCTTCAATACTTGTCTTCTTCTGACAAACTTCATTCGACATTATTTTCTCCTCACCTCAATTCATCTCTTTCTCTCAGGACGTCCCGCACAAGCTCAGACAGCCCAACCCAAGACTGCCTTTAGACCAGCAAACAAAGTCAATCTTGACCAATAATTCTGTTTTTTGTGACTGCTTTATTTGCTTCTCAACCCTCTGTTGTCCTTCTGATTTTTCTCTCACAATTGCGATTACGGTCCTTTGTCTTTGGAGATGCTCTGTTCTCCATCGGAAACACTCCACTAACTGTGCGTAAGGAGAAGGGAATGCAGTTCAGAGCGAGGATGATTTCTGGGTGAGTGAGAGAATGATTACACTCGAAGGAACTTTGAATGAGAACGATTCGCGGTGAAGAAGTTGATCAATCTCTCAGAGACGCCAAAAATCTTCAGAAAGCACGTTTGAGTCGATTTCAAAAACAAAGAAAAATGGAACCTAATCACAGACACTGGTGCCGAGCATTGTAACACCCAAGACCGTCAGTCATATAAAGAGGTTTACTGGCTTTTCTTCGCGTCCTGGATAAGAGCAACATCAACATCGACACCTGGGTCGATGGTGATTTTGAGGAGATCCTTGACGGTGTCAATGGTGGTTGTAAATTCAATGACACGCTTGTGAATCCGCATTTCGAAGTGGTTCCATGTTTTTGATCCTGAGATTGAGGTTGTTGTGAAAAGTAATTAAGATGTGAATGTGGAGTTTGCGCGGAAAAGAAGGATATAAGAGTTGAATCGAGAGAATTGGATAAAGTTGAGTTCGATATTAACGGAGAGTTGGAAATTTCTTCAATAAAATCAAAAGAACAAACCCTGTCCACAGGAGGTTTTACGGGTGGTGATGCGGAGGACCTTGGTGGGCATGCGAACTGGTCCCTTCACAGCTGGTTGGCTGTCATTGGTCTTGGCCTTAGCGATCAATTCACCAGAAACTATTTTTTTGAAAATGAGAAAAGTGGATGTGATGAAAAGATCAGATGGAAATACCGCGTTCGAGATGTTTGTGGTTGCGTCCAGTCAGAGTCACACGGATCTTGTTAACGGTAGCGTCTTGTTGTGATACTTTGCCAGTATCTTTGTCTGTTTTGCCTTCCATCTTGATCAAAGTCAAGAGTGGATTAATCTGTCCCGTAAGTTGTACAATTTTGATACGAAAGGGAGTGTTTCTTGGGATATTCACTGGAAAGTTGTATTTAATCATATGCAAAATATGTGAGATGAGATGACTAATATTGATGTTTCCTTAATAATTCCAGGAGAGCGAGATCTTGCTGGTACACGACAGTTCCAGACAATTCGGCGATCTTATTCAGAGCAAAGTCAGAAAACGTGAATCGACCTGATGGTGAGTGCGTCTTTGCCTGATCCAGCACCACCTGAAATTCCGAAGCATCTGCAAGCGGACTTGTTTGCGGTTGGATTCGTCGTGTCTTCTTCGTCTCCACGCTTTCTTCCGAAGGCGGCATTTTCGCAGCCAGCATGGCCACCCGCTGGTCCTCCAAATCAAAAAGCTCGCGAGCGTTGGGAACGAGGAGGATTTGGGTGCTCTCCACAATCCCTCCGCTCAGAGCAAACGACGCCAAGTCTTCTGCTCGCCTCTTCTCGGCCCTCTCCGCCCATCGCTCGGTGCGTCTCCTGTCTGCTGCTTCCCGCTGCTTCTCGTGGGTTGATTTTGGAGTCGGGTCAGTTCCTGTTGCCGGCATCCCTGCTCTCTTCCCTCCTTGCTCCTTCCTCTTCAGAATCACAAATCCTTTCTCCCAAAGCGACTTCAGTGTCCGTTCCAACATCTCTCCGTTCAATCGATTGATTTCCAACACAGCTGGGATCTGTCCCTTCTGAAGACCCTTAAAGAACGAGAGGAGTGTCGTCCCGTCCACAAAAGAGTGTGTCTGAGTCACGCCATGCCGGTTTAGATACTCCAAAATAAGAACCATCACCAATCTCTCTCCAAACGGGCATTCACTCATCACATTGGCTGCTGTCTGCCTGTCGCTGTAGTTCCTCGTGGCCACCTCCACATCAACTGCCGCGATCCCCCACTGCTCGATTTCTTCGCGGGAGCGGATCATGTTCCGAGTGAGCTTGGCTTTCAAACGCCGTTCGGAGAGTCGAGTGACCTCCCACGCAACGCGAAGCAGTCTCCTGAAGTTCATTCCGCCCTGCTTGATCTTCTTCAGAAACAGTTCCATCACAACCGCGTTGAAGAGCTCTGGTTTTCGTCCTGCTGCCATCTGAGCGTTCTCTCCTTGTACGCGTTGTTGAAAGATAGACTCAAGATTTTGCGTGCTGTATTGACCAAAAATGACTGAGGAAGTCTTGGGAAGAGTGAATCCTGAGAGAAGGTTGGCTGTGTAATGTTTGGCACAATACTGCTCAAAAGACGACCAAAACCCGGTCTCATTCGCAGCTGAGAGTAATATAAGTCGGACACGTGCTTGCCTATTCTGAATGGAGACCTGTACGTCTCGCTGAAACCACTTTAGAATGTTCACAAGAACAGATGGGACATTTCGATTGAGATAATCAATTTCGTCAATAAAAATGATGGCAACATGATAGGGAAGAGAAGAGGTTGGTGATATTTCCTGTGAAAACATCGCTGTGAGATGATTTAGAGCAGTGGTTGGTGAGATACGTGGGATGGGCGGGAGAGATGATGTGGGTGACATTTGAGATCGAATGGAGATTGGTGAAATCAGATCGTTAAATGGAGAACGAAAGGCTGGTGAAATTGGGGATCCAAGGTGCGACGCTTCCGCAAGTGTCAATGATTTGATTTGATGGGTCAGCCCGGTTGAATGGATGACACCAAAAGGAAGACGCTCCCCTTCAGCATCGTCAGGCTGATCTTCACTGGACATGATGACGATTTGCTTGAGAAACTCGTAAACGAATGAATACAACAATGCTGGGTTATCTGATTTAGCAGCATTGAATTCGAGAAAATGAAGGGTTGGCAATGAGCCGGAGGAATCATTGACGATTTCATCACCGAGTTGTCTAATGGACGAGAGGATACACGCTGTTTTACCTGTTCCCGGGACACCAGAGGCAACTAAGAGTGTACGATCGTTCTCATCGACTATATGAGTTTTTATATGGTTTTGGATGGCTGAGATTTGTTCACTTCGAGCATGAAACGTTCCAGGGACGTAAGATGTTCTGAAACGTGCTCGAAGATGTCTGAGTTCGCGAATTTTTATTGATGCAGCATCCAAATAATCCTGTTGAATTGGCTGAGCATTTTCCATTGAAAAGATTCAATTTCAGGATGAGCAAGAGAGATGAATATGTCCCAGAAAATTAGCACCGGGCTGGATCTTACCACTAACTTGGCTTCTGTCATATCATCATTGAAGCAATGACCACTTTCTATTCATCTTATTCTTCTCCAATTGTATCTCCAATGTATGTCCCTCAAACATCCACACTACTCCCAAATCAATCCATCTCAACATACACCGACGATGCAACACCAGCCTTTTGGCCAGGTTCATTTTTACGAGCAATGAACCTTCAGACATATCTCAACGATTGCACATCAAACCATAAATTGCTCGTTGAGCAGTATTTTGAGCAACACTTCTCCTCCCGCATCGTCCAGTGGAGTGGCATCGTGTTCAAGAATCTCTCGCCCACCGAAGTTCTATTCCTGCCAAATCCACCTGACTCCCCTCTCTCTTTGTCGTATGTCAAACTCGTCATCCCAGAGGACAAACAAAACCTTCCGTATTTTCAATTCTCTCCCAAACAGCGCTGCAGTATTCTGGGGGCAATTAAATCATGTGGTATGATCATTTCGTTCGTTATCAACCGCCTTTCTTTGATATCTTCCTCTCTTTGTCATTTCCTTACCCGCCAGCCACATCCAACGACGACTACACTGTGATCCATCTCCTCGAAAAGAACCCTCATAATCAGCCGTGTCTTGATCTGACCTTCGCAAATTTCGACATGCATTGTGGCAAGCGGGTCTTCGGTCTCCCAGACACCTTCTTCACCACATTCTGGAAAGAACGGACAATCACTCTGCATGGCGTGCTATTATCCGAATCCACACATAATGAAGATGGTCGAGAGTACATTAAGGTGTTTTTCATGCCTCGGGACGTCACAATGACTTGTTTGTTCTTCGCATTCCTCTCATGTCTTCCCAGCCGATTCCGTCGCTCTTCTCATCCCACGCGATGATTCACGCCTTCTCAAAATCTATTCAAGCCTGCCAGTCAATACCCGTTTGCATATCTCCTCTTCTTATTCATTTTCTCACCCTCCACTTCGAAGCCCAAATCATCCTCGCTGAAGTGCATTCGCGTGGAAACCCACACTTCATGATAGTGCGACACATCTCACGAACACCAGAGCAGATCAGGGAAAGTGAAGCTAAGGCGGCTGAAGAAGAGAGAATCCGAAGAGACGTGGAGGCAGAGAAGCGGGAGATTGAAGAGAGACAGCGACTCGAGTTTGAGAGACGGAAGCAAGAAGAGCAGCGGAAACTAGCACAGGAGGCGAGCAGAAGGGAACAGGAAATGGAACTAAGGAGATTGGAATTGGAAAGGATGAACAATGAAGAAAGGAGGAGAGAAGACGAAAGGAAGGAAGAAGAAAGGAGGAGAGAAGAGGAAAGGAAGGAAGAAGAAAGGAGGAGAGAACAAGAACTGAGGCAGCAAAGGGAGGAAGAGGAGAGACTGCGAAAGGAAGAAGAGGAGAGACTGCGAAAGGAAGAAGAGGAGAGACTGCGAAAGGAAGAAGAGGAGAGACTGCGAAAGGAAGAAGAGGAGAGACTGCGAAAGGAAGAAGAGGAGAGACTGCGAAAGGAAGAAGAGGAGAGACTGCGAAAGGAAGAAGAGGAGAGACTGCGAAAGGAAGAAGAGGAGAGACTGCGAAAGGAAGAAGAGGAGAGACTGCGAAAGGACGAATTGGAAGAGCAGTTGAGGAGGGAGGAGGAAGAGAGGATCGTGGAAGAAGAAAGAATGAGAGCAGAGGAAGAAGAAAGGAGGAGAGAAGAAGAAAGAATCAAACGCCAAGAGACAGGAAGAGAAGGTGAAATCGAAAAAAATGAACAAACAAACGAAGACAGTGTCCAGCCCTGTCCATATTACCCCCCTCAAAATGAGACAGAGCTTCAAAACAATGGGTGTGCGGAACGTGTCATGAAAGCAGGATTGGGCGAGATCTTCCCACTCGGAATTCCAAAACTCGAGTTTAACATTGACACAGAAAAATTAATCTATCGGCACAATTCCGATTAGAACTTCTCTTGTTTACCCGACATTCGAAGTCGTACTCGCATTTCTTTTGGTTTCATTGTGTAAAAAGCTCACCAGCATCTTCTTGCTCAGACCATTTCATACTTGACTCGTACTCTAAATCAGTGAAGTGTTCAGAAAGTAATTCCAACGTTAACGAGATTAGTGATTCAGCCTGTCCATCGTCTCTTCCCTTCGCGAGAGAATCGAGCTCATTCTTTCCTCCGACATAATCTGTCTTCCACTCGAGACAGCAGCTTCCCCATCATCGATGTAGGTTCGTTTTGGAATAAAGATCGCTCGCAGCGTCGCATCGGAGAGTGTTGGGCTCGGCTGGCGGACGGGAGGGGTGGCTCTGTAATGCCTGTCGTCGATGAAATCGTCCATCGAATCGTCGTCCACATCATCGAAATTGGAGTCTTCTTCGCTTTCCTCGATTGGGCGGCGATGAACGGGCTTCGGATGGGCTTGTGGGGGGCGTAGAGGGGTGGTGGTGAGGATGGTTGAGGACGGCGCAGTCCCAAAGAGATCCTGGCTGCGCGGGACTCTCGTTATCGAATCTGGCAGGGCTGGCTTAGATTTCTTCATGGTGTCCCGGAATCGTTCTTTCTGTTGATTGGAGAGGCGGACATCAGGACGGACAAACCCATGTTTCTTTGGAGGCTGCACAGGCTCTCGTGGTGCAGCTTTAGCTTTTTCTGTTCGGCTATTCGCAGCGAGGAGAGAGTCCAAATCGTACAGTTGACTCGTGCTGACTTTGGGGCCTTGCGATGGCTTTTTGGACGAAGGGGGGAGGGCAGGCTTAGCGAGAAGTTTGACATAAGAATCGAGAGATTCTTGTTCGTAATGCTTCATGGGTTGGGTGTTTCGTTTGATTTCCACCTTCGTTACTCCATTTTTGGTCACAGCTGGTTTTCGGGCTTTGGGCTTGGAGACTGGGATATTCTTCCTGAGAGCTGCCCGCATTTCTGCGAGTTTTCGTTGCCCTTCTTCAGAATCCCAGTCTGTCACCGGCTTTTTTGGCTTGAATGACTTGATTGGGATTCGCGACATAGATGAAGGAAGGATTGGTCAGAGTGAGGTGAAATGAGAGACGCAGATGAGAGAAAGATGGGAGTCTTAAAAACAAAATTGGAAGCGATGAATGGGTTGGAGAGCGAGTTGATTCGACTGATGGGTTGATCTGACAAAAAAAGAAAAAAGAACTTGCAAGAAATGAAATATCCGAAAATTAATAATATCCATTATAATCATGACGTTGGTTGGGATTTTGATATTGCGGAGGTGGATAGTATTGAGGTTGGAACGATTGTGCTCTGAAATGAGGATTCCTCGTGTAAGATGGCTGCTGTTGATTGTACTGCGGTGGAAAGTGCTGCTGGTATTGTGGGGGATAGTTCTGCTGCGGCACGTACTGCTGTGGCGGCTGGTAATTCGGGTAAGGCTGTTGTGTGGGGACGCTGACTCGAAATTGATCGGGACGCTGCCCATATAATTGTTGTGGGTGAGCGGGAGGGTATTGAGGCTGAGGGTACGTTTGGTAGTGTTGCTGGGGGCGAGGTGCTTGCTGATAGAGCGGGGGAGGCGGGGTGGTCGTTGGGTAGGGCTGGGAGAGCAGAGGCGGCTTTTTCGCTTTGTCGTCGTCTTCGCAATCAGACTTCTGCCTCCACTCCAACTCCTTCCGCCCCACCCTCTCGCCTGGATGTGGGATGAGGCACAGTCCTGTCTTGTTGATGCACTGCACACTCGCACACACGTTCAGAACAGGTCGATGTGAGCCCGAAATCAGTTTGCACCAACTCTTCAGATGGAGTGAGAGGACGTTCTCGGGTGTGTCTCTGAGGGGGGCAGCGAACTGTTTCCCATACAGCGCAAATGTGGACGAATAAGTGTATTTGTGAGAAAGCGCGAAGTACACGAGAGCGTATGAAGCTGGCTCGGAGATGACAGTGTCACGAGATTGGGACAGTTCGACGAGGAGCTTGTGGATGGGCTGGAGGTACGGATTGTCCTTGTCGAGGTAGAACGAGAGCTTCCCGTAGCACAGGATCACACTCACTTTCACCATCGCTGCCACGTTCTTGTCGGCGATGAAGAACGCAAACACTTCCGTCAGCCTCGGCCACCAGCGGTCGGGGTTGGAGCGGAGGAGGAGGCTGAGTGCCTGTGCTGCCCCGTACTGAACGAGGTACGTCTTGTCCCTTCCCCACAAATGCCCAAACTCAGACGAGAACCGTCTGATTCTGCTCAGCGACACGTTCGCCTCGTACGAATCTGGGAGAAGGTCTGCATCGAACATGAGCAATTCGGACATGCGACGATGGTTGTTGATGTTGAGTGGGAAGAGATTCTGGCTGGTGACGTGAGGAAAGGGCGGGTAGTGGCGAGAGCGGGGGAGGGGATGGTCGCGAGAGGATTGGAACGAAGAGCGGGACGCGGGATTTCTGGTTGGGGCGTGGTGTGTTGGAGAGTCTGTGATGTTGGGCTGGTGTTGGGTGGGCGAGAGGGAGGGTGGGGGAGTGAGTGGTTGTGGGAGGGACGGTTCGGGTGATGTGTGTTTGTGTCCCTCGTCGGGTGTGGGCATGTTGTGCTGTGTTTGCGTTGTTGGTGACGCAGTTGGAGAGACAGCTGAAGTGTGCTGTGTTGGTGTGTCTTCCTTCAGATCCTTCGGAGTCGGCAGACCATTCACAAACACAGGCAAAGCTGGCAAGATGTTAAAGTTCCTCGCTTTTGTCGGTGGTGGTGGGAGTGGGGCAGAAGCAAGAGTTGTTGACGATGTGTCCTCCACTTCCCCATCCTCCCTTCCGTCTCCCTCGTCTTTCATCGGACTCGTGTCGAGTGGAAGGAGGTCAGGCTCCGATTCGCTTTTCGACGATTCGCTCTCGTTCGTGTCTGCCTTCTGCGTCGGCTGTTGGATCGACGACGAGTATTCAATTGTGACAGGCGATAGTGTCAGTCTTGGGTGTTCTTCCATCTCTCCTTCATACGGCTTCCCTTCAACTTCCAGATCAACAAACTCGGTTTGTGGGAAAGACGTGATGGAGTTGGATGGATGAGGAGAGAGAAGGGTGAGAGGGAAGTGTGGGAGGGGAGAGGAGGAAGGAGGCGGCGAGGGGTCAGTCGGAAGAGAATCGATGAACGCAGACAGTTTCACAAGTTCGTCAGGAAACAGGTTCGACGAGTCTTTCGAAGTGGCTGTGTTAGAGTCGATGTCCCTCCCTCCTTCCACACCCACACTCGTCTCTTCATCCTTCATCAGTGGCACTGGAGACGTTGCAGCGGTGTGTTGGGGTGGACGGGAGGGTGGTGTGGGGGGTCTGTGCGGGACAGGCGGAGGAAGGGCGACGAGTCCATCGGCGAGGTCGTCCGAGACAAGCATTTTCATCCAATAATCGTCCACATCGTCAGATAAGGCGGAAGTGGGTTCTGTTTTGGGAGGTTCGATCTTTGGCTGAGAGATGAAGGTGGGGAGAGAGGGCAGAAAGTTCATGGGACGGGCTGGTTTGGACGTCGGAATCGGTGGGGGATCAATATCAGTTTTCATTCGTTTTTCGCCGACAATATCAAGTGGGGGATGTTGATGATCGAATCTTGGATGATTCAGCTGGTCTTCCTGCCATCTTCGAAGCCGTTTCCGCTCCATATACACCCTCCACCAGTCCTCTCCTCCATCTTTCAGAATATTCATTGACGCAACTAAGCAGTGCTCTTCAACGAGGGCATCATTCATAATATCTCCGATGCTGCAGCTGCTGTGTCCAAGTCCCTTTATTCCGGCCCAGCGAGTCCGATAATGTCGACTGCGACAGGCTTCGAGCCAGCGCGGAAACCATCGCAGGCGAACGTTGGTATCAGCTTGAGCCATTCTTCCCGCACCGATTAGAATCGCCCAGATGTTGCTTTTCTTGGTTGAATGGTTCTGAAGGGATGATTGTGAAAAGTTGACATGCCTGGTAAAATCGTTCGAATACAGGTTCAATTTGCGCAATATATTTTGGATACCTTCGTCCAATTCGACTGAGTCCACAAAATGAGGCCTTGCGAACATATTGGCTGGTCTCATGCGCTCGATCCGTGATCTTGGTGGTGAGATAAATAAGCAATGGAACAAACGTGAAATAGAAGTTTGAGAGTGGGCTCAACAAGACTCGGATTATTATAAGTGAGAACAGACAGGCTTCTGATCGCGTAACGACGGGGATGAGAACGAAAGTTCTCGTCACCTTGAATCACGAAAAGAAGAAGTTTCACCACTTTTGCACACGTAATATAAGGTGTTGTGCCAGATAAGAACACAAGACCTTGGACTGCTTGCCGTACCAACCTGTGATGATGTGAATAAGAGACAAAAGGTTGTGGAATGGCGTGTGACGGGAAATCGAATAGGAACGGAACCTGTAGTCGGCACCAAGATTATTGATAATAGAACTGCATAAATCAAAAGCCTCATTTCTCATTGAATCCCTCACATCATCGGCCATTGCCTGAGTGGAGGCAGTGGGTCCGATCGTTGCAGCCACATCTTATGTCATCGCAAAATCCAAATATAATGATAAAAATGAATTCAATAGATCGGTATTTGAAATGAGAAACACAAAAAAAGACGAATTAAGACCAGGAGCGACGGGGCGAGGACGTTCTTCAGTTCAGTCTGTTCTTTTTGCCGCGCTGCTTGTTTCGAGAGTACGGATGAGACTGCCCCTGCCCATCGTACCCGTATTGATCCGTGCCGGTGTTCCGATCGTAGTTCTTTCGTCCACCGCGGTATCTTCGTGTGTCGTCTCTTCCGTGCGACTGGTGTCCCTGTCTGCCCATGTCCTGCGGAAGATACGGGATCTCGGAGAGCAGGGACGAGTCGTTCATGGGGAGCATGTTGGGTGGAGGGGGGCTTGGCTGGTAGTGCTGGGAGGATGTGCTGATGTTCTTCTGCTGATAGGGAGGAGTTTGGAGGAGAGGGTGTGGGTTTGTGTTGTGTGGGTTGGAGCCGAGTGTGTTCTGGATGGGGATTGGGTGTTGGCCTCCGAGGATCGGTGCGTCGATCGGGTCCTGCCCAATCACAGTCTGCTTCGAGCTCTTCAGCAGGTCCTGGACGAGTGTCAGCCCACCAACCGCCATTCCCGGGCGAGCATTGTGGGCACGCTGCGGCTTGCCCTGATTCGGCGACTGGCCAAACGGAGGCTTCACGCGGAGCAGATGTCTGTTGTCCATTCCAGCGTCCTCACTGTACAGCGACGTGTCGCTCATTGTGGAAGGGGATTGGATGTACGAGGAAGGGGTGAGGCCGGGCGGGAGTTGGGATGGCCCAAACTGAAGATGTGGTTGTGTGGTGAGGATGACAGGCGCCTGCCCCGATTGCGGAGTGGTGGGGATGGGCTGGTCTGGCGGATAGCGAGTGAAGGTCGACGGCGGATGGTCGCGAGCTTGGAAGGTGATGACATCCGACTTTGAGGGTGATGTGATGGAGAACGAGGGGCTGGAGTGTGTGGAGCCTGGGAGGATGACGTTGATTCCGGCAGACAGCGGGCGGTCGGGGGCGTTAGCTGCGACGAATGTGAGCTGCTGCTTTTGTGACGGTGATTGTGTGATCAGCTGGATCTGTCCAGCAGTGCTCGGTGATGTGTGCGCGCTGTTCGACGGTTTGTTCTGCTTCTGCAGGATGAACTGGGTGTTGGTGGGGATTGTGATGGCTGCCTGCCCTGCCGTGGTGATGCTGGGCGAGGGAGGGAACTGCGGTGGGAGGTGCACAGTGAGGTTGTCGCTCTTGCCCTTCCCGTGGATGTCTGCCTGCCCTCTCCCCGACTGCACCTGCCGCGACGTGAACATCTGCCCCGTGTTGGCTTGGTACTGGCGAGGCTGGTGGTCGAACGGGTAGCGATTCTTGATGCCTGGTTCCTGTTTGAGCATGCCCGAGTCGATGAGCGACTGTGGCTGCAGTTTGTTGGGAGGGGCGGGGAAGGGCGAGGGAGGAGTGGCGTGGAGAACTGTGGAGTTGGAGGGATGGTCGAGGATGATCGTCCGATCTGTGTTGGCGTAGGGCTGTCCAAATTGGTATTCGGATGACCCTTCCACTGATCCCATTGGCTGTGGGCTGGTCTGGTGCTGTGGATCTGGAAGAGGCGACGTGTCTGCGTTGGCAATTGCGATGGACTCTCTGTTGATGTGTTGGATCATCTCCACTCGCCTCGCGAAGGTATCCTGGAGAGCGATGCGGTGCGGGTGCTGTGTGGGCACGACTGGCCTCGCCTGTTTGAGTTGCGTGACGGGATCGTTGAAGAACGGCGACCGATTCAAAAAATCCGCCGTGCTCCGCCGAGCGGTGAGGGCGTCTGAGTCGAACTGGATGATGCGGCCGAGGATGGTTGGGATGGCCAGTTCCGCGCTGTCCTTCGTCACCGGCGAGGTCAGGCTGCGGGACTGCGAAGGGACGAAGAGGGTGTAGGAGTTGGGGATGGAGGAGTGTGTGGAGGGGGTGAATGGCGTTGGGGTGGCGTGAACAGCTGTTGGAGCAGATGGGTGTTCGGGATTGCTCGGTTTGTCTGTGTTTGCGATGACCTGACTGTGTGTGTCATCCTGTGGTACTTCCACTGAAAGTGTGGACTGTGAGCTTGTCTGGTGCTGTGATTCTGGATGAGGGGATGTCGCTGGGTTGCTTTTCTCGTCTGTCCCTTCTTCCTGTCCTGTCTCCGTCGCGCTTGCCTTCCGCTCGGATTCGGCTGACTGTGTGTTTGTGGGCGACGAGTCGACGTTGTCTGAGCTGTCCCCCAAAATGATGCCCTGATCCTTCGTCTCCTCCTCTTCCTTCCTTTTCTGTTCTTCGAGCTGTCGCCTTTCCTCTTCCTGCCTCTCTTCCTCCTTCCTCCGCTCCTCCTCCATCTCTTCCCTCCGCCTCCTCTCCTTCTCCGCCTGCTTCTTCTGCCTCATCTGCGTCCCGTACGCCCTCACGCTTTCGTGATACAGCGGAATCCTGTTCTCTCTGATCCGCTCAAAGCAATGTTGCGAGATGGGCTTCGCCAGAGGCAGCATGAGCTGTTGGTAGGCCTCCCTGAAGTGCTGCTGGATGCGAGCGTACTTGAAGCACGTGCGCGCTGTGTTGTTCGTCGGGTCGAGCGGGTCTTCGATGAAGATGGGTATGAGTTCTGGTCCCTGCGCGAACATGTCTGGCTTTGTCCTTCGCAGCTCGTCGACGTCGAAGTATGAACCTTGTCCTCGAACAGACAGGCCGAATCGGTTGAACGAGAACTTGGGCTCGTTGTTGGGCGGAGTGGGGAGTTCGTCCATCTCGCCGTAGAGAAGGAAGAACGTGATCAACAGCTGGCCTGCCTGCTCCTTCTCGAATCTCCGCCCGAAGTTGCGGGAAAACTGCTGCAGATGGGACACAACCATCAGAGAGAGGGCGTACCCACCAAGTCCACCTGTGTACGGCTCGTTCAGATGCACCCGAGCGATGAACGCTTTCAGAAGGAGGACGAGCTCGCTGGCCTGCGGGTAGACGACGAGAAGGCAGCGCAGGAAGTCTGTGTTGATGATTCCGCTGAGCGATCCAAACCCAACATCACACTGCACGCCTGTCCTCTCGTCTGTGATTTTGATGATGCGAACACGAGCGCCAGTGATGAGCTCTGCCTTCGTCACAACGTCCTGCTCGTCCAGATGCTCTCGCAGCTGGAACAGGAAGTCTGAGCCGTCGTTCTTTGGGTAAGGAGGAAGGGCGAACTGGCGCGTCTTCAGTTCCTCCACGAACGAGGGAGACGGATGGAACTGCTTCTGAACGTGCGGGAAGTCGAGTGGGGACGTCGGTGGTGGCTGTTGGGGTGATTGCTGCTGAGGCTGTTGTTGAGGGGATTGCTGATTCGGTGGCTGTGTCGGTTGTTGTGCCTGTGGTTGGGCGAGTGTCTGTTGCATCTGATTCTGAGCGTCCTGCTGTGCCTGCTTGCTCGCTGCCTCTCTCTCCTTCCGCAGGTGGTACGACCTCCTCCGATCCTCCTGTTCAGCTGGTGTCATGTAGAGGTACTTTTCGAGAAGGTCCTTCTCTTTCACCCGCTGAACGTTGCGAAGGCGGTAGATCTCAGAGATCGTGCTCGAGATGAGCTGATTTGGGTATCGGTTGACACTCCGCGAGCAGATCAGAGGAGCGGAGAAATCGAGGCGGTGTTGGAGGCGAGGCGAAAGTTGGATCGAGAGAAGCTGTTTCATGTTCACCACGCCCGTTTCGGAGCAGAATTTGAGTCTGTTTGATTCGTCGGGTGTTTCCATCCATGCACCGCTTTCTCCCTCCGCATTCATCTCGATAGCTATTGCTACATCCGGATCGCATCGACAGTGAGCTGTAAAAAGCGGCCCGTAGCAGATCCGGCATATTTTGGCATCCTGGTTGTCGAGATGGATCAGACCCTGTATAGTCTTCCGAACTGCGTCGGAATGATAATAATCCATCGCAGTCGAGAGATATCCTTGCTGTCGGCCGAGGTCATTCTTGTCCTGAGGGTTTCCATACCATGCTTCAAATAAAGATCGGATGGCCCGTTGGATTCGCCGGATATACTTGTATTGTTCCAAAGTAATAATTGTTAAGTCAACATCACTTTGAGGGAGGGATGTGTAGGACGAAAACGAGCCATAGACATACACAAGAAGGGAAGAATCGAGGAAATTAACAGATTCCGTGATTCGTTCGATAAGAGTGAAACGGGCGAGGTATTCTGCTTTGGTGAGAAGAATGAAGCTCGCATAGTTGCGGATTTCATTGGTGAGGAGGGAGATGCGTGACTGGGGGATAGATGCGACTTCTCTGAGGAGTTGGATGTGGTGTTCGTTGTACTCGAACCCAGGAGGAACCTGCTGTTTCAACGAATTGATCTGAGCCGCTTTTCGCTGGCTATCTTTTCCACTTTGTCCAGCTCGAGCCTTTTGAGTGTGGTTTTGGAGGATTTGCCGCATCCTTTCTTCCTCCTCTGTCATCATCCACCCCACTGACGTATAAATGGCCTTCCACAATTCATTCTCATGGTGGATGTGCGGTTCAAAGTATGGGTCAACATAGTCATACACACCGTTCGGAGTCTTCAGCCACGGCACACGGTCCATTTGATTCTCCAAGGGGAAGAGTTCCATGTCATCCTTATCCTTGGTTCGTTCATATGGAACCTCGAAGGTGGGCCGTGCTTGGACGAAGTGTGGGAAAAAGTTATTGTTTATTAGGAAGATCATTGAGAGGGGAACCTTGAGAGGGAAAGGATAGAAGTCGGTGGTGAAGTACGTGCGTTCCTTATCCCGTTCCTGAAGTGGTGATGGCATCCCGGATATAACCGCATTTAATTCGGACGATGAGACAATGGTTTTAGGAGGGTTTCGTGGTTGATCGCTAAGGTTTGGGGTTACACTTTGCGAGGTGTGATGAGGATGGAATTGTTTGTCGGTTGAACTTTCAATTGCAGATGGAGATGGTCCAGGACGATTTCGGTTTCCTTGGTTCATTTGAGGAACGAACCAATTATGATGAACTGACTTGGCGGAAAATGAAGGTTGATTCGATGTATGTGTGTTCTGTTGGAGATTTGTTGGTTGTGATGGCAGTCCAATCGGTGGTGGTTCAATTAATAGTTGAGGTTGATGTGTGTGTGGGAGTGGGATGATGGGTTGAGTCGGATGCGGTTCAGATGACATGAGAGGGTGGTACGGTAGCTGTGTATGAAGGGGACTATCTCCCTCTTCATCGTTAGCCTGGGCCTCGTCTTTGTCCGAGGGAGGAAGGGACATTTGAAGTGAATACTGTCTCAGAGAGACTGCGGAATTTTTGCCCCATAGATATTTTCTGGAGACAGCTCTCCACGAAATTTCAACATTTACCACGTATTTACGAACCTATCAACGATTGTTGTCACTAAAAATGATCGTTACCAACTGTCCTTCACTTTGTGTTCTACCAGCCTCCAACAGCGCACTGTTCTTTTTTCAGTACCCATATCGATGAATCTACTTCCTCATATGCATTAATGCTACTTTGGTAAAGGTACACCAAGGGATCAAGTTTTGAGGGCATTCTAAATTCCACTGTAGAACCATCATTCATGGTGTCACGTCAACTGTAAACCACGTGCACTTGGGTCATATTTCACAACTTGGAGATCTTTGCTCTCATCTAACCAATGGTCTTGTCAATGTGTATCATGATTCTCGCCCTACTGGCGGCACAAACACCCGAACTCACTCGCACTGTTCTTTTCAACCCACAGGAACAATCAGTCATCGTTTGTTTGTCGTAACGTTAATATTGCATTTGTCTATTGTTTAAGAATAAATCAAAAGCGCAGATCTTTGCTGATATGTTCAATTGTCCCACCCATGACACCAAGGCCCTTCTCGACTGTGCAAAGACTGTTTTCAACAGAACTTTCACTAATTTCGAAAAAGAATGGACACCTATTGACCAGATGTCACAAACACCGATTGACCTTGATGTCGTCAAAGTTTACCTCCCTTTTTTTTCAACTCGACCCCCTCTTTCCAGGAAGATACAACTGAATGTATTCTGAAATGTGCCCTCCGCAATGACCAACAAACATTCTTGAAATGTCTTCCGCGTTGTGAACGTGTCTTTGAAGGAGCAGCTGAAGTCGAAAAAAGAAAAGCCATTTCCAGCCTCAATCCGTACGAACCATCGATTTTGGCAGACCCTTTCACAGCAGTCGCACAAGAAATGTCATTCCTCACTCCACTGTCCTCGAAAGGAAAGAAGAACCAACGGATGGAACAGGCCGAGAAAAAAGCCCAAACTCTTCTCAACAGGAGAGCTAATCCACCTCATTAATATATTGATTCTTTCGAAACGATGAACTAAATCTATGGGGTGAGGATATTGTGGGGTGAAGTTACCATTCGGACACAAAATAATCCTTAAAAAACTTCCCAAAGTGGAGGACTCCAGTGTTGACGCCCACGAAAATCGGGTCCAAAATCCGAGCCATGGCATCAACCTCGTCCAGTGGAGGGGAAAACCCACCTTCCTCCGCACGAACGGCAGCGTGGAGCGGCTTCTCATCAGTGATCCACCCAGTATCCACTGCATTCATGAAGATCCTCCTCCTCGCAAGGTCACTGGCAGACGTCCGCGTAAGCATGTTCAGCGACGCCTTCGCCATGTTCGTGTGAGGGTGGTTGAACGACTTGAATGTTCTGTGGAACTTCCCTTCCATCGCACTCACGTTTACCACGAAATGGTCGGTCGATTGATCCTGCGCCATCAGTGCTTCCAACTGCGAGATGAGGACGAACGGCGCAAACGAGTTGATCAGATGCACTTCCACAAGTTCCACCGACGACACTTGGTCGATTGTGGCGACCCACGAGTTGTGTGTGCGGGTGTCGATGGGCTGGTTGTCTGTGTCTCTTCTGGTAGTGTCGATGAGGGATGGTGGAGTGGCATCTGTTGGGTCAAGGTGGATCTGCGAGAGGAGGGCGGACGAGGGAGGGAGGGAGAGAGAGGAAGGGTGCGAGGTGGGGTGTGACGAGCGAGTGGTGAAGAGAGAAGGGAGAGTGAGTTGGTCTTCATCTGGCTCTGAGACGACAACAGACATGGCTCGCTTCTCGCTTTGCCAATCCACTTCTTCGACAGGGCATCTCTTCTGCCTTCCACACTCTTCCGTCACTTTCTGCTCGAACAATCCATTGTCTCCGTCTTCCTTGTTCGTCAGAGCCAAATTGTGATTGTTCGCTTCGAGCATTTCCCGTGTCAAGATTGTTTGAGGTTTTCTGATTCCCTGCGCACCCAACACGACCTTCTTTGAGAACACATGCTCCTCTGCATCGTCGTCCTCTCCTTCCTCATCCTGTTTCTGTTTGTTCTTTCGTTTGGAATGTTTCAACGCATTCAAAATCTGTTTCGGGAGATGGCTCGTTCGCTTTGGAGCTGAGCCGAGTGTCGCAATCATTTCAACATCTGTCGTTGGGTCGGTGGGGGAGGGAGTGAACTGCAGTTGCCCTCCGAACGGCGTGGACATCATTCGAAGTGTGTCCAACTTCTGTTTCTTGCTCGAGCCAGCAAAGACGAGAGATTCTGCTGGTGTCGGTGGAAGTCCGTGAGGCGAAGATCGCACAGCCACAGCTTGTGCTGAAGGGGGATGCTTGGTGAGAGCTGGGCGGTCGGAGAAGTCCTCGATCTCGTCTTCCTCCGCTGCGTTCTCGTCCCGCTGCTCTCTGTCAATATACTCGTTGTCAGTGTTTGTTTCAGATTGTATTTCGGCCTGAGTGTGGTGGGGTGCGTAGTGGACAAGGGCATCCCCAACAACTTGATACTCAGGCACCAGAAAATGCTATTCGGATGACACCACACAGCCTGCCTTGAATATTGTTCCTGATTGGGATATATTCGGGAAATGGAGACTATCTTCGTGAGCAGATAGTGTTGATGTTGACTGGAGGTTGGTTAGAGTGACTGGTCGAGCGGATGAATAAAGATTGTGGACAGTTCCGTTGATCGTCACATTGGTGACTGTTCTGACCTGATGATTCGGCCCATCATCAGACACAATGGCCTGTGGCTCTTGATCAGTCGGGTAGTAGCTTAAATAGGCGTCAAAGTAGTTCTTCGGATTGTTCACTTTTGCGAAGGCGTTGTTCTCTTCCGGAACAGAAGCTGAATACTGCGGGTCGTGTTTCCGGAGTTCAACAGCCTCTTTTGGTAGGTCGTTGAGTTGTTTCATCTCGCCTTCGATCAGATGAGTGTAGAACGAGGCTGGCTTTCTGATTGTTTGAGCAGCGTTGTTCACGAGGATATCGAGTCGTGGGTAGTTGGACATGATGAACTTTGAGAATGCTTGAACCGAAGAGAGGTCACGGAAGTCGAGGCCGAAGATGTGGAGTCGATGAGCGTATGTTTCGAACGAAGTGTCAGCAAGGAATCGGAGCGCCGCGTCGTTTGGAAATCGAGATGTGGCAATGACGAAAGCTCCGCTGTGAAGAAGGCGTAAACAGCATTGGTGTCCGATCTTCACACGTGCACCCGTACAGAGGGCAATCTTGCCTCGAAGATCGCCACACGAGAATCGCTTTTCCCAGTTCAGAGCTGCGCATGACGGACAAAGAGAATGATAGAAAAAATGGATGGATGTGTATTCTTCTTGGCAAACATAGCATTTGCACGGTCTGGAGGAGGTTCGAACCGGTTCTTCGAAAATGTCAATCTGCCCCTCAGAAGTCGAGTTGAGAATGGACATCGGTTGTGACGCGATGAGAGACTTCGCCTGCTTACGTTGTTGGATCATGAGGGACGATTGCTTTGCAAGGGCGTCTTGTTTTTGAGTGGCTTTCAGATCTATCTTGGTATGCTTTGAACTGGATGATTGGAGGAAGTCATCTTTATGAATCGTTGTAAAAATGTGTCCGATGGATTTTTTGAGAGATTTCATATCTTCTGAACGAAGTATTTCGGGATTCGCTTCGATTGATTCTAGAAAAGTCATTGAAGGAATAGTGCAAACGTAAAACCTCGAGAGCGGCTTTAAGTTGAGCATCTGTGATGGAATTCTCCATCTCAGGACAGAGTATTGACTCTTGTAAATGTGTCTGATGAGTGAATACAAAGTATGTGCTGATCTCTTTCAAAGCAGTTTTTTCTTCATTGATCACTTCACAAACGGTGAAAAAGTGTTCGTCATTGAACGTTGCATGTAATCGTCTGTTATAGCCTCTCATTGAGACGTTGATTTTAGAGATGAATCGATCGAAACCATTGGATGGTCAGTTTCGTTACTCATGGCATCTGTAAAACCTGCTACAAACAGGTTTCTTGTGACGCCAGGTCTCTTTTTCTCTGCATTTTGATGTTTTCTCATCATTTCAATCTTTTCTCCATCCTGACCACATCCAATTTCTTCATCGTCAAAGATCCGAGTGATGACATCTCCAAAAAATCATCAGAAATTGGCTGGCCTTGGGCAGATCGAGACCCAACACGAACTTACGGCGCACAAGCCCAAAGTGGACCTATCCCGCAAGAAGACAGAATTCGTTCTCGAAAGGACCTTTTTGAACAAAGAAGGAAGCAAAACTCCATATCTCTTCAACAATCCAGCAATGTTGAGCCAATGCGTATGGAGCAATTGACCATAAAGCATACACCGTTTGCAGACGCGCATGTTGAATCGAACATTCTCTCGTCAAGCAAAATGACACGAACTGGACTCATGGACAAACGAAAAAGGGAAAGAGATCAAGCAATTATCAATAATCAGCCCGCCCACAGTGTATCACACATCCCAGAATCTGTGAATCTCCCCCCAATCTCAATGGAAGCTGCCTCCGCCGTTTCTCGCTCCAGAATCCAGGAAGAACCCCTGTCACGGCAGCTCTTTCCAATCA
Source organism: Blattamonas nauphoetae (assembly GCA_033064195.1). Classification (NCBI taxonomy): domain Eukaryota; phylum Preaxostyla; order Oxymonadida; genus Blattamonas; species Blattamonas nauphoetae. Next base: position 43,036 of record JARBJD010000116.1, on the reverse strand, counting down.
CTGGAAAAGTGACAAACGGTGAACTCTCCCCAGCGCATGTAACAAGGGCTGCCAGACAGAGGTCGTACAGTTCAGTTGATGCTCCACAGTTTTCGACCACTTCGCGCTCTTTCTATTCTCAATCAACCCACAACTCTTCAATGACACCGCAGCATGCCTGTATGATCGCAAACACTGGGAGGTATCGAAATATGTCTCATTTTGGTCTCTCCACTCAACAATGGGACAGAAATGAATCGGCCATGAATAACTTTCACGAAACAATGTATTCAGCAAGATCAGATGATGGAGAAGCGACCCAACGCAATTATCAAACTTCAACTGGAATGCATGTCCCTGCCCCGAAGCGATTCTCTGAAACTGTCGGTGGGTATCAAAGCGAAGGCCCACGGTTGATCGAAGGGATGCTCATGCATGAGTCAACACGCCCATTCATGGCAAGTGACGATCCGCCACTTTATTCGTCGTTTTCAACGACTCGAACATTCAGCCCACAACCACTCCCTGTTTGGAAGAAAGATAAACTGGTACGGCCCTCAATCAATGCATGGGAGAAGCGACGCAAGGATATCAGCGAAAGAGAAGAGATGGAACGAACAATGAGGTCAGAACGCTCTGCTTCAATGATTGAAACTCTCCACCTCGACTCTGCCATGAAAATGGTCCAAAATCACAAATTCCTTCGAAATTCGCAGCCAAGAAAGCGAAAAGTTGACATTCTCCGCGATATTCGTGGATCTCCTGTCGGAAAATCAACGTTGCGGAGCCATCATGAAATGACGCGTGGTGAGGTGGACTTCGAGGACATATCGCCGATGGAGCGAAAGATGAGGATGACAGGGCTTCCCCAGCATGAAATTGAGCATTTGGAGAAGCAGCTTGAAAAGGAAGAGAACCAAAAACAAAATGACGCAGCTGTTCCTGAAACGACCTCTCCCATCACACCAGTCACTGCCACAACCCCATCCAACCGCTCGTCGCCCCTCATCCAATCCCAACGCTTCTCGATTCATTCGGGCCACAAACGCATTCCCTCTCTCCTCCCCCACACCCTCACGTCAAGCGACATGGAGTCCAACACTGTTTATTCAGAACACGACCAAGGAACGGCATCGGCTTCGGATGAACAAGAAACACTCGTTGATCCGTTTCTTGTCTCAACAACACAGAACAGCATGACGTCAACCACAAGCTCCTATTTCCTCCCGACGAATCCATTCTCCCCTCGCTACCCCGAAACAAGGCGTTCTCTGATGCATTCTTCGAAAGATCCCCATCCTGTGGCGTTTATCATCAGCAAGGAGAGTGGGAAGGCAGTGCTGACTCAGCGCGACGCGAAGGAAGAGGCAAAGAGCGACGTCACAGAGAGAACGACGAAGACGGCTGAAAAGGTCCCCACTCCGAAATCACATGGCCATAACATTTTATTCTTTGAAAAGGTGGATTAATTCTGTTCAACCTTTATTATTTGTGCGATCGCACTTCGTCCGATCTTCATTTGAGGAACTTAATTTTGTTGTGGGCTCGATCTGTCACCTGCCTTAATTCACGTGGAGCAAAACACTTTAGGAGTGTAACAATGACTGCTCCATCCGGATGTATATTCCGTTTCTTGGATCATATACAATGATATTGTTCTCCTTCTCTTACAGATTGCTTTCTTCGTCACCTCAGCGATGGAGGATTTGGGACAGTGATTGAAGTTGAAGAAAACTCAACAGGAGAACATTTTGCGGTGAAGATGATGCGATGCATGTCATCGAAAGACAAGGAACGAATAGAGCGCGAAGTTCATCGACTCAGAACTTTTGTTCATCCGCACATTGTGAGACTGAAGGAAGTAGTGGCGATGGAGAACATGCAGGCGATTGTGATGGAACTGGGGGGACAGTCCCTTGCTCAGCTGGTGAAATCTCACTCGGAACGTGGAGTTCTGATTGATCGTCATGTTTGTCGATTTCTCTGCTATTTTGATCGTCTCCTCCCCCTTTCTTTCTTCCCTGCCACTTTCTCGTTGACCTCGTGTTGTGGCATCATTTTCACTTGATTTTCATTTTCATCATTGATTTTCTATTTGGATGTTGTTGTTCAGATTGTTTATCAAGTGATGGTTGATATTTCGTCGGCATTGTGTTTCATGCACAACGATGCTGGTGAACGGACAGCGCACGGGGACGTGAAATTGGAGAACATTCTTCTTTTTGGTGATGGCCATGCGAAACTCTGTTTGTATCTTTCTTCATCTTCCTTTTCCCTCTTTTCTCACTTCCATCTTCCTTCCTTTTTCCAACCAACTAATTTTTATTTCTCTTCGTCAACTTTGTTCTGTGATGCGTTCTGCTTTGTGTTGCTCTGTTTCAGGTGATCTTGGGGCAGCAGAATCGGAAGATGTGAGCTCGACGCGTGGAGTGATGTCGATGCAATACGTGTCGCCTGAACGAATTGAAGATGCTCAGGGTCGAGCGAGTGGATCGTCGGATGTGTGGGCGTTGGGGATTGTTCTCCACTTTCTTCTTTTTGGGAAAGGATTGTTTTCGGGTCAAACGATGATCAAGTTGGCCCGCGAGATTGGGTCATTCGAACCATCCCAGATTGGGACGAGTTGTGGAGAGAAGGAACGAGCACTGCTGATTCGAATGTTGGATCCTGTTTGTCCTCCTTTCATCTCTTCTCGAACTCTTTTCTCGTTTCTCCTTCTCTTCTCTCCCTCGTTTTGTGTTTGTGTGTTTGTGGTCTGTTTAGGATTGTGGATCTCGCTTAACGTGCAAGCAACTTGTTGAATCGTCGATTCTGCGATGCCTGATCAACACGACGTGGGAAGGATGGAAACTACTTGAGATAAAGTCAAGAGAGGCCGAAAAGAGAGTTGGAGATCTGGAAGACACTCTGCGAACATCGGAAGCAAAAGTGATCGATCTGACGACTGACAAGAGAACACTCCAAGACCAACTGAAGAAAGAACAAGCAAACAATCTGAAAGAAAGAGAACGAAACGTTCAGCTTCAGACTGAACTAAACGAAGTACGGAAGGAAAAGGAAGAAGGAGAGAAAGAGCGGAATGAGCTGAAGAGGAAGATGGAAGAGTTAGAAGCTCTGATTCAAGAACAGCCAAAGGTGAAGGATGGGAAAGATGAAGGAAGGAGGGGAACGGAACAGCCGATCGTTCGACAACGGGCAGAGAGAACACAAGCAGGATTTGTAAGAAGCAGAAACGGAGCAGATGCGATCGAATGGTTCCCAGCATATGGATATTCACTTTCTGGCTCAGTATTCACTCGCAAAGGAGGATGGAATTCCACTCTTCTCTCGTTCTCGTTTGGGAAAGTGGTTGCTCGATTCACTTTCACAATCACTCGAATCACAGATTGGTTTCGCATTGGCATTGTCGCTTCTTCGCAGACTGAAAAAGTGAAGGAGGGATGGGACTTCCCATGTCTGTTGGGAGGAGCGGGATGGGATGTGAGTGAACGGTTCAGATCTGCTCGGCAGAGTGGAAAGTTGTATTCGGAAGAACCAGCGTGTGCAGCTGGGAAGGAGGGACAGCGAGTGGTGTTGGAGGCGGATGGTCGAGATGGAAAGAGGACACTTCGGCTGAGTCAGGATGGACAGACACAACCCACTTTCTTCTCCAACATTCCTGTCACCTTCCGATTCGCAGTTTTCCTCTGTGGCGGAAACGATTCAGTTTCGATTGAATCAATTGACGAGCTTCCAGAACCAACACTTTTGGGAGGAACAATCGAAATCAGGATGGATGAATGACGACACCACCACTTCATTCACTCCTCGAAATTCCCGGTCCGATTTGAACTGAAGAATGAGTTGAATATGTGAAACAAGGAATTGTTTTGGAGGGAGAGGATTGGAAGAGAAGAGGCAGGCGAGGAGGCTGCTCGGAATGGTTGGATGGGATGATGGTGTGTGCAGACGAGACATGAACGATTTGGATTTGGACAGATGCGACTGGGCACTCGTTTGGGCATCGACACTTCTTGTCCACTGGTGGGGAAGAGAGAAGGGCTGGAGTGTTGGGATGGATACTTGATGAGATGGCTGCTCTTCGATTGGGAGTTGATTGACTGTGATCGACTGGATCTCGACGGATGGATCACTCAACTGTTGATTGATGTGCTGTGCCTGTTGCTGGGGGGAAGTGTGTTGAAACTTCGATTGTGTGTTGGTGCGGTCTGTGGGATTAGAGAGGAGGAGAGAATTCTGTGGGAGAACAGGAAGAGTGGAAGAAGGGTCGAGAGTGTGAAATGAAAGTCGAAGTTTGGATGAAGAGAATAAGACGAAAAGGAAACAGTGGTGGGACAGGAAGACAAGAGAGACATATTCATTTATAGAAGAATCACTTCACTATCTTGTGTTCTCATCATCATTTCGAGCAAAATGTGTTCAAACGCAACAATTGTGGAAACACTGATCTCACCCATGGATCAACTCTCAAACCAGTTCTACGAGTTTCACGAAAGAGTATTCCCTGAAACTCTTTTTATATCACATCCCCACCAGGAATACATCGCAGTATCTGTCGTATAGACGCGAACTTGAACAGAAAAGCGAATCTCACAGTCATTTCAAGACACTCCTTCGATCTCGTCCAATCTGCTGACATCGTGGTTCACTCGACAACTTCTCTCACTAAATTCATTTATTATGATCTCTCCAAACCATGAACACATTAATCCTTTGAATATTGAAGCAATTCCTCACGAACACACATCGCAATCATTTTTCGATTTTCTCTGAACCTGTGATGTTCTACATGTCATAATCTCGTGGAAAGTGTGTCCTGTGTTTGTTTGTGATATTTCAGGATTTGATGGAGTGGTTTGTTGAAGTTGTACTCTTTCTGGACAATCGACTCAAACAATGGCCATCTTCCCCGCCTCTGGCCTCTGATGATATTCGTATTGACAACATTCGTGTTGCACACATCAGTTTGTCGATTGTGTTTCGCTTTCTTCCTCGTTTCAGATCCTCCTCCTTCAACCAGTCCAACACTTCGTGAAAACGCCTTCTCATCTGACCTTTCTGTCATCTGCGAACTTTTTCTGACGACTCTTCTGAATCTTGCGGATCGCTGTTCATTGGACTCACCTATTCGTCCTGATCATCAATCTCTCATCTTCTGTCGGATCATATTGGACGTTCTGAACTCATTTGTGAAATCTGGCGATCTCACCTTTCCGAAACCACTTTCATTTGATGATCTCATCGTATTGTTCACATCACTGTACGAATTACAAGCGGAAACTCACAACGAATCAAGGGGGATGTCTCATGAAGCAATTAGACGAACTTTTGCCGCACTGGTGAATCGCTTTTCACAAGTTGGACAGTGGATTGTGCCTGAGCATTCGCTCTTCCGACAGAAGGACGTGGAACACTTGACCAAATTTGTGGATGTTGTGAAGGATGTTCTGAAGCGATACTCAAAAGAGAAGATGCGAGAAGAGTTCGACTCGTTTGAGGGATGGAAGGGATTGATGAGGAAGATTGTTGCGAATGAGGAAACTATGGTGTGCTTCTTGTTTTCGTGTTTGATTTGATTTGATTTGTTGTTTGTGTTTGTGTTTCAGTGCGACATCTCGTTTGTGCGAAACTGGATCTTCCGACCGACTCTGACGTCTCTTCTGTCGAAACACCAACACTTGATGTCCCTTCGCCCTCCTTCACTCCCACTCCCGTCTGCTCACCTCGCATCATCGCTGACAGATCATTCACTTCATTCTTCAGAATCGAATCACCTTCCTATCCAATTTCGAACTGAGAAGGATGATCAAACGACACTTGAATCATCAATTGTCAACTCTGATCTTCATCATGGCTCCTCTTCGTCTCCCACACCCTCACAAACCGACACAGACCCTTCGTCATCATCGCTCTCTCTTGAAGCACAATCTCTACCCTCACTGGACACACAATCATCCTTCTCGCCTGCCCGATCAGACACTGGTTGGATGATCAGCACTCTCCACAACCTCATTTCTGCTCCTCTTCACCATTCGTCATCTCAGCGTTCACCTGACTATCCAACAATTAAAGATGTCGTTCAAAGTGTGCTTCTTCAACCTGATTTCAATGAGCAGTTCAACTCATCTCTGTTTGATGAAGAAGATGATGAAACAATTCTCAACTCACTCATTCGATGCTTTTATGTTTCCGCCGTACACAGAAATCTGTCCCACATTGATGATCCACCCGCCTTCGTCGATCATCTTTTCTGGACTCTCCGCAGTTCTCGTACTCGCCTTCGCGTTCAATCTTTGGCCATGCTGATGGCGATTGTCAGTGAAATGGGAGTGGAGATTGTGAGCGAGTCGCATCTCCACAACCTTCGCTTCGCGTTTCGAGATGGGACGAAGGAAGAACAGACATTCCTCGTCTGGTTTTGGAACAAGCGCTTCCAGCATCCCTCCTCAACAGACGTGGAAAGGATTTGGCGCGACCTTTCCGATTTCGACTTCGACGGATTTCTGAACGCAGACATGTCAGAAGAAGAGATGTTTGAATACTCGATTTCGTTCGTTCGTGATGTCTGTACTGTTCGAGCACTGTATCCATTGACTCGTCGCTGGGCGAAGGACTATCTCCTCCGCTTTGAACAACAGCAGAAGATGTTGACTCGAGTTCGTCAGCATTTGAAGACACTCAGAGATTCATCCCCTCCCGAAATGGAGCTTTTCAGAACTTTCATCGAGTATGCCACACTCCTGTCGTTTGATCATGGGATTGCCTTCCCTGAAGATTTGACGACAATCCTCCTGAACGATCACAAAAATACAAATGCTCTCCATCCATTGTTGTATCTGAACCACACATCACTCAACCCGAAATACCGAAGAAGTGTCTTCCCAATCGAGGTTCTGTTCGAACGACGTGCACGCTCAGATGCGAATGCCTTTCTCAGAGCGAACCCAGAAATGATCACTAGGGACTCACCACGATTCCTTCACACTCCAATTTTTGGTCTCCACTCTCTCCTCCTCCGCGGCCTCTTTCATCCTCTCTCTGACATGGAAAGATCCACTCTCGCCATCCTGCTCACAGCGGTGAATCTCCCTTCGGATCTGATTCATCACACTCTCGACTTGTTTTCTCTCTTCCCTCCTCCACTCGTCATTCGAATGTTCGTCGGACCATCTCAGCCGCTTTTAACGAGACCTGACCATCAGCCTATCCTGACTGATATCCTGCCTTCTTTGGTTGTCTCCACAGCCCCGTTCGGATATTGTCTGTCTCTGAAGTGGATGTTTCAGAATCTTTTGACACCTCATCGAGATGTTGAGAGAGAAAAGACACGATTTCGAGAGAGTCGAGATGTTGTGATTGCTCTGCACTGGCTGAACATTCCCTCTCACTTTGACTCTCCTCTTCTCCCTCATCTTCCTTCGCTCATCTCTTCTCATCCTCCCTCTCTCCACCCATCTCTCTTCCGCGAAGAGGGCCTTCGCAGTCTGATGAACGATCTCTCCATCTATCCGTTCAGCCCTCTCCTGCGCTTAAATTTTGCTCGAATCCATTCGACAGTCCAATCTGTCATTATTGCATCCTTCGTTGTCCGACTGTCTGCTTCTGACCATCGTTCGATTGGTACCCTTATTGATGTTTGTCTCGACATATTCAGTCTTATGATGTTTGCCCTTTCTTTCGCTTCATCTTCTTTTCAGGAATCCTTTTCCAGCTGTTGTCTCTGTCACTCTTGAAATGTTCCATCGCCTCGTTCTGACGTGTTCTGATGAAGCGCGGATGAAGTTGGTGAAGCATGGATTGTTGGATGTGGTGATGGTTGCCGTGTCACAGTCGTCGTTTCTGTCTGATTATGAAAATGGGATTGTTGTGATTGGTGGACTTCTGGAGTCGATTCATCGAATGAGTCTTCAGAAGTTGATTGTTGGAATGGACTTCTTGTCTCTTCTGACAAGATGGGGCTGATGAAGTTGGTTTGAATGTGAAATGGCGTGAGAAGGAGATTATTCATGTCTGAAGAGAAGAGGAACTGAGGAGAATGGCGGGAGTCCGTGTGAATCTGAGGAGGTGCTTGAATATGGGAGCGATTCTCAATGAAATGTGGAAAACAATATATGTGCGTGGAAAAAAATCAAAAATCACCTAAATATCGTTCAAGGGTTCAATAGACTTGGCCTGTTAAGCTGTGTCCAGTCGAGGTGGCAATGTCCAGTCCAATGTCCAGTCTCCTATTTGGGAGCCGAGGGAGTTCATAATAGATCCACTCAAAACCCGGAATTTCTCCTAAACCCGGAACATGGGGGTTGAAAGATACATATTGGGCAAACTAAGAAAAAAATAAAATTTGAGAATTATAGACCGACGCAAATCAGAGAAACCCTCAAAATACCTCTTTTGGACCTGTTTGAATCAGGAGAACTGGTCATATCTTCACAACCTGTGAACCGATTTTGATGAAAATTTTCACAAAAACGTTTTTTTGATGAAACGAACAATTTGAGAAAACATTGGAGAAAAAATGCTGGATATTTGGGAAAATAGAAAAAAACCCATATTTTTCTCGAGAAAAAAGTCTTAGAAAAAAATATCTTTCATTTTTTGAGCAGCTTTTGTCGAGATGTTTACGATAACAATGCACTTTATTTGGTGCAAAACGGATGGCTGGTTGTGGAGAAACGATCCAAAAAAGTTGAGAAAAATGTAGGCATTGTTGCTGTATACAGTATTTTGAGGGTTTCTCTGATTTGCGTCGGTCTATAATTCTCAAATTTTATTTTTTTCTTAGTTTGCCCAATATGTATCTTTCAACCCCCATGTTCCGGGTTTAGGAGAAATTCCGGGTTTTGAGTGGATCTATAAAACCGGGCAATGGGTGAAATCCAAGTCATTGCAACAAAATGACTCGAAACGACAAGGGAAGGTGTTCTGTGGGCAGATTAGAGATATTTCAGCAGATTGAGGTCAATTGTGTCCGGAGAACTGAATTATCGGATGGAAATGGGATGATCATTCCAAACCACATCCTTTTCTCCTCGAATTATCAATTCAACAAACATATTCTTGCAGCAATGATCTCAAAGATGGAATAATTGATATGGCGAGGGTGGATATCAGAACCTGGCTGGTAAAAATGACACAAGGTAAAAAAGTGTGATTAGTGACGAATTAAGTGAAAAGAAGACAAAATATACGGCAGCCGACCTTCAGCTTGTTGTGATTCTTCTGAATTTCCTTCGACGATTGGCTCAGTCTATTTTAGGGCTGGTTGAGATCTTACAAACATCAACAGCGCGTCTATGTTCGTTCTTCCTCGCATCCCCTTCCTTGTTTGCTTTTCATTCACCGTCACTCCCTGTTCAGATCGAAGCGAGCGTCCAAGAATCTTTGATTCCCCTCCTTTCCGATTTTCGCAAGTGTGATCATCAGGGCCATGCACAAGTAGAAATACGCCGAGTTCGAAGAGACCAGAACACAAATTCAGTCCAGGGTGTCTGTGTATGACCAAAAAAGAGTAGGTGAGACCGTTAACAAGTGTGATCATGATTTAGAGGAAGGTCTTGAGGAAAGCGATTGTGAAGAATACCCGGTTGAAGAAGCTGTGTTCAACGACGTTGACTTCGTTGGAGCATTGTCGTGTGGGGGGAAATGTTGAATTCTGGAGGTTAAGGAGAAAAAGAGAAGAAGGATCAATGTGGAGAATGTGAAAGATTATGAAGAACGGAGATATCTCTTGAGAGGACAATCCAGATGAGATGAAATTTCTGGGAATTCATTCTGACAAACCTTGTATCGATGATAAATTCTTCTCTTCCATTGTTTTCGCAAAGTATTTCATTGTCCTGAACTTTCGGTTCTTCTTTCTTCTCGACTTGTTTTGTTGATTCCTTCTTTTCTTCACCGATTGATTCGGCCATCGTTTGATCAGTTAGAGTTACAACAAGTGCAACAGTGTGTTCTTGTTCAATCTTGTTCTGGCTGGGTTCTGGAGACTTCACTTCCTTTGGAATCACAACTGTCTTCGAATCTTTCTTCTCATCATCTGATTCCATATTCCTAGCTACCATCTCCTCCGATTCTTGCCTCTTCGCCTTGGCCTGTTTCGCGATCTGCTCAAATCTCCCCTTAACTCCCGATCTATATGTCGAATGTGAAGATATGAATGAGGAGGGTCCAATACGATGAAAAAATGTCAAAAAAATGAATAAGCAAGAGATGCAAACCGATGGCAACAGATCTCCCATCCTAGTGCATATTGGGGAACAATATGCCCGTCGTCTTGGAGGTTCCCTTTGAAAATACTCTGAGTCCATTTTCTACCAATTCGATGACAGTTGTTCATTTCTTCTCAGAGGAGAAGACGTCCGACAGTTCGATCGTGTTGACTTTTCGCTTGTGGATGAATGAGCACCCTGTTCCTGCAAGAGATGGAGAGAAGAAGTGAAGGAAGTGGCTAGAAATTGAAAATAAAGAGAGAAAACACTATCAACGGCGACTCAAACTGTTCTGAGTTTGGTCACATCCAGGGGCAGCAAAATGCAGAGATGAAGGCACTACCTCGCTCAAACAAAGTGATGAGGTCTAAGACTAATCAAAAAAGTGAGAGATGGGTGGTAATATCACACCAACATCGAAATGGAGAAGCAACTGTGACCCTTTCTAGATGTCGATTGGACGTCCAGGACTGGATGTCCAATCGGACAGTCCAATTTTGCCGACTCTTTGAAAACTTCAAAAACGGTATGCACTAATTGAGAAGACATCAGAACAAAAGTATCAGCGAAATGTCCAATGACATCCAATGACGTCCAATGGTGGGTGGATCAAGCAACTCGTCACTTGAAGAAGAGTATCATCGGATTCTCACCATTTCGCTGATTTTCAACAGACTATTCTCATTTTCAAGTGAAAGGAAACAAATATATGGAATGAGAGTAAAATGAACAGGATGAAAATTGAATATCCAACCGAAGTCAATTGTCCAGTCCAACGCTGGCACCGTCCAATCCAATTAACATGCCAACAATAGACAGAGGACAGGTGAATTTTTGCATTTCAAGCATGATCGCGCATGAAATGGCCGTTTTAAGATCAGCACATTTTTGTACACTTTTTTGTAACAAAACTTGTTCAAAGACAGAGAAAGGATGTAAAACAACAAAAAAAGAGGTCTATATGTGATACAATGGAAACAAATCATCCATTTAAGAGAAAAACGGAAAAAAGGTCAAATTTCGGAGTAGATCGAGACAACTTCTATGTTTTTTTGGAAATGAAAAATTGGATGCAAATGATGAATTTCGGGAAATAGACGAAGAATTATGATTTTGATGATACTCCTCTCCGTGGATACCACGTACCCACGCATCCCTTAACGTACTCGATTTAACCCGCAACTCCGGATAAACCCACACCCCGGATCTTGGACCCAGAATTCGGATATATTCCCAGTTTCATCATTATTTTGAGGTTTTTTCATATTATTTCATTAAAATCTGTTCTGGAGAATGCATAATCTCATGAAATGAACAAGAAAAGATGGTTTATCAAGATCACAACAAAACAGGAACGAAACGAAATGTGGGTCGAACTCTTGGAAACGATGTTTCGAGAATTGGCGATTCTAACTCCACCTTCTCGTTTCTCCCTGCTCAATCACTCTCCTTCCTGCATCTCCTCCAAAATCGCTTCCGCTTCTTCTTCGTCTTCATTGCGCTGAGTGAGTGGGGAGCCGATGTGAGTTTGGAGCTGTCAGGAGTGAGGGAGTTTGAGGTCTGAACGTTGATGCATTCACTCAACAGTTTCTTCCGATGTGACTGCAATGTGATCGTGAATACAATAAATATCGCCACAATTTAGATCAGCGCCACAAACGACGACAACCTCACAATCAATCCTGTCGGATGATACGTCATAGTGCGGCGGTCGGGGTGAAATGAATGGAAATGTAACGAGTATGATCGACAGAGATTCACCCACTTGTCAAATCGCACAAGTCGCTGGTGATGAAATGTCGGTCGAAGAGGCGTGTCTGATGGCGAACGGAGATTGCTTGTCGAGCCAAGTCCTTCCTACGCAGCCCATCGAAGATGATGCCCAGCCGTTGGATCATCACACGGTGCTCCAGTTTGTGTGAGTCAATCTGTTCGTTTGTCAGCGAAGAGGTCTTCCCTCCCGCCTTCAGACGGTCCACCATGTTCTGCTCCTCTTCCCGGAACGCTCGCTTCGTCGCCTTCATCAGCACATCCATCGCTGTCTCCTGCATCCCTGCGCTCTCGTGCTGCTCGTGCATCCGGATCACGCTGTTCGTGCATCAATCATCTTTTCTCTTTGGCCGTTGATTCCTTTGTTCCCGATCTTCATCGCATCGACAAACCGAATATAATTCCCATCGTCGGTGTCGAACGAGATCAGCTCGTCCAGTCGCCGATCCTCCAGTCTCATTCGCTTGAAAATTACGTACGGCTGAATCATGACAAATCGAAGGAAGAAGTACGCCACGACGAGCACAACCACGATGATCAGACGATTGCTCACGAAGATGTCTTTGTCAGCACCGCAGTCTTTGCACATTCGTTTCATCATGCTCATCGTCCCCTCACGCAGGTCCTTTCGCAGAGCAGAGTTCATGAAATGGAAGATCGGATGGTTTTCGTTGAACTGTGATTCATCTTCCTCTTTCAGAAACTCTCCATACTGAAGAAAGCGCGAAACGAGAGACTGTAGCCCGACCAGTGTGTCATGTGATTCGTGCAGACGTTCATGGATCGGTTCTGCGATGCAGGAAGCCTTGTCAGTCATGCAATAGTCTCCTGGAACGAGCAGCTGCTCGATGTTGAAGTCGTTGTCGAATCGGGTGATGGTTCGAGCGTCGATCAGCTTGTCGTTTGTCAATGTGTCCGTTGTGGTGTCGAAGTGGGTGATGAGGCTGGTTTTGTGGAATTAATCCAACGATCCTGACAGAAGTTTCAAGGTGTAGCTCCTGTACTGAGACAGATTGATCGTTGTCTCGACATGAGGCTGAATTGGTTGGGTGAGTGATGAGTTTGGGGAAGACGAGGAACGGCATGTCGAAGGCGAGGTTGAGAAGGAAGAAGTTTGAATTGGTCAGACAGATGGGGCGGATCGCTGCGAGAAGGATGTTGTCCACACTGTCTGTGAAGCTGTTGAACGAGAAATTGTTAGGAACCATGTAACCAACCAGCAGCCCAAAAACGAGGACAACGTGAGAGACCATGATAATCTTCGTCACGATTGGGATCCCGCTGTGGATGGTCTTGTGACCAGCGATCAGATCTTCCACTGCGTTCTCGAATGCCTCTTCCCACTCCGCGTCGTCTCGCCGAGTTTGATGGTCGTCATCCTCGTCCCGCTGCGTCAGAAGGGAGCGAGCGGTGAACTGTCCAAATCCGAAGTCTGTTTTCGTCTCGACTGGTGGTTGTGTTGGCTGGTTGAGCGAGAACTGAGTGACAGTGGGATTCAACGATGGTGAGAATGGAGCTCCTGTTGTTGGTCAAACAAATCCAGTTGTGTACGAGGTGGATGAGTTGTAGTGAGTTAGTGATGGAAGTATGTCTCCGCTGTACACGTCAGAGTGATTGTAAGGCGAGTCTCTTCCCCTCCCATCCAATCTCAGCTGTAGGAGAGGAACGCTTTTTGACCTTCGAAGACAAGTGACGAGTGGTCGGAGTTTAAAGGTTTCGGTTCGGATGAGGATTCGAATGTGTCGTTCTGGGCAGGTGTGCTGGACATTTCTGGATTGTTCTCGTCACGTTCGCTTCGTTCGTCGTTGACTCCATCTTCCACCATCTCTTCGGAGTCTTGTTCCTCTTTCTCCAACCCGTTGTCCTCCTCCTCTTCTTCTTCGTCCATCCGAGTTGTCGTGTAGTCCCCCTCCATCCTCCGTCACCCAGTGAGAGGAAGGTGTACGACACAATCATCGCAATCAGCATGACGGCCGCCAGGAGAGCCACCATCAAATTGAAGAGTGTCCGCATTGGCACGCTGGCATTGTCGGCATATGCGACGAGTGCTCGCTATCCTCCTTCAAACAGTTGATGGTATGAATTGTACTGACACGAGATAATTCGAGAGTGGACTTCCTTGAACTCATCGGCACGTCTTTCATCGCTCCAATTTGCGTGGACAGCTGAGCCAAGTCTGCAACGAGGTTCAGAAACGATCTGTCGGCTGTCGTGACATCGATGGTGGGGTTGGTCGTGGCGTCGAAGAAGGCGGTGGCGACAGGAATGTCCACATACTCCCACATTTCGTTCTCGACGTCGCTGTCATACACGGTCTTCATCAGAGATGTCATTGTGTGTCCGTAACTGGTGAAATATGGGAGGAGGGACGTCACAATGTCGAATGTCTTGTTCATGTCTTCCGCTTTGGTCATATCCCATACAAATTCGTTCCCACATCGCCGATGAAGCTGAGAGCGTTGATGAAGGAAGATGCCTTTGATGTTCCCGCTCTTCTTCGAGCAAAGTACTGCGATGTCGTTTGGGTGCTGGCTGAGAAGCTGCTCATAACTCTTTTTCGACGACGCTTCCGCTCTCACGACTTGGGTCTGATGTTTCTTGGAGAAGAGAGAAATACGGTCTTTGTTTCCTCATATTTTCGTAAAACTCGATTTGAGCGTCGCTGGCGTCTTCTCTGTCGTTTTCTGCGATTTGAAGATGCATTTTCAGGTTCAGTTCCATTGACTCTCCTCCCCACTCCCGTTCTCTGCTGATTCGCCCTTCATCACGCAATGAATCAGAAATCGTGTTGTAATACCAGGTCTTGCCTTTCTGCATGCAGCATCATGACTTGTGCCTTCATTCGGTTCTCCGAAACCGTTTGGAGAAACAGGGCGTAATCTGCAAGAAGAGCATTGTCCTCCTTTCAGTGCATGACAGAGAAAGCATGTATTCTGTCTGCAAATTGTGTCAGCGGGAGTAAACGGATTTTTTCGTGGAACATGCACCGAACTGTTAGTTCCACACCCTTCCTTCCCACATGTTGTCTCAGTCTGCATTTCCATTCTTCCGATGCTAAATCAAATCAGGGCAGCACTTCGTTGCCTTTGGTTTTTGTCACGCCCCAGGTACGCCGTTCTTGAACCTTCAGAGGAAGGAGGAAGTGGATCGAGAGTCTAATCTCTCCCCCAACCTAAATAATCCCAAAATGATTGTTCCAATAATCTGTCCCGTTCCAGAATCAACCAGGAAGTCGATTTCAAGGCCAAGTCGAAGTGTTCCAAAAACACTGAAATGAAGCATGAGGAAGTTCGATAAACGCGAGTAGAATGGTTGCATAATCCCCGCAAGAATAATCCCTGCTGCTGTTCCAACGCTCACCACGGCACGCCAGAACGCGTAGTCCATCAGTAGTCGCTGGCAAAAGACGAGACCCATCGCCAGCACCGCTATGCATGTCCGGAACTTTCCTAAAGTAACAATACATTAGACACCTCGTTTTGGGTTGCTTCGAACGATGAAAAGTGGGGACATCATCACCGCCGAAAAATAGAGGTCAAGAAAGAAGATTGTCACACTTTCAGTGACTATGCTCAGTGTGTCTGCAGCGCTCTAACAGATCGTACCAAGAGCTCGGTAGAGAGGGTCTGAGCCGTGCAGTGCGTTGGAGCAGTCGAATACATTGATTGAGAAGGTGTCGAACTGAATGAGAGACACTTGAAAGATAAACAAGAAAAGAAGTGTTGTACCGGAAAAAATCCAGGGTAGGAGAGCTGTTTCCTCCAAGGGTTGTGGTTCTCTTCGAGAGTAACCTTCGAACCTGGTTGATTCATTTTCATTTTTCAAATCGTCCCACAATGAGCACTTTTGAAATGAAGACACCAGATTTAGAGGTAAAAATGTGGATTTTGAATGCAATATTGGTCCACACCGGATTGCCGTAATATGAACACTTGAGGTGACTTCGGTTGTTAGCACATGGAGTTGCGGGTTTTCCCGAAGTTGCGGGTTTATCTGATGATGTTTATAAGGGAAAACCAAAAAACCCCTCAAATCCAAAGAAATCAGATGTCCTGGAAAAAGTGAAAGAGAATCACAATAGAAGTTGGTGAGGACCAGAACTTGGGTGCGCGTTTCAGTTCTCGAGGAGTTGGAGCCCATTCTTTGTTTTGAACCCATAATCAGTGCCTACGCGGATCTGAATCTGAAGATCGAAGATTTCTGTCGATATTTCATCATAATGAATGATCCGATACTCGTTTCTGCGTTGAGTGAATACACTAAGACACAAGTGAACCAAAGTTAGTTTTGGGTTGATCGCCATGGAAGAATGATAAAAAGCGCTAACTATTATTCAAGATGATCATGAACGACAGATGAGACAACAAGGGAAGGCTCAAAGAAAAATAATGAGATGAGTAAAGATAGAAGGAGGTGAAGATCATTATCGTCTGAAAGAGTGATTGATTCTGATTCCAATTGAGTCTTGTGGCTGTTTTGCAGGTTCTCGTAGAAGAACATGATGGGGTGGAGGTAATGTAGCAGATGCAACTGGACAGAGCGAGATCAGATCTTCCGACATGACGATTGAACGATCAGGTTGGAGAGAAGGATTCCTGTACCATGGATGACAGATATCGAAGGTAATCATGCTGCTTAACGCCGAGTGAGGGAGTGACCAGCGATGTCCACGTTGGAATGACAAGGTTTTCCGTCTTCGGAATCTGCAAACTACGTATAAATCCGCGGAAGAAGAGCGGAGAGGTAACAGCGCTGTTCTGCTTCAGAAGGGAGAGGAAGGTCTCGCGTGTGTTGATGCAGACGGTGTCGAGGAGGAGGTCTGTCGTGGCGTTGAGAGTAGATACAGCCTGCGGTGTCCAGAGACGCTGCGAGACTGCGAAGGAATCAAGAACAACAGAGCTGTTGGATGGGAAGAAGGCGGCGTTGAAGTATTCGATGAAGGCGGTGAGAGGGATGGAGTGGTGGTCGGAGATGAGCAGAGCGGTGGGCGAGGGGGGACGTAGGTGGACGGGAAGGGGAGCACACAAACAGCGTGGAGAGGAGGTTTGGAGGGAGGCACTTGGAAATGAACGGAACGAAAGATGAAGTCCCATGCGGCTTGAAGAACGCCATGAACTCTTTGTTGGATACGAAGGAAAGAGTGATGGCCTCATCGGGATCGACATACGAACACTCCGCCTTCGTCGCCGCAGACGCCCAGAAATTCTCGACCACGACGAGGAACTTAAGGAATGCACAGTGCTTGGCAGTCACTACGAAGCGGAAGAGAGAGAGGAGGATGACGAAGACAGCTGAGCGTGCTCTGCATGTTGCAGAAGCTGTTGGGCGGTCTCTGCTTCAGCTTGATGGCAGTGTTGACTGTGAATGCTCACGAGCTCGTTCCACTTCTCATCGCGAGCGTGTCTCCTCTCTGCGAATTTTGAGTCGCCTGAACAAGATCGAGGTCTCCACCTTGACCGCTTCGCATGCATCAGGGCAGGACGCAGAAGTGTACAACCTGAAGATGCTGTCGAGTGAGGCTTTCGTCGGTCGAAGGGGTGTGACTCAAGAGAGAGTGGGGGGATGTCGAGTAAGAACACGTTGAAGATGTGGTTCAGCTCATCGATGTTGTCCTTCATCGTGGAGGTGCGGTTGTTGTGGCTGATCTGGCCTTGAGAGAGGAACGAGCGAGGGACGATCGAGAGAGGGAACATCTGGTTGGAGGCGAAGAGTGGGATGAGCGAGCCAAGCGACACGATGACACGGTGAGCCTTTGGGAACGAGATTGGAAGAGACAGGGCAGACTCGATGCGGCTGACTGAGACAAGAGGGACTGGTGATTGTGTCTTCTGCCGCGGAGCAGATCGGGCGAGAAGGGAATCGTCAGGCTGGACAGTCGACGTGAGCGTGGAGAGGGAAGGGGTGACGTTGATGAAGGAGAAGACCAGCGCGAGGCCGTTCTTGCCGCGGGGCGCTGGATGGTGTGGATGAGAAAGACGCTCTGGCTGACGATGGAGGAGAGGATGAAGACAGACAGCGACGGCCTCGTCTGCGGATAGAGTCGGCACAGAGCAACGCAGAATCGGAGCAGATGGTGGAGCACAGACAAGTCGTACTGAAGCGGCTGCGAGCTGCGCATTGTTGCGAGCGAGCTTTCCATGTCGGGGAGAGCAACGAACGAGAGCGGTGATGGTTTCGTGTTTTGAATGTCGAAGGCCTCAGCGAAACCCTGCTCGAGATTGCCGAACACTCATCCGAGGCATTCGATCCGCTTCATCAGCTCTTCAGCGAGGAGAAGGGGGTTGGACACCGCAAACAGGGACCTCGCAAACTTAGAATAATCGTCGATTCCTCGCAAGGTGTCGAGATGCTGGGTTGTTGGGGTGGCTTCCAGTTGTTCGGTGGAGAGAGAAGGCGGTCGTTCAGCAGAACCAGTTGAAGCTTTGCTTCATCTCGCCTTTTATCGTTCATCCGACGCGGGTAATTGGGCGACGTTCTCGACAGAGTGCTGATGTAGTACTCGCCCACCTTCACGTGCGACAGCGAAGACGTGAACACGAGTCGCGGGTGGGAGAGAGTCGGCGCAGGCGGAAAGATGACCAGCGGGGGATGGAGGAGCGTGCTTGCGATGGTGCCCTGTGTTTTTATGAGGGCTGAAATACGAATGATCACTTGTTCTTTATCTGATTGGTGTGCGACTGGTATTGCATCAACTTCCCGACGGAGAACGTGACGAGTTCTTGTCTGTCCATCTCCCCCCACACGAGCACAAGCGAGTGATTGGAAGTAAAGTGATGTGAAGACATTCCAGCTCTCGCTCCGATTCGAGCAGAGTCTTCTCTCGTCATCATTGTCAGAAAACAAACATTTGGCACGAGCTCTGACATAAACTTACTCGGGGGAACTTCGGAAGTCACAAAGAATACAGAAAGTGCAGAGGGATGAACGGTAGCAGGAAGGCTTCGAACGATCAGATTGGAGAGCACTTCGTCCAACAGAACGAGTCCAATTTCGCGAATTTTCATTCTTTGAGGGGACTTCGAGTTTGAGGATGAAGATTTTCTCTTTTCACTGCAAATCAGGCGAGTTGCACTACTTTATGTGTTTCATTTCGGATCTTGTCGGGTTCGCAGCTGCTGACGACGAAAAAAGGACATGTTGGCCAAACAGAAGCAAAATGGCAACGGTGGGTGGAATTGCAGCAGCAATCACGCCAATGGAGATGAGGTTTTATTGATTGAAGTCGATCATGACGAATAGAAATGGAATAGTGTCATGAAACTGGAGTAAAGGCATCAAAAGGAACCTCCAGATGTTCTCCGTTGCACGTATGAAAAATGTGGAGATGATCACTGCAGTACTCTTCCTCAGTCAATGAGTAATTTGGCCTTGACATTTAACAGAGACATATTCTGATCAATCAGTCAGGGAAGTACCGAGTGAGCAGGGATGATGCGACGGAAGGAGAAGCAACTCGCTAGGACATCGAAGAAGTCGGTAGAGAACGTGAGGAAAATCCCGATGATTCCAGGGACAGATGGGAAGAGTATCGAGGAGTTTCACTCACGGGTGTCGCCTTTCAACAGGACTTTTTCCATCATGGCGAGTTTTGGATGAGGAAGGCATCACTAGGAGGGAGATGTTTGGATCATGAGAATGAAGATGAAAATGACGAAGGGAGAATAAATCGACAAGTAATGTGTTGTTGATTCGTCAGAGAAGTTAAATACATGATGTTTGACACATTCTTAATGATTTGAAAGAACGTGAAGATGGAGATCCTCCTGTTCGTCATCTTGAACGACGTCAAATCGACCATTCTGGGTTCTAAGAGCTGTTTTGATTTCGTGTTGAAAGAGAAGGAACGGTAGAACAGAGATAGAGATACCGAACGAGAGAATATACCATGCGACGATGGTTGTAGATTCGATGCAAAGTAAGGGTGACAGACAAATCAGTATTACTCTGATCAATCTGATGCATACTGTCTGACCCAATTCGAAAGGCTTCACACCCTCACTATCACTCTCCACCTCTCCCCACCTTACTCATGACATTCATCCCGCAAGAGTGGAATTTCATACCAAGTTGTTGATGTCAACACGGCGTCTCAAGGAGCAAAGGAAGTAGTACTCACAGCAGCTAACCACTGGTTTGAACACGTTCTCTTCTATCTTTATTTCTCCTTTTCTCCTTTCTTCCATCGATCCCTCTCTCTATTCACTCATTCTTCCTTTTTCACATCGTTTCTTTCTCCTCAGTCAGACGACGTCTTGCTCTCCCATCGCAACCTCAAAGCCTGTCAATCAGCCGTCTAAACCATCTCAAAAAATCCAAACCACAAATTTCACGTTATCAATCGACAAGCAGCAAAAAAGGGAAGAACGATGCAGGTTGAGAAACAATTGGATGGAATGGTTGGATTCGGAATGGTGATGCGAACACTCGTCCAGACAAGATTCTGGAGTGAATGAAAGTGGAATAAAGTGAGCGAACACAGAAGTTATAGGAGGATGGAGACATCTGGATTTCGTTCCAGAGATGGTGTTTTATATTGCCGATTCTTCACAAAACTTCTTTTCATGGAAATACTTATTCGGAAATGGTTAAAAAGAGAGACAAAAATGAATAATACAGAATCGAAGATTCAACTGTTCCCCATTAATCAATTTTCCCTGGTTGATCAACTCATAAAGATTCACCTTCATCTCCTCCCACAGGTGAAAGCGCAAGCTAAGAATTGGAGGAAGAATACCTCATCACAATATCTTTCGATTTTTCCTGGACATTTGAGTTCTTTGGATTTGAGGGGTTTTTTGGCATACCCAAAAAGTCACCGGATAAACCCGCTTTTATCCATAAACCCGCACAAAATCCAAAATGTTGATCATCTTTATGGATTAATTCCTTCCATTTCATTTTTTCACTTTTTAGAACTAGTTACTCCAAATTGATTAAAAGGGAGTCAGTTCAAAATCAAAAAGTGGGTCACATTTGTGCAGAACACTTGAAGAATGATAAACTGTGCTCTATCACATTCAACACCTCCTCCTCACAACTTTCACTCACACCAGACAACGCGAGAACTTGCTGAACCCGCCATCCTAGCTCTCAGACACAATCCAAGATCGCTGAACAAAACGCAGCTCTTGATCGAACTTTTCAGATAACGCTGTCGACTACCTTCCACTTCTTACACCAACTACAATTTCGCTTGCAATCTCATTCCATCATTCTTGTCTCGGAGCTCCAGACACCAAACTTTCACTCGCAATGTCGAAAGGAAAACTTAACCTATCACTTGGAGCGGACGTAATGAACATGCGGATGCATATGATTGATTGCTTTATGGGCGTGAACGACGATAATCGTTCTATTTTGAATTTCGCCGAGCATCTCGCGAATCTTACTCCCAACCAGAAAAAGAATCAATTCCACTCTGAATCGCTCAATTGCAACAATACTATCTCGGTATCCAGAAATGCACACCCAATTCGACGAGGGACTGCGAAAATTGGATAGCAAGGACAACCAGATAGTGATGAACGAGGGAATCACTGTCACACTGCTCTGCCATCGCAAGAATCTGTACGCTGGGATTGTTTGTCCAAAGGAACTCTTCTCTCTCATATTGCACATAATTAAGCTCGCCAACTCCCTCTTCAACAAGTCGATCCCATCTGTCCATGTGCATTCTGGAGTCGATAAGTTAGACATGCTTGACCATCCATTCGGCGTAGAATAGCCAGAAGTGAGAAACGGACAGCGAGTGACAGATCGAGTGTAACATCCTTCCTTCCTCCTGTCATGACACTCGGCGGGAAGGCTGGCAGCATGCGAATCCCCATCGACTCCCTCATCACATCAGATTTGGGCGGAGAGTTGGTCAACACCGTCGTGTGTGAGTTTACCGATCTGCTATTCTCTGTCCACACCAAGTTGTGTGACACTGGCGTACCAGGAACGATGGCCCAACCAAACATGACCACCACGTGCTGCCGAACAAGTCAGACATTCAGCTTCTGACCGTCCAGTTGACCGGAACCAGCATCGTCACAACAAGCCAGTTCTCCGCGTGGGTTCATCGAGAGGACGAGAATACTGTCCCGACAAGCTCATTCATCGACTCAATCTCTGTCATCATCCCGCTCATCATCATCTCCACTTCATATGAAGAGGAACTTCGCTTCGAGACAGCAGCGAAGATCGCACTTGCCGTGGCAAAGATGCGAGTATTGGAAGACGCGATCAGAAACGAGCTGATGAACAAGTACTCTCCAAGGACCACACTGAGAGTCGATGTGAGTGCAGCTTTTGTGAACATCGCGGAGGGTGGGCTGCGAGATCTCATGACAATTCTCGTCCCTCTTCTCAAGGAAGCCCTTCGCATGATTCCGGTGATTCTGAAGATGATGGAGGCATGTTGTTTGGCAGGACCAGCTGACCAGGATCAGGAGAAAGACAAGAAGGAGCTCTCGAATCAGTTGAAAAGAGAAGAAAAGAGAAACCTCAACACCTTCATAGCTCGAAAGAGACTCCTCGCCTTCTTCGTCACGTCTCTTGCTCTCGAAGCTCACCTCCCACAACTCGACATCCGTATCAACTCTGTTTCTTGTGGCATTGCCAAGTCAGGTCACTCCGCAAAGACTAGCAAGACACTCATCACAGCAAATCTCTCAGACGTTTGCGCATCGGTTGTCATCCGTCCAAATAACATTGGATTGATGGTGGAGACAGGATCGATGCTGACGGGAGTCCGAATCGCTCCAGTTCTCAGTCTTCTCCAAGTCATCCAAGACGAGGATCCGTTTTTGACAGCCACTGCTGATAGCAACCCATCTCTCCTTCTGTCTCTGGCGATGTTCATGCCTCGCGGCTACACCGATCCAGCTACAAAAGGAATGCGGATGGACGACGCCAGTTTGACTGTCACACAGGTAATGGAAGGCCAGAAGCCGGGCAAGAATGAGAAAGCCATCAAAGAGAGCCCTCTCGACAAGAAGTTGCTAATGAAAGCAAAAGACAGCGAATACGAAACGAACGACAACGACAGAACGGTGATTGAAGTGGACGCCAAAAGTGAAGGAATGGGACGCAATTTGAACCACGGCACGTGCATCAAGCTGATCCAGACTGTCCTCCACGTTGTGAACTTTGTCATCACACACATTGGCGAGATGATACCGCTCCTGAATGACCTCACTCTGAAGACGGAAGTGAAGAGGATCTGTGCATCTTCAGACAGGTGGAAAAGTTCCGTGTCAAGAGTCTGACACTCCCGAAGTTGTGCTTAACTCTGACCTCTCATAGTTTGCAATGCACCCCAAATTAGCATCCAGAAAGGTGTCTCGTCCAACCTGACCCTTTCATCATCGACGGAAAGAGAAGATGGAGATTGTTGAAGAGAACGCAGTTGGAACGATCGTCATCGTGTTCGACCACGCAACAGAGAGGGGATCACAACAGATTCTTCGAGGGTGGTCGACTGTGTCGAAGCATATGAGAACGAGCTGCTCCTCGCTCCCAGCACCCTCACATTCTGCTCAAATGCTCACAAGATGTGCTCGAATGTGCTGAAGCTGGTCTCGGCTTCAAAGAGGCAGATAAACATGCGTGGAGATGATCATCATGTGCCTCGCCCGCATTCCACTCATCTTCATCGACTCTTGCCATTGTTCCAGACTGCAAGACTTGCTCCAAAACGCGTTCACTCTTTTCAACGAATGCCTCAAACTGATTCTCTCTTTGGTCCTCGAAGCCCTTCTTCTCTCCGTGAAACGCCATCCTCACTGGACAGAAGACTGAGTGGAATCCAGTGATCAATAACTTGACGAAGATTGTGTTCGACGTGAGAAGAGGTAATCATGAATGCACAAGCCTTCCCTCGTATCTTCACCGAAAACGAAGAAGACAACGACACCAAGTCTATCGAATCAGCTCAGAACACCAGCCCGACGATCCGGAGCATGCAAGTTCGCAGCAACTCTCGTTCTATGAACAGATTCGAAACATACACCGAGTTCCCCGCCCTCCAAGTTCCAAGCTTACAAGCAGTTCATTGCACAGCAGGGGGTTCGCATGGTCGACTTCAAGTTGTTTGGGTTGGGGGCAGAAGGCGGAAAGGCAGAGATTGTGGGATCACTGGAAAACTGGGCAGTTCAACGACCTCAACGCGAAAGGAATGGATGACGCCGCGCATCGCTTCAACACAGATCTCAAACAATGAAAGACAGGTTGTGGACACATCGAACAGTGGAAGGCCCTCAAAACACGAACCGACTCGTTCAAACTTCATCTCCTCCTCATCACGTACCTCCGCAACGACGACATAAGGCAGGCCCAGCCAGATTAAGGACATCGAACAGCTCCGCATCCAACAGAAGATCCTCCAGTGGATCTCGTCTCTACTATTCACCGCATCCCAGACCAATGGAATCGCATTCACTCGCTCTCAGCACGCTGTCTTGCTCCGAAAGCGGACCGTTGTGAAGTTCCACGGAAGGAAGCATTCCGCCCACATCGGGATCGAAGAGATGGATGGAGTCTCCTTCCGCTACGTAGTTGTCAACAGTGATCGTTTTGGGAAGAACAGCGGGGTTTACCGATATCCGTGTGAGCCCAACCCGTAAGACATCCACACTCTGTTGGATCTCGACACGTCATTGTGCTATGTCGCTACCAATCCGACTTAACTTGCAGAGAGTTTTGTGAAGCGACAGCAGGCGATGGAGTCGAGACTGGCAGTTTCGATTGTGGAGCTGTGTCTGGCGGAGAATGTGAGAAACAACTTCATTCTCTCTCAAGTTTTTTCCACACACATAAACAGGATAATCAACGCCAAGTGTCTTCTCTACCTGAGCGCAGTACCACTCATGAAATCCTCGTCAGCTCAGCATTCGATGGAATTTGATGAGTGCTTTTCTTCTCCTCATCTTTCCAGATAGATAACGGGAAGAACCAGGCTTTCTCGAAAGGATCAAAGGCAATGGTGCAAGTGGGATGATCATGTTCTGAAGTCAGATCACAATTCTGTTTATCGATGAATCAGTTTGTAGTCTCCTTTCACCACTCAACTATTGTTCATCATCCCGTCCTCTCCATCTCAGGACAGCTGATGAGGCCATGCCCGCTCAAGATGACACAGTCACTTGTGTCGACTCAACATCCAGTCTTTCCCTATGAACACAGGATCCCAGGCTGACATGTTGCGCAGAGCGGAAATTCGAGGAGGACATCAACCTCGATCTGATGAAATCCAAGCCGAAGACGTCGACGGAGCACACTGAACGGATGACACATGATGCACATTCGATGACAAGGCCATTCGGTTTGTCAATATACTCGCCTTCCTCTTCATTCCATTCAATCTTTCTTTTGTTTCCAACGTTCTTGTCAATCTTCTCTCACTTCTATTATTCTTCTTTCAGCTCCTGTTTCATTAGTTTTCAATGCCTTCCACAACCACAAAGCTAATTATCAGCAAGATATGAACCATCCAACTCCCATATTGACACCACACTCACACTCTGCAACTTGCCCACGCACAAGCCTCTCACCATTGAGTTCCAGACCATCCTGCTGGCTCTCGGCTACCATTGCAAGAGGGAAACCCACTCGCTCACCGTGTGATGCAAATGGCGTCAACTCCTTGTAATCACAATTGCTACTATATTATCTGAATTGTATTTTTCATTTCATGAAATATCAATCTCGTGAGACGCTTTTTTGTGGAATCCAATCTTGATCACAACCATTAAAAAAATAGTGATACCAACAGATTTAATATGTGATGTGGTGAGATAAAAATGCAAATTTCAAGATCAGTGCAATTATTTCAACTTGATTTCTCAAAACTAGAATTTGTGCGGGTTTATGTATTTTGTGCGGGTTTATCCGGGCACTATAAGAGTGCTTTGGAAAAAAAGTGTATTGTTTGAGTGGCTTTCTTCCTTTCTTGGTTGATTTGTCAATTTGGTTGTATGTGTGCTATTTGATTTGTAAGTATCGATGTATGGTTCTCATGTTTCTTTTTAGCGAGAGGAATTGGGAGAGTCACTGATTTCATTCAGATCAATGCAAAATCCTTGTATTTCAAGTTCAGGTTGGTTGGGGGTCTCCTCTCATTCATAGGAAATTCCATCAGCCTTTGGCGAAGCAACCATTCATCTTGAAAGTTCTGATGATTCCGAGGTTGGAGCGTATCCATCAAGATCGAGTGTAGTCGATCGTTAAATCACAAGTTAACGTTCCAGACAAACACCTGTGAGTGAATCATTCTCTTGAATGCACTGTCTAGTTTCTTCGGGGCATGAGGAAGCTTATATTGCTTTGTTTCGATTGATCCTCGACGAAAACAGCTCATTCGAAGGGCTGGAAGAACACGAAGTATCCGCTCCATCGGGCAACATTTCGTGACTTCTGCCCCGCCGATGGCGTGATCGGCGGGTAGGTGCTCTCCCCACACTGACAGAATTGGCTATTGTGTCCCAAAACAGCCCGAGATATTCGATCCTCTGAGTGGGAACCAACCGAGACTTTCCTTCGTTGATTGAGAAACCCAACTGAGTCAGCAATCCCACGACGGCTGCCGTATTCTTCCTTCCGTCCTCTATTGTTTTGTGAATGAGGAGGAAATCGTCGAGATAAGCGACGATTGGGAACGATGGGCGAAAGTGTGCCACCACTGGCCGTAAGATCTTTGTAAAAACGCGTGGGGCGGATGTCAACCCGAAACAAAGGGTTTGTTGAATGAAAGGCTTGCCGCCGACCGTGAAACCGAAGAAAGGCTGATCTGCGTTGTGGAGCGGAACATGTGAATAAGCTTGAGTGAGGTCTATACTTGTCAGCCAAGCTCCTCGATGAATCAGATTGCCAACAGTTGGAACGTTGTCCATTTTGAAGTGTTCGTGGGCCACATGTTCGTTGACTCGACGACAGTCGAGGATGCGGCGCCAGCTGCCGTCTTTTTTCTTGATGACAAACGTTGCGTTCCAGCATTTCACCTCTTGTAGACTTGCTTCCCGTATAATCCCTTCCAGCTGTTCCATCTCGATTGTCTCCTTCAATCCCATCATCTCCTCCTTCGTCAGCTTCAATTCGAAGGGGCGCCCAGTAATTGTGGGAGGCCCCAACTGATTCCATTGGATGCGGATTCCCTCTCTCATCAACCCGCCCATGCCGAACCTCTCCCACTCTCGCCAAAACCGACCAATTCTTCCCCCAATTCCACCTTCCTGACCTGTCCTCTGTTTGGAGTGTTGTGATTCTTCCTCCGATCTTCCTGCTACAGTTAGTACTGTGAACGACGTCGAAATTGTTGTTGTGGTTGTGTCGAGGTTCCTTTTGGTCTCGTTGTATTCGGACGACTCGGCGGCTGTTGAGCTCGACGACCTGGTGATGTCGTCTGACCGTATGCCTGTCTTGGTGCGTACGGCTGTCGTTGAGCTTAGTACCGCGGCTGTGCGCCTGCTGTGTATGTCCGATGCTGGTAAAATCGCCCCTGACCGGGGCCCCTGCGAAAAAATGTCTGTCTTTTCATTCCCTCCCGTTTTCTTGTTTCTTCCTTGAAAATCTCCAGAACGGCTCTCTGCTTCTCGAGCGAGTCGCTCTTCTTCTTATCCAAGAGTGGGCGACAATAACATACCGTCATCGAAATGGCCTCGGAACTGTAACCCACAACAGGTGTCGATTGGACGGTCGATTGGACAACCGTCCAATCGACCGTCCAATTTACGGATCGTGAACATGTATACTGGCGTGACCGGGGTGACCGGGTCACTTTTAGCCGAAAAGTGGTGACGGTCAGTGACCGGAAGTTTTCGAAATATGGGTGACATTAGATCGAAGGATCTCAAAGAAATTTAGATCAAATCTCACTTTCTGTTCCATTTGATCATTTTTGGAATCAATTCTCTCGTTATTTAACTTTTCGTGTTGAAATACTCCTTTTTTTCCAAATTCTACAACATCCATTTCAAAATACATGATCAGACGAGATCAGCCCAGAATCATGTGCTCATTTTTCACACAGGTCTTTAGGGTCTGATGTTACAACAATGATTGGCTCGTTCCTTCCCTAATCGTCGTTACGATACCTCTCATTTCGTGGAAACTCTATTGGTGACAAGGTTGTGATGAAAATTGCTCGAGGCCGTTTTGAAGCACCAGAAGAGAGTGTTGAGGGAATTGGGAAGAAGCAACAAGAGAAGAAAGAGAAGAGGCGAGAGCAGATGGAGAAGATGGGACTGTCGCTGGACAAAGACATTGGCAATGCGAAACACGAAGCAAATCCGTCCCCGACTGCTTCACCGATGATGGAGGAGGAAGAACAGGAAAGGAAGTCGAAATACACAGAGGAAGAGCTGAAAGGGATGCTGAACATGGAGCTGGACTCAATTTACGAAGCACTTTATCCGCCACTGATTATCGAACGACAAAAGAAGCCAAAACAAAAGGAGAGACTCTCTCTGTGAGGTGGAGTGAACGGAAGAACCATTGCGGAGGTGATCGAATAGGCTGTTGTGCCGATCGAAGGATACAACGAAGAACTCACGGAAGACGAAGACATTGCGGCGCTGAGACTGTCGTGCCTCTCGCACATCACTTTGGCCACTTATACTATCACAGAGCGCGGGATGAAAGTGTTTGCAGTGGCGTTGATGAAAACAGGATCTTGACGACAGTGGATCTGTCAAACAACATGGCAGGGGAAGTGGGAGGCCAAGCAAATCGCGGAAATGATCACAACGAATACAATAATCACACCACGCACTCCAAACATCAGTGAAATCGGCAACGTTCCATGAAAGACAGTGCGAGGCGTTTGCGTGGAAAACAACGATCGAACGATTTGATCTGTCGCACAACATCCTGCAGAACGAGGGAGCGGAAGGCCTTGCGAATGCGTTACGGTCAAACAAGATCTGCCTGCTGACGCATCTTAACATTTCATCGAACGGGATGAAAGACAAGGGAGGAATGGCGCTGAGTGGAGCACTGGCCACGAACGAGAAACTGCGGCACATGAACGTGGTGTCAAATGACTTGACGAACAACACTGTGAACTCGCTGATCTCGACACTTCGGACGAACATGTGTCTGCTGACCATGTGCTTCAGATTCAATGATTATTCGCACTACCTGCTCGCATATGCTTCTGTCTTCGCTGAAGGAGCTGCTGGACAAGAACAGGACACGGTAGAGGGATGGGTTTGAGGAGAGTGTGAAGCCGAATTTGGTGTCGCTCCGACAGGATATGGATGAAATGGCTGAACTTCGTAGCCTGACAGCGAGCGAAAGAGCGAATCTTTTGGAGCGATGTCAATTTCTTGTCTCGCAGCATCTGCTGCTGATCGAGACGCAGCGCGAATGCGAGCGGAAGGAGCGGGAACTGCTGGAACAGCTGGATGCTGGAGCGAAGCTGGTGATCACGCTGGGTGAAGAAACGAAGGATCTGACGAAGAGGAAGGAAGAGGACCGGAAGGACGGGGAGTTCCGAGGTCGAACGCTGACGACGGAAGCGAACCGACGAGCGCAGGAACGATGAGAAGCATAGCGAAAGCGGAAGAAGACGATTCGGCAGTTGGAAGTATTGGAAGTGGGAGGGAGTGAGAAGACAGAGGAGATGGGGCTGGTGAGCTCGTATGGAGTCGAGTCGGTCGGATCGTGGCAGCGTGTTGTGAGCTCGCACCAGGAGCTGCGGACTGGCCGATCGAGCAACGGAGAAGAGCGGTTCAGCGAGGAGCCGAAGTTGACCGTGAAGATTGCTCGGCAGATGCGAGTGGAGATGGACGAGGTGGTTGTGATGTGACAATGGAAAGTGGAGATAATGAAGAACAAGCTGTTAAAAGTGGGAGAGCACTTTCTTTTGAGCTGATAATGGAAGAGAAGATGGGTCAATATTTTTGAGATCATAGATCGTAACGGAAAAAGTTCGAGCGACATTTCGATTTTCAAATATCCTTGTATCCTTCACACATTCACATTGTTTGCATTTCTGAATGGAGATTCCAGACGTTCTGATCTCCAAAGTCGTTCTGTCAATGAGTGTGGTGTGATCAAACCATAATCGTGCGTTTAGGTCAATCTTTTCTGATTGAATCATTTTTTTCGATTTAACTGCTTGTGAAATATATCGTTGTCACGAATGAAGGAGTTTTCAATAATCCAAAAGACAACGTATTCCGGAACTATGTGCACAGGTTCAGAAAAAAATGGTTCATGGAACCAATACAGTGAAATGGATTAAAGAGATGAGTCATGCGACTTTGCGATTCTCTCGTTGTTGGACTTGATCACTTCGTAGATTATCTTCACATCCAACGGCACAGGACTTAAGTGGTGGAAAGTGTGGATTGGATTGTGGTGTTGGGGGAGGTGGTGGACGATGTGGTTTGTGGGAATGAAGTTGGAGAGCGCGAACTGAACGAGCTGTCCAAATTGAAGATCCCGTCGCTGCTCAACCCGCTCTTCCCCATCACTCCCATCTACCACTCGCAGCCTCAGCCGCTCTGCCTGAAGTCCCTCACTTCGTTTCTATCATCACTCGGTGCTGTTCACAGATGAGGTTTTGTCGTCGCTGGCTCGGATTCTGCGCTCGCTGCTTGGGACGTTCGACGAGGAGTGGAGGACAATCGAGTCGATTTCCATTTCTCTGTGGACGTTGTTGCTCACAGTGATTGGAGGAGTGAGCTCAGAAGAAACTGACGAGAATGATCGTGTCGACAGGGCAGTTGGAGATGTTTGGAGAATACATCAATCTCTTCTGGATGACGCAGATTAAAGGCGAAGTCCTTCGTATTGTCCAAATACTCGAGCGTCGTGTTCTCGTCGAAATGTGTGTCTTCAAAGAAAATCATGTTTGGCTGATTGAAGTAGAGTGTGCCGCCTCTTTCAGCGGCTGTGTTCTTCCGAAAGATACATCGGTGGAAAGTGTGGTCGGAATAATTCCACGATTGCTAAAACCAACACCGCTCCCAGAAAATGTCTTATCGGAAAACTGGCTGTGAAACCTTGAATGAAGGCAATTGAATCAGCTGCTTGAAATGTCCGAGTTCGCGAGGTTCCATACAGTGATGTGAATTCGGAGTTCGAAATATCTGTGCTCACAGAATGATAAGTGATGATCTGGAGTTCGCTATCGGGAAGAGTGGTAGTGAGTGTATTGGTCGTCATAGGTGTATGCCTCAGTCGAGTTTTCCAGGCTGGGTGAGTCGGTGATGTTTTGATGGTCGGATCATTCGAGTTTCGCACACTGAATTCTGTCGACAATGAGATCCCTGCACTCACCGTTCAATAAAGCCCGTTCTCAACGTCATGCAGTTTAGTTCCCATCAAAATTTGGCTCAGACGATGGCGAGGCTGGTCCAAGGCTGGCTGTCTACACGACGACACGTTCACAAACGAACACAATGCAATAGATGTGGAAAGAGAAGAGAGTGGAGACGGGGTGGATGTTTTCGGTGCAATGCCAGTTTGGAGAGGACTGCAGTGGACGTGAACGAGCACGACGAGATTGTCATAAGGACGCGGCTTGACGGCGACGCTCCCTTCCGATCCAGTATTTTTAGCAAATGCAGGAATCACATCCGAAGACGAACACATTTCATATCGAACGAATGTCACCGATGTCTCCCCCGCGACGTTGCATGTGTGGTGGACCACAATCGGCGATGCCAGCTGGCCCAGTCGGAGAACAGAGTCCGAAAATGACACACAGGATGTCTCCACAATCGCACATCGCGACGGCGAGGACAGTGTCAGAGAGACTGGATGGCCAGGTTTTGCGTTCGTGCAACCAAGTGACTCCACGTCGAAAATCAGAGCGTCAACGAAAGCGTTCAGTTCGTGATTGATGTGCTTGTTCTCGAGTCTGATGATTGGTGGCGAATCATATCCGTGTCTCGGCCTTCTTGATTCCTGCAAGAACCCGATGAGAAAGATCATGACGGATGGCAGGGGAGGAAATGAACTGCCGAAGGTGTTGTGTGCGGATGGGATGCGGCGAAATGCCCTTCTTCTGATAATCTGCCCTCACAAAAGGGGCAATTGTTTCGATGTCCTTCCTCCCTTCCCATCGACACTCTTCGCAACGAACGAGTCCTGCTCGTCCACAGACTCGCTGCGGGGAGTGCGGCGAAGGAATCTGGTCAGCCCGATCGCGATCGTCTAAAGCTTGTCTTCGTCTTGCTTGGCAGCCATCGGGGTGTGTGTCGACTGTTTCCAGTTTTTGACGAGTTCTTCGGTGTTGACCAGAATCAGCTCTGGTTCAGATAAGACAGCGACCGCAGCGACGAGAGCGATAGCGCGTTCTTCAGGGGGGACAACAAAGAGCGACGAAGAGATCGAGTTTTTGAGGAGGTCCGTATGGTTCGGAAAGAAGAGGGGATGTCTCGACTGCGTGTGTGGATGAACAGATACTGGAGTGGGGAGAGACTCTGTCGTCGAGAGAGACGTTTTGTTGGGAGAATCGTGAGAAATGATGGAGACAGTCATCGACGTGC
Organism: Blattamonas nauphoetae; assembly: GCA_033064195.1. NCBI lineage: Eukaryota > Preaxostyla > Oxymonadida > Blattamonas > Blattamonas nauphoetae. The sequence continues at coordinate 10,599 of JARBJD010000116.1, read as the reverse complement.
TTTGTTCCTTATTGTTGGGAGATTCGTGATAGCCATTCGGTTTTTCTTGTTTTTATTGTATTTCGGGTGATGCTGACCTGAATTCCAGTAATTGACGTGCTCGTCCGTGAGTCACCGCGCGATGGAAATGATGCAACAAGTCTTCCAAACTACAGTTGAACCAACCGATATATCCTTAATAATGGCCGTCCAAACGAAGAGCCAGGTCCCACAAACTTGTAATAAACACATTTTTCAACATCCGAATATATCGGACGAGATCCTCCCGAATCTAAATCGAGTGGCAAACTGGCGGCAGCCCTGTCTGCTTCGTCGAGTATCTTCTGATCATGCGACTGGCAATGTAGGTGTACGCGTTCAAAGTGAAGAGCTTGATTGGTAGAATCGGTGGGCGGAGAGACAGGGCCCGAGTCTTTGTGAATAAGAATCTAGCCTTCGCAAATTTATCCATCTCTGCGCGGAAACTTTGTCCTCAGAAGTGTGATTCCGTGGAAGAGAGGTCAGGATAAACTCAAGAAGGGAAGAGTTCAGAGCGTTGTCTGACACGTGGTGGTTCAGAAAAGTGGTGAGACGAGGAAGAATGGATTTGTTGTGGTGAATGAGGAATCGTCAAGGAGAGCATGCTGGAGGAACAACGAAAGGTAGCATTGGTCTTGCAAAGAAAGAGGTGGATGAGAGTCCAATCCCGAAATGGACGGAAGTGTCATGTTTGGCGTATTTTTTAAGGAAAGAAGAATGTCAAGCATGTGCTGGACGAATGGAGTGTCGTCCGAAGGAAGTAGAGGGCGGGTAAACCCGAGTTGGAGAAGAAAGAGAAAACTTGCTGACAACTTTTGACGACCAAATGGTACGCTGTTCACGGAGTTGCTGGAGGGGGACAGACAAAAGTGAGAGTGTTGGCACCAATTCCTTTTCCATCTCCATATCACTTGCTCGGTGTTTCAACGAGTTTAGACAATGGTGGCAGTTGTTGCTTGGAAGCAGGGGGATCAGATCAAGCGAGAAAACTTCGTTGGAAGAAGAGGGAAGACCGGTGAGTGAGAGTGCCAGGGCTTCTTGGATGGTATGCTCATCGGAAGAAGGGACACGAGTGAGTTGGCTTGGATTGAATTCACCGATGGGGTACCTGATCGAAATTGATATAGGCTTTCAGGCTGGCTTGTTGATGGGGAGGATTACTCACGAAACAATTCGGTGACGAACCAGTGTCTGGGATCTATCGTGAAGGAGAACAACCAAAACAGAAAAGTCCAATTCTTGATATGAAAGAACACATTCAGCCAGCGATGATGGAAGACGATCAAACTTCGAGATGGTAATGGAAAATGCAAGTGATATCGTGAAAAGTCGTGTTGTTATTTGAGAGAAAGATCTCAGGGGGCAGATCCATCCACCATGGCTCCCACGCAAACATTCGCTTCTCCGACGTGCTCAGTTGGAATAAGAGAGTGTGTTTATTGTGATTGAGTTTAGCGACTGGGGGGATGCGAGCCAGCTGATTAGGAAGCACCGGAAAGAGAACTGCATCCTCGTTGAATCGGTATGTCTCTGATATCGTCACTCTCTTCAGCGAATTTTGGATATCATCACACACATTTCTTTAACATTGCGAGAACTGCACAAGCAGATAAGTGTTCATCGCGACATCAAATCGGAAATCGTGGATTTAACGAGCCCTGGAGTGGCGAAACTTGGTATGGAAGGTTCTTTCTTTCAATATGGGGTGTGTGTCTAGGTGACTGGTGAGTCGCAGAATCTACGGCATTCGTTCGAAATGGCAAGCTCGAAAAGCGACATCTGGTCGTTGGGAGTTCTGTGGCGAAACCGCAGTGCTTCTTCCCTAACACAGAAACTGACGAATACCCAACATTGTTCTGTATCGCCTTCTCCACCTTAGCGGCGCTGCCGGTTCTGCTCAAGTCGTCACCGGACCTCATTTCGTATGATCAGTTCGCACACATCTTAAACGCGATTCTTGTTCCTCTGCCTTGCCCTCTGCTCCTGACGACATATCAAGCAGAAGCTCTTCTTGTGATTATGTGCATCCAGGAACTTACGTGGCGAAGGACAAAAGTGGTGGGAAGACAAATTCGGAAACAGTTGTACGTTGAGTTCGAATACGCGAAGGCAATTGAGAAGATTGCAGAATTCGTCACACTCAATCGTTCACAGCTGCTGAACGAGCATTCATCGCTGGCTTTAGTGATGATCTCGAAGGACAAGCCGCCAGGTGTGTCACTTGTCTCATTTGAGCGTGTTTTAGGTGAAATGCAGATGTCCAGCGAACCTGAGCCGATATTGGACACGTATTAAGCACCTCTTGTGCAAATGAAGCATCCCGGCGACTATTTGTTGTTTCTCTCGTCGAATGTGGGTACAACATTGATTGCACTTATGAGAAGCGACTTGGCGGAATTAAGGTCGATATCAACATTCATTCTGCTTGATGATGCACATTTGAACAAAACAAGTGACGAAACTTGGGGAATTCGATGATGAGACTGCGCCGTCGAATCGGACAAATCTGTTGTTGTGCGGGTTTCTGAAGACCGTGATTCCACAGATTATGGACTAGGGAATAATTTGAAGAGGTGTGTGAACAATTTGGAGTTTTTGATTTTTCTTTCCATTCGCATATTTATCTTTGTTATTTGCTTTGCACTCATTTTTCCTTCATCCATCCAGTTCTCACAGCAAGCTCTCCTCACCGCCCTCTTCAACCTCCCTGCACCTGTACCGCCTCCCGCCCTTCATCGTTCGTGTTCGTGATTGCGTCACACGAGCACGCTCACTCCAACAAACAATCATCCCTCATCACACCATCCTTCCCTCCCTCGAACCTCTCCGCATTTCCACCTACTCATTCAAATCCACTCTCCTCGCACCACTTCAGGCCCCTCGCTTCCAACTAGCCTCCACCACAGACTAGTGGTGTGCAGTCAAAGGGAGAGGTTCTAATCAAGCGAACTCCATTCTTATTTGTTGACCAAACACCACTCCTGCTCATCCTCACACACCCCAAACCTCACCACGCCGTTTCTGTCACTGTGACTCAGTCAGGCTTTTCAATTCAATTCGTCTCCCAAGATTCACAATATCAGACGAAACACACTCAACAATCACGTTTACATTGCTTGGTAAATACCTCTCGCCGATTTCACCACTGTTGGTGTTCTAACCCTAACAACTTTTCGTTTTTATCCAAGACAATCTCTCGCCTGACATTTTTGTCCATCTTTTCATTATTTCGAGATGAACATTCAGAAAAAGCAAGAATTGAAGAGAAATCGACGAAAATTTGAAAGAAAAAGAATGGCCAAAAAGTCATGTACGGTGAAGAGAAACTGATTCAGATGGAACAAAAAACGACTCTGTGCTGTTATAATGACATTCACACCGTTGAAAGACAGTTGAGAGGACTTGTTGGAGCTGGGAAATCAGATCATGAACATGGTAAGTGTGCTTCGCCATCGAAGTTGATGAGAGAGGGGGGCAGGAGACACGAGAGAGAGAAACGAAAAAATGATGGTAAGCACGATAATAGCATGTCAAGGTGTCAATTAGAACGAGTTGGATGACGATGAATGAGGATGCAGAAGCATCCCAAATTTGGTGAATAGAAATTAAAAATTGACAAAACCCCGATGTCACAGCGAGAGTGAATTCCGTTGAGAGTGAGACTGTCTGAATCCTTGTCAGACTCGACAAATTGTCGCTCGCCAACGAAGCAGTGTGCACGGGTCTTCCCAGTGATCACAAGTTTCTTCAGCTCGTAATTTGCAAAGTCGCATTCGCTAAAACTCCCCATGTCGTTTTCGAAACCCATTTCAGACTTCGTGACTTCCGCTCCGTGGGTGGGGAGGAGAAAGGAGACGATTCCAAAGGTGGAAAGAATGAAGAGACTATGGAAGCGGTGTTATCGACAACAAGACATTTGGAGTTCATATCAATTCGCTGGAATGATGATGAGGGGAAAGAATCTGGAGTTCTGGACACTGACGTCTTCCCTGCTTCTGAAGAGAGTTTGGCAAGACAAACATGTCCATGTGTCGATGTTATCCACAAAACAGCTGCACTTGCGGATAAGATTAAATTGCTGCTGGCTGGATTTGAGGCTGTTGGTTGTTTCGTTCTTTGATCCTCCAACAGCACGACACCAAACGAGTTCATCGCCTTGACAGGTTGAAAAAGGAATCTTTGCATCCACGCCAGCGAATTCTCCGATTTGTGTCCAGATGACGAGATGATGTGTAGAGGAGTGATTAGAAGCGGAGATGGAACTGAATTCAACGCGGATGAGACGAGTTCTTTTTAGGATGCGAGTTGTGATTCCTTTCGATGCGTGGAGGGAGGAAGGAGGTGATTTTGCGATGGGTGGAGGGCGGAAGGAGGTGATTTTGCGATGGGTGGAGGGAGGAAGGAGGTGATTTTGCGATGGGTGGAGGGCGGAAGGAGGTGATTTTGCGATGGGTGGAGGGCGGAAGGAGGTGATTTTGCGATGGGTGGAGGGCGGAAGGAGGTGATTTTGCGATGGGTGGAGGGAGGAAGGAGGTGATTTTGCGATGGGTGGAGGGAGGAAGGAGGTGATTTTGCGATGGGTGGAGGGCGGAAGGAGGTGATTTTGCGATGGGTGGAGGGCGGAAGGAGGTGATTTTGCGATGGGTGGAGGGCGGAAGGAGGTGATTTTGCGATGGGTGGAGGGAGGAAGGAGGTGATTTTGCGATGGGTGGAGGGCGGAAGGAGGTGATTTTGCGATGGGTGGAGGGAGGAAGGAGGTGATTTTGCGATGGGTGGAGGGAGGAAGGAGGTGATTTTGCGATGGGTGGAGGGAGGAAGGAGGTGATTTTGCGATGGGTGGAGGGCGGAAGGAGGTGATTTTGCGATGGGTGGAGGGCGGAAGGAGGTGATTTTGCGATGGGTGGAGGGAGGAAGGAGGTGATTTTGCGATGGGTGGAGGGCGGAAGGAGGTGATTTTGCGATGGGTGGAGGGCGGAAGGAGGTGATTTTGCGATGGGTGGAGGGCGGAAGGAGGTGATTTTGCGATGGGTGGAGGGCGGAAGGAGGTGATTTTGCGATGGGTGGAGGGCGGAAGGAGGGCAACTTGTGATGGGTGGAGGGCGAGAGGGGGCAAAATCAGGTCATTTGCTGATGTGTGTGAGGAGGGGAGGGGTGAAATGTGAACAAGTTGGGTGATGTGAGGAGTGAATCTTCGGTTGGTTGAATGTCTTTCCAGGTGATGACACAGACTTGTGGGCCATGGAAGACAGATTTCTCAGTAGACCCAACCCGAGTTTTATGGGTAATCTCGAGAAAAATGAAACAATTGAGTAAGACTGTGGACACTCGAGTTATTCATGGTTAACTCGAGATAACTCTTGAAAACCGAGTTGCACACGTTCACAACCGAATTGACACATTTCACTCGAGTTCCTTCCCATAACTGTTTTTTGAGAAAAAAAGAACATCTGAAAAAGTTGATATTATCACTTCTTTTCAACTGATTTCTGATCATATTAGGTGAAAAAGATGGATAGTCAAGATTTGAGGGACGAAAATGTGACACCGTCACCACAACATTCACAGATCATTCTCAAACCTGGAACTCCACAAACACCATTCCAGTGTGAGCTTTTATTTTGATATTTTGTTCTTTCTCTTTTGAAGATTACGACCCTCTGCTGGAAGTTTCATTGGATTCCCGTCCCCAAGTTTCACCATCAATTCTCCCTTCTCATCACAAAACTCGTTGACAGATTCGAGATCACTTTTTTCAACACCTCAATCTTCACAATCGTCACGATCATCTGTTGATATTCGGTCAGCTTCGCCCACTATCAGGCCTCAAAAGCGAGAATCTTCAACTTCCATTGCGTCTCTTGGAGAACTCAAAAACAAACAAAGACAAGTCTTTCTGTCAGCAAAACCAATTGTGCCAATTCCAGAAAGTGGAGGAATCATTTGGTCGAAGTATGACGATGCAAACTTGTGGAAACAACTCAGATTGGAGAAAGACACTCTTCTTCATCTCTCCGCTCTCATCCAATCGAATTGTCCAGAATACAATCATCCAGGACCAAAGGGGAAACTGACTCTCAAATATGAATTAGTCGTTTATCTTGAATGGTTGAGCTCAACAGTTAAAATCAATCGACTGGCATCGGCATTGGGAATCAGTCCAAATCTCGCATCTAAAGCAATTCTACACATTCGCCCTCTCCTGTTCACTGTCCTTCAGGAACGATATTCTGTCCCGCCTCGCCCAACTCCAAATTTTCAAGCCAATTTCCCTTTCACCGCGCTTTATATTGATGCAACAACAATTGTTGTCCCCAGACCATTGACGGATTTTGAAGATAAGAAAGTACTTTGGGAAGGTCATCATTATTGTTATGCGATGAAGGCTCAAGTGTGTGTTGAAGCCAAACCACCCTACAAAGCGCTCTTCGTTTCTGATTGTGTTGCTGGCTCAATCCACGATGTTGCTCTACTCCAAAAGACTCTCCAACCGATCGAACAATATCTGAACAAGACAGACCAGGAGAAAGAGCTCTATCCACAAGACAACGACCCAAAATGGGGAATTCAAGGCGACATGGGATATCTCGGAGATTTTCCAACTCTTCGATTCAATCGTCCGAACAGAAGAAAAAAAGAAAGAACAAACGAAGAAGAACAGAATGAACTCAATGTGAGAATTGCGTCTGACAGAGTTCAAGTGGAGAGATTCTTCGGAAGACTCAAATGGCTGTGGCTTCGAATGGGAGGGAAATACACTGCTGGCGTCAAACATATCACGCAAGACTTCAAAAATGCGTGCTGGTTAACCAATATTCACCTCGAAAAGGACACAATTACCGACTTCCAGACGATTTTCATGAGAGGGCTCTTTCGGCCTCTTCAAGAAAAGAATCACGAATTCCACGGAGAAAACAACTCTATCGAAAACATCAAGCCGAGATTGAGGACTTTGAGAATGATTATGATCCAAGAACAACAGGATTCGATGGAGTCTTTGATATTTCAGATTCTGACTAAAATATTCATCACAATTCACAACACACACTTACTTTTTCTCAATTTTGTTGAAAATGTTCTCAAAACGACGTTGAAGAGTCTTAAACTGTCATAAATGATAAAAACTCCCACATTCTTGTTTTTCATGTTTTTTAGAAATATTTGATTTGTTTTCTGTGTCTAATTCTTTAGACAACGTCTTGCTGTTAGGCCCACATTCTGGGCATCCTCATTCTGTTTCCTGGCGACTGACATTCACTTCGACACTTGGGGAGGACCATATTAGCGCGAGCCCATGAAATCCTACCCGACCCAAGTTCCATGAATGATGTCTGCGGACAGCGAGAGGGGAACCAATATCCAAGCAAGAGCGACTTACATCGAGATGACACAGAACCTACTTGAGGTAAGTTCAATTCAAATACGTAGGGGCGTCGCCGACGGTTATAGTGAGAATTTTGGAAAAATTTCGATATAAGGGTCGGATCGACTTCGAATTTTTTAAAAGAGTTTTTCTTCAATAATTTGTTTCTTTTCGTACTAATGACAAGTTATAAATGAGGAAACACGATGAAATGAATCAATTCGACGAAAGTTTGTCAAGATCAACCTGAAAAAAATGTTATGGGGTGAGAACTCGAGTGAAGTGTGGTTTATTCGGTTTTTCTGCTGTTTATTCGGTTTTCACAAGGTATCTCGAGTTAAGTTGCGTTAACCGAATTGCCCTTCGTGATCACGAGTTTTCCCATTATACACGGGTTGGGTCTAGTACTTCTTTCGTCCCCCAACATATATTCTTGTAAAACTCATCACTTTTCATTCCCATCATATCTTATCTCAATCATGGAAGCATATTGCGCAAAACCAAAATCTACCATCAGCACGCACGGGAAGGAGATTTACGACCTTCTCGTCAAATTTCATGGCGACTATCCAGCAGCACCACTCATCAAAGCTCTGGATAGTCGTCATGAACTCATACCAATAAAGGAGATTGTTCTGGCTTATTACAATAGTTTGGCTTTCTTTTCTCTCATTCTTTCTCTCTTTAGATAAATTCACTTCACTTTGTTCGTCTTTGTCTCATTTACATCGTGAAATGAGAAATAAAGACGATAAGGTTAAATTAATGCAGTGTGTCTCCCAAGTGTTGTCACTTGGCGAGACCAAGACTACAGGGTTCGACGTCGAGGAGGGGCATATAACTATGCCCGCTCCCGATTCGACAGAATCGGTGGGAGACCTCGAAATCCCACTCGACGTCGACCAGCGTCGAAACAGGTTACCGCTCATTTTTTCACTTTTTCTTAGAAAATCAACATACAAGAAGATACTGAATTAATGAAAGCAATTCACGAAAACACATCGCCAAGCTGCGAAAATCAAGCCAGACAGTCACGAAAGGAGAAGAAAAACAGTCCAACTATCTTTTCTCTTATTTCTCTCTTTCCGAATCTCATAGAACATTCAATCCTTGATTCAATCAACGAAGAGGACATCACTTTCCTCCTCACTCCTTCACAAGCATCATTCGCTTCCATTCCGAACACACCTTCAACCAATAGTGTCCCAACTCAAAACAAAAATTCTGAAATCCGGCTTCTCGAATCAACGAAGAAGGATTTACACCGCAAACTCGTTGAACAGGGAAAACGAACATGTCATATTCTTCATTTTGCAACAAAACAAAAAAATACTACAAAAACCAAAGAAAAGAACAGACCTTTGCTCGATTTGTGAGCGAGGGAAATATCTACAAAAAAACAAGAAACATTAAAATCACAAAACAAAAACTCACACAAAAAGAAGAAAATGAATTAAAAACAATTGAACAACACAAAAATAGCAGAAACACAAAGAAAGTTTTACAATACTTCCACTTCATCCATCGACGATAACTCTTTAGTTATTGTGATGGATTTTAAAAGAAATTGGCACTTGCCACTCTCAAACATACAAGTTGGGCATGATTTCTATTCACAAGTTTCAGTTTCTCATTTGTGTATTACCTGTTTCACCTCACAAAATTCTGTTATTACAAAACACATCACAACTTTATTTCACCAGTGCTTTCGCACGACCACCGTTTCGTTCAAGAATGTCTTTCCGATTTATTTGCACTTCCTTCATATCATTCCAAATCACATGTCACAGTATTTTCGGACACTGGTCCACATTTTCGGAACCAGTTCGTCCTTGGTTTCTTTTGTCTTCATTAAACCCTCTTTTTCAGAGAAGAGGGTGTGTTACTCTTCTTCGCCGAGCAACACGGCAAAATTGTTGTGACTCCGAGTTCGGAGTGCTTACCACTTTCGTTTCTAATCATCTCACAACCCCATCCGCTCCTCGGATGACCTTTTCACTTTCTTTGATAGTCACACTGACTCTCTGAATTCATCAGAGAGGAACACCGTCCATTCTTTTCACAAGTTTGTGTTTTTCATATCTTTCATATATCTCCATTTTAGACATGAGGTCTTTCCAGAAGACCATAGTTACTTTCGAGTAACAATTACACGAATGAAGGATTATTTGGGATTTTTACGTGATGGTACTTCGCTCACTGGAGCACCTGTTATTATTGATTTCTCATCATTTTCATTTCTTCTTTCCTATTCTCAGAAGAGGGCAGAGACAACAGGGTGAGGAAGATTTTTGAGAAGGAAGAGGTGGAAAGAGAGGAGGAGCGTGGATTGAGTGCAGAGTTGGGTGAGAAGACATCTTTTCGTTTTTCATATTTGGATTCAGTGACAAACTCCTCTCCTCATTCTTCTGTTATCCCTTCAACTCCTACTGTTCCTTTCCATCACGATTCTCCTAATTCTCCAATTCTTATTTCTCCTCCAAGCTCTCCTATTCTTTTCATTCTGATTCATTTTCACCTCACCACTTTCACCATACTAAAATAACTACCACCTCACTCTTTCCATACCTGGCTTATCCTGCCAGGCCTTTTGGCCGAACAGGGCTAGCCTAGTACCTTTATGGCCCTGTGTCCGGTACTAGGTTCACAGCAGGACTTGGAATGAGTGAGGACAACATGAAACTCTTAGTTTTCATTATTATACCTTTTTCATTACCACTTTCCTTATTTCAGAATTCTCATCGTTATTCAACACTCATATTTCCTCTTCCCTCTCGTCCTTAGTCCATCAACCGGATGCTCTCTCCAGGGTTCCACTTCGACATGAAAAACATTCACCAACAAAGGAAAAGAAAACCATATGCCCTATGTTCTCGTCCTAACAAAATCTTATCTCACTCTAGAGTCTCTTTTAGAGGACGGTCGTCAACAGCTCCACTTCAGAGCCAACACCTCCACCCCCAACTCCACCTCAGAGCCAACACCTCCACCCCCAACTCCACCTCAGAGCCAACACCTCCACCCCCAACTCCACCTCAGAGCCAACACCTCCACCCCCAACTCCACCTCAGAGCCAACACCTCCACCCCCAACTCCACCTCAGAGCCAACACCTCCACCCCCAACTCCACCTCAGAGCCAACACCTCCACCCCCAACTCCACCTCAGAGCCAGCACCTCCCTCCTCAACCAAACACGCAGCCCTTCCTCCCTGCCTCAACC